>JAPMOR010125788.1:826281-930065 GCA_026543865.1 Argiope aurantia
GTGTGTGTGTGTGTGTGTGTGTGTGTGTGTGTGTGTGTGTGTGTGTGATTTTTAATCAAAGTGACGTTTTCATGTTCATTCAGCCATTCAACAGTTATAATACTCATACATACTGAGCATGAGACGGTATTTGAGTATTTGTTAATGCAAATATCACTACTGCTTTAACTTAAGGGTAATGATAATTACATTAACTCAATGCTAAAATATATAAACGAAGTTCATACATTTTATGTGTTATCTAAATATATATAAAGATAATGTACTCATTTTCAGTCTTCCTGTCTCTGTTCTTACAAAAATCAATTAAACCAATAGATTGAATTTCCAAGAATAGAAACTTTCCATATGAAAAAAAAGTGAAATTTTAATACTTCTTGAATATCTATTTCTTCACTATTTTGTCATAGAGGAATTCAACTTTAAGTTTAGCAAACCGTGTCATGAAAGGATAGCAAATTTATTTTCTGATCTTATCCTTTCTCTTGGGCTAGAGCCAAAACTAGGTGTTTTCATTTTGCTATATTTATCATCATATCCCATCTATCACAATGCCTCCAACACCCCAATGCTAGAGTGATTTAAATAGCTCATTCTTCCTTTCTTTTGTTGTCATTAGCTTCAGGAGTTCTTCATTTATTTTATTCTTCATTAAATAATGCCATTATTGACACTATTATTATTCTTTTAAAATAAAAGAATGACTTAAAAATAAAAGGTAATGAGGTCCAATTCATCTTTGATTGAATAAATAACAGAAATTTTAGTCTTTCAGCACTAGTAATTGAAATGTATTTCATTTGTAGCATTTCTGCGTTCCCTACCGGCTCTGTTAGTCCTACAATATTTACTAACTGCATTTGGCGACCATCGTATCACTAGGGTAGATGATATTTAAAAATTTGAGTAACATTTTTTGCAAAATTTAATTTAATAGCTTCTTCAGCAAAATATTTTTTCAAATTTTTATAGATATAAAACTTCTCTGTTGCTATAAGATTAAGGCTTTAAAAGCTGCCAAGCTTCCAAACACATACACATTTTGGGAGCCTTATGTTATTATGTATTTTTCTTTTTTTATATATCTTAATACATCTAATTATATATCTATATCATTACACATCCAATTATATCACAGAAAAGACCAATAGTTTTTGTTTTTGTTTTTTTAAATTTTGCTATTATTTGATTTACAAGCTAAACGTACATCAAAATTTCAAAAAAAAATTATTAAAAACATTCTTTAATTTGAAACTACTCAACGTTAAAATAATGAGCCAAATCTGCATGTCTTAATTAGCAAGAATGGAAAAAAAAACCCACATATAAAGCGTTATTAGCAACAAAGAAGACGAGTTGAGTGTCATTTTAACAATAGAATGCATTGCAGTAAAATGCACTTGAAATAATACTAATAATTAATTAAAAGCATACAAAATTTAAGGCAAACAAACTAGCATAATTAAAAACATGTTTTATTAATTTTAAGAGGATGTAAAAGTCATTCTTGTGAAATAATATTTTCGAAAGCCATCGCTGACAAGCTCTGAAATTTTTGTTACTTTTTAATTCTTTAAAATTCTCATTTAAATATTTGAAGAAAAAAAATCTCTCCGGGATCCACATTTTCACCTTCTAATGGGCCGCGGGGCCGGGTGATAAGGTTTCTGCTTCGGAACCGGAGGGTTTCAGATTCGTGACCCGACTACCGAAGAACCGTCGTGTAAGGGGTCAGGTGCACGTTAAATCCGTCCGGGCTAAATATCCTTCCGCTGGTGTGGTGTGGAGTGGGGTATTCCAACACAGGTGTCGCCCTCGTCATCTGACAGTGGTTCAAAATTACGAGGTCCGTCCCAAAAAAGCTCTAATGTTGCTTTAAAAGCGAGACGTTAATATAACTAAACTAAATTGAACTAAACCCACCTTCCGAAGTATAAATTGACGAACTTCAGTATCGCTAAATTCAAACAATCTTGCCGTTGGAACTACATCACACACGTGCACATTCATCCTTATTAGTAGTAGAAATAGAAATAAATATTCAGTGTTTTCTTTGAAATGAGAAATAATAAAATTCATTTTAACAAACTAATTAATATACTTTATTATATCGTTTATTCAAATTTTTATATTCGATTTGAATTTTATGTGTGCATTCTAACAATTTCGATGGAATATCATTACTAGTCTTGATTGAAATATTTTACCATTTAGTTAAATTTGCTGTTTTAGAAATTTAGAGCAAATACGAAATTATCAGGATTTCGAATATTTAAAGGATAGAATAGGTGGAAATTCAAATCAACTCACTTAGAACAAATAAATATATTATGTATATATTACCTTAAATAAAATTTAAACATCAAATTAAGCAACATTTGAAATGCATAGTTACAATTCTAAGCATTTGAACCAATTCGGGAGAACTTTCTTTAACATATTACTTTTGTTTCAATTTAATACAATCGAACAAATACAAATAACGAAACATGGGAGAGAAATTAAATTTGGTAGAAGTGGAAATTTATCTTTGTACCCATTACAACCATTTTAAGTTTTCAAAGCGCAATTGCTGTATTATAATACATTACTTGCTACTTAGGTAATGTACATAAAAGTAAAAAGCGACGAACAAGCGGTGGATTCAGACGTACAAGTCGAAATGTAAGTATTCTTTTCTGATTTTTGTTTACATTTCATTTACTTTACTATTCTCCGATTCAGTTAAACAATAAAATCTATTTTACAGTCTGGAATCATCTTTCTAGCAAAGTCAAACTGATATTTTCAAGTAAATTAGTAATACTAACAGCAGCTTAGAGAAATTTAGAAGAAGAAAAATAGAAACCATATTATTAACAAAGGCAAATTCAATTAAAAAAAAGTCCATTTATTTATATAAATTTCTGAATTATATTATGTACATATTCTTTCAAATAACAGAATATTTACTTTAAAATATGTTACATAATTTTTTAAAAATACTTAATAAAATTCTATATGAATTAGTTAAAATTATGAATTATATAGGACATCCACTCTTATCATAGTCCAATAAATAATTTTTAAATCTTTTCTTACAACCGTTACTTACATTTAGTAGAACACTTTAAATGATAATAGAATTTATAATTTATGTTATATCTGTCAAAAAAAGTGCTGCAAAAAAAAACATTATTTTATTTCTAAATTTGTGTACGGTTTTATGGTTCTGCTAGCCATATTTAAGTCTTTGATACGAAGACTCACATGTATATTTTAGGCTTAAAATACATGCTATTAAATTTTTATTGAGATTGCAATTACTAATTTTAGTTCATAATCAAAGTAATTGATTAGTTAGTCTTTTTGAAGAATTTAATAGACAAAAGCCACTAGCAATGCATCATAAAATAATTTGTTTTGAAAAGTAAAGAAGCAAGGATTAATAAAATAATCTTGATGGACTAACATATTAAACAAAATCGATTCACCGATTTTATGATTAAAATTACTGAATATATATTGAAGCGTTGAATTTCATTATTGTAGAGCAATTCACTGCCGCTTTGAGAAAACGCTGTGCTTTGATTGGCGTATCTTCGAGGTGACCTTTGAAATTATTTAAACTCTACGAAAACAAATATTTTCAAAACAGTAAAACTGGCTTCAGTTGTACAAAGGTGGAACTTTTTTTTTTAATTTAGTGTGCCAATGATATTCTACTAAACATAACTAATAAGATATGGAAATTGAATAAAATTTCTGATTTCATAATTTTTCAGTAATACATTGACTGACTCACAATGTAAAATATAATTCTTAACTTTCATTTAAACTATTTATTGGATGAGAAGTATATTCCTATCTTTAGCAGTTCAGAAATCAATTATTATTAGAAAGTGATCAGAATGGACACCTTGTATATTAGCTAAAAAGGGGGAGATTTGGATTTTGCGATTTCACTTTAAATAGCATTTTTGGAAAGCAATCTAACATCCTAAACGAAAATTGCATATTGTTATGGAAAACAGAAAATCCATCAAGTGGGTGTACAATGCAAAGAGTCTGACACACTAATTAATGGATAAAGACAATTTATTATACATAAAAGAACGCTTTAACAGCAACAGAACACTAACGAAGTACACAGGACTTGCAGTAAGCATCAACAACAAATAAGCAGCAAATCAGTAATAAACAACCGTAACACTACAAAGCGCTCAGAAAGATATTGCTGAAACGATCGTGTAAGCTCAACATAACTGACTATCTATTCAACCACTATTGATGAACTTTTTATAATTTTCATGACAGAGCAAGGAATGTTCTAGATGATTATCGTATCTTCTCTCCTAATCGATATATAGTCAAAATCTAACAGAACATTCGTTTTATTAATTTGCCAAATAGTCGCCAAGGTCGATGGAGGGTCATTGATTCAGCATCCATTCTGAAAGCATCGGAGCTATCTTAAAACTATTTTCTTTACCAGGAAATTTACTGTACTAGGAAGCAATATTACAATCTGGTAACAATAAGATTACATTCACAGTCATTAGTTTACAAAATTAGATATAGATATTCAATCAGCATTTCTAATGCATATTGGTATGAAATTCTCTCAAAATGGTGGTCATATGGAAATACTCTGTAAGATGGATCCATTCTTCTATGCAAAAGAATTTTCCCCATTTCTGCTTTTTTGTTTCCAAACTTTTTTTCACTAAATTTCATTCTTTTCTTCTCTTTGTGTATAAATCGCTTTTACTGCTTTTAACAGCTGCTCTCTAATATACTGGACCATTCTTTAGCAAATTAGATTAAAGCTTTAAGTAAAGTCCCTCCATACTCATTTACAGACTTTCGTTCCAATAATCGTATAGAGCACTTTATTGCTTAGACTGAATTTAAAGCATAGTTTTAAGAAGGAAAATAAATTCTGTTTACTTTTAATTTAAGACGAAGCAGGTGCGTAGGAAAAGCCTTATAAGCAACAAAACTTGTTCCTCAATTATAACGTCCCGTAGATTGGTTTATATTTATAAAGAAAATTTTGTGAAATTTTGCTCATAAATTCAAGAAGTGCTATGGGTGTGTTTTTTTTTAATTATTATTATTTCACAGCACTATATTTAAACGCAAGTAATTTAAGATTTTCATTACGTAAAGGATTTCCCAATTCTTTTTCACTATGTATCGAATTTCATGCTTTTTAGGCTCTCGCAAACAAACAACTGTTTAGTTGAATTCTGATTCTGTATTGCAAATGTTCAAAATACTCGAATATATAACCACTCATTTTTAATGTAGCTAGGCAGAACACTATTGAGTTTCCACATTTATAAATCTCTTAAAAATCATTTTATAAAGTATGCTTAAAGTATAAAGCATTTAATACTCATAATACAGAAAATAAAAACTATATTGTGAATATAAAAATTTTGAGCATAATCCATAAAAATTGTTTCAAAAAATAGATTACTATATAAATAAAAAATTTAAAATGCTTGACACTCAAATAAATTTTAATATAAGTTTTTGGCAATTGGTGTTAAAAATTATAATTTCACAAAATAATGAGTGTGCTTTATTGAAAAATTAACATTTTTAGAATCCATATAATTTTACTGTGATACCCTTTTTTCAATGCCTCACAGTAACATCATATATCATGATAGGCTTAATATAAAATCTTAGTATATATATATATATATATATATATATATATATATATATATATATATAAGTAACTAATCTAAAGTAAGAAATAGTTTGAAAACGAAACTAAAATGAAAACGAAAGCGAAACAATTTCAAAATCGCAACAAAATTTATTATCTATTCAAACAAAAACCAAAAATGGAACAGGTAAAAACTTCATAGTATTTAGAGAGCGCAAATGCAGCTACTTCTAAAACACAGATGAACTGATACAAAAGTATAAAAATCAAGTTAAATGGAAAAACAAATAAACCAAATAAAAAATATTAAAAAAAGAAGAATCCTGCCTGAAGACTTTTTCAAGGGTCACCCTCAGGCAGGGATTCAAAAAAGGGATTTTTTCTGTTAAGGAAATTCAGACATTACGTCTAATAATGATTCCTTCGTGACCCGAAAATCAACTGAAATTAGGCCTAAGAGATATACCATTTTAACAGAACAGCCTAATTTCTGAACTCATAGTTAATTGTCTTCAATTCATTTTCGGAGAAATTTGTCTAATTTCCTTTCAATAAACTGCCTGATGTTACAAGAGTTGCAATGAAAATAATAAAGTTAAATAAAGTAATTCGTTTCTGTTGATAAAAGAACATACATAATTATATTTATTTTGCTTTTTCTTTGCACAAAACTCTATTCGAAATTTTTTAAAAAGCAGTAGATTATATTTCATATCAAATATTTTCAAAAATAATAAGATTATGCTTTATAAGAAATTAAAAAGTTTTCAAAAGCTTTTGTCTAATTAAAATCTTTATTATTTTTTTCTTAAAAACTATAAAAAATTCTTTTCTACATGCATGTCTTTATGCATGTCTAGTATACAAAATAGCATCTATTACATTTGTACGTTTCATTATATTAACTCTTTGGAAAAATTGAAGTAATTGATTAATCTCAGGTTTCTTTTTTCCAACAGAAAAATACCCATTTAGTCTGGAAGTCACAGGAATAAATAGCATTCCTCAGAAAAAAAATTTATGCTTTAGAATAAATACACAGCTATCATTTTTCAAAGGAAACCGAAAACCATGCTTTGCCAAGCTGCCTTGAAGAATATTTCTCTTTGTTCAAAATGCAAACACGTGCCTTGCAGAAAAAGAATGGAATTTATGGAACTGCTGCAGAATGAGTTTTAGTAGTATGGTAGAAGTCATCTGAATGCCCTTTTCCCTTCGTGAACTTTCCCTTCTGCAATTGTTGAAGGCTGAGAAAAGTGTAATTTCTTAAAACTTCACTTATTGAATAATTTTGCGTCATTCTTTCATAATAATATTTAATTTCTATTTTAAGTTGAATTTTGATATTTGTATTTTAAGTTGCATTTTTATATTTAAGCAGAAATTAACTGTAGAAGTAATATGAATTTTCTAAAATAACCGGGATGAATATAATGTATATCATTTATCATTGAAAATTTTTAGAGGAAACTTTTCTTCCCTTCTCTTTGTGCCCAATTATTTGCTTATAATTTTTTTTAAATTCATCAATATAAATAAGATTTTCAAAAATATAAGTCTAATTTGGACTATGAGTTATTTAATTTGTAAGTAACTGGGGGGGGGGGGGGGGTAGGAGGAAAGTCGAATTGGGTAACAATAAGTTTTCCTTATGAAAGAAACCTTAATTTTTCCAGAATATTCTTAAAACTCATTTAGTTAATTTTTTAACCACTTCTTTTTAAATTATAGACACCGACTTTAAATGTGACATGAATTTCAATGCTTCAAGAAAAATTACCACTTAGAACTTCTATCAATAACAATATATGTTGCTCTTATCGCTTTCCGCTGTCTTGTTTCGGGGCTTAAAGTCATTTAATCAGCTGAGCAGTGTGTCTCCTATTCTTGATTAGTGGCATTCTCATTTGAATAGCATATGCCGATTTGCGTATAAGTGTTCCAGTTATAAATGCGCATTCGTATACATATTCACTAATCAAAAATTATATCAGATCAAGTATACTTTTAAAGGAATACTGTTGTTAATTGATTTGCAGAAAAAAATTGCTCTGGTTAATATCAGATGTAGAACATTCTGAATTTAAAAAAAAAAAGAAAAAAAAAAAAAAAGGATTCTGAAATTAATTTTTCACTTAGGTGTCCTCAAATTTGGCTAAATCTATTGATGCAACTTTCAAATTTAATAACTGGTAAAAAAAAAAGATTTTATATTTTTTTCTTGTTTTCCAGTTATTTCTAGACTTATATAACAGTTCCAGAAACATATCCCGCAGACTGAGATATTTTCGCATTGGAAACATATCCCACAGAGTGACATCTTTCCCCATTGGCTTCAAAATACATTTTTAATTCGATATTGAAAAAGATTTCATTAATTAAAAAAACAAGCCTAAGTTAAATGCACAACTCCAATTAGATCAAAACCGTAATAGTCGTAATTGTTACACCATCTCAAGGTCTTGCTGATGCTTTGAACAAGTAGCTATTCACTAATCAGAAGATCTTAAATTTGAATCTCATTGGAAGCATTCTATTAGTACAAACTTTCCAACAACCTTGTTTCGATATCTAAAAGGTGTTGACAGCTACTCAGAATATTGGACGACGTTCTGAATGCCGGAGTTAGAGATGCATAATTCACAATTTTTTGAATAACAAATAATTTTGCTATTGTTCTTTTTAAATATTTGTTCCAAATATCTGTTATTTCAATTATATTATTAATTAAAAATCATTACTTAGTATTAAATATAAAATTTATTAATTGTAATTAATACTTATTATACTAATTTAAGTAACGAGTGATTGAATTAATTTATCTATTTCAGCTTACTTCTTAAATTTGATTTTTTTTCAAAACTATTTATTTAATTTTTTTATTGGAGTAAAACCATTTTCTGAAAAATTTGAATTAAATATATATGTCATTTCTTTAAAATATTTACTTTAGTTGTACATTCTACCAATAGATGGCGCCAGCAGTAAACAGAATGTATGCAAAGTCATGTCACAAGCAATTAAAAATGATTAGCATGGAATAGTGCATCATCAAATGCGAATATCGGAAAGTCAAGGTCACTCTTGTGAAGGGGGTTGGTTGATGGAGTTTATTGGCGCAAGAACCATTTTTGATTAAACTGTGCCAAACATACGATAAAATTTAATCCTATTTTAAAAGTTTAAAAATTTCTTGTGAAGGTGAGCGATGACTTCCGATAAATTTCTGTGATATTCAATTCAATGATACGATAATTCTAAGAATAACCGGCCCGTTCACTTTTCAACCCATTCACAGATTTCTCCTTTTCTGTTTTGTTCGAGAGCTTCCATTGGACAGATCGTATTGATTGTTACTGTATATCGTGATCCAAAACCTGTAATCGAAATATCACCAGTAAGATCGTATCAAGGATTTGAATCACACCCCACTTTGAAAAGTATTGATCACTGGTATTTGTGACTTTATGATATTGGTTACGTAATAACCGCTCGTAAAATATTCGCCATCTCTAGCCGGCGTATCTAATAGAGAGAGAATAGATATATAGTAAAAATATGTTTAAAAAAAATCAAGGGAGGTTTCAATAACTTTAGCATGTTTTCTTTTTAAAATAATAAAATTTAATAATTTTATCATATTCTGTAGTAGTTACAATTAATCTTGAAGACATTTATAATATAGAAAACTAATTTGTAAAATACTGGAAAGCTTTACAGTATTGGGAAATGTTCAATATTGCAACTTAATATTCCTAAATATAATACAAGTCTTACGTTTTACAACGTATCTCATATCTTTAAACTAGCAATTCTTATTTCACGTATCAAATGGCTCTAACGATTTAGATCAAATTTTATAATTAGATAAGGTTTTGCTTTTTGAGGTTTTCTTAGTCAAGTTAACGCCCCGTTTAAAAGTAACACTAGAGCTATTTTGAGGTGGAGATCGTAATTTTCAAAAGCGGTTAGATGACAAGGATGACACCTGTGTTGACACTCCCTTTCCAAACTTCCTCACTACACCAACAGGATTATGCTCTTTAAGTTTCTCTATATAGGTATCTTCCGTGGAAAAACGCAATTTTATACACACAAAAATAATATAAGTAAATATTGACATATGGCTATACTTAAGATAAAAATATTGACATATGGCTTTGAAATGCTTAAGAGTATCAAAGATGGAATAATGTTTAAGGCTTTGAATTTTCAAGCATTTTTCTCATGTTTGATTCTGCATTTGCAATGTATTTAGATTTCGTTTATAACTTTAAATGAGATATAGAATAGGGTTTTATTTATGATTTTACAAAATAATAATAACGACCCATCGAAGTTTGGTCTCCCATGTCTTCAATATTGTAAAACATTGCTGCACGATATTCTCAAATTGTGCAATATTATTCAGTATAGTGCACTATTTGGGAATTGTTGGGCCTGTTGTGAGATTTGAAGATGAGTTTTATTTCCTGCCAAGTTAATAAAAACGTTCGGATGGCTAACATAAAAATTGTTATGATTGCGCAGAAACAAAACAAAACAAAAATGCTTTTCAAGGAAATTTTTTTAATTGTCAAATCGAAACTGAATCAATGAAATATTGGAATTGAAGACATCCGATTCCTTCCTATAATTTTAGCACTTCATTCTCTTTGTCTACTCTCACATCTTTGTTCCGAAATTCCCTCTTACCAACATGAAAAGAATCCAAAGTTCCAAATTGTTATTTTAATTTTCATTTATAGCGATAAAAATATTCTTTAGTATTCTTTTCCCCTCTATAATTTTTTCAATAACTTTTTTTTTCAATAAATATTAAACGATTTCTAGTAATTTTAGGCATTTTAATTTGGCAATAGGATGTAAAAAGACTTTATTTGTAAACAAAAGGAGCATGGTTTCGTTTTTTTGGAAGTTTTTCTCTGTGAATACTATGTTTGATTGTATAAGGACATTTATGAACATAATAGCTGTTCTAGTCCTTTAAAACTTTGATATTTCTTTAAATTAAATTTTTTCAATAAGGATAATAGTATTTTGGATGAAAATGCAAAGAGTTTTAGATTTAATAGAAAAAATATTTCTTTCGGTAACGAAAAATAAGAAACTTATACTGTCATGCCTTGAAAATGAAGTTAGTATTTATATCTCAGTTACAATTCTATCGTCAATAATTTTATGTTTGACTATGACACTATAATTAAATCCCAATATTATATGCTTAGAAAATTATGATTTTAATCCTTTTCTCAATATGTTAATTTATATCAATTTTACATATACTAAGAAATTAGATTGTTACATTCTCAACAAATTCTTTATTTTTTTCAGGCATTGAAATCATTAAATTGCGATGTTCAAGCAAAAATTCTTAATATAACTGTGAAAAATCCATTGTGTTTGAAATATCCTCCTCCTGTATCATATCAAAAATTCTTTCTTCGATGCCTTTATGACTGTGTAAGTTCAATTTTGTATATGCTTTGATTAATACTTTTAGTTTATCATTTTTATATGAATAATTTCTATAATAAATCATATTTATTGGTAATCATGTAATATGCTTATTTTTTTTTTAATTATAAGGATTATTTTATCTCTTTTTTATTACACCAAAACAATTTATTAAAAGCATCTATTAATTTCTTTCACTGTATTGGTGATTTTTTAACTCTACACCAATCAAAATATATTAATGAATTTTGTTGATATTTAGGTGACCAATTTCTTTTAATGTTTGATTTAATTAAAGTGCTATAACTATACTTCTTAGTCAACTTAACTGCTTTTAAAATTTACTTGTATCATCAGTATTATAAAAGTATCTATTAAAAATTAACTATTTCAAAAGTATTCAATATGCATGGTTTAAAGGTAGGGATTTATTAAATTACTTATAATTTAAAATCTAATTTAAATTGCATTTCTAGCACAATTAAAATATCCTGCTTTTCTTATTATGTTAAGAGAATTTAAACACGTAATTTAGACTAAACTTTTAATAAACTTTATTTATTAATATGTTATTAACTGGATATGTAGCTGTAAGTTTTATTTGAAATTTCTAAAATATCTTGTAATTTTTAATGAAATATACTTATTAAGTAGATAATTTCAAAAAATCCGTAACATTTTAACCTACTGCCTTGTCATTAATTTTAAAAGATTTATAAGTTAACATTTTTCTCTTATTCATGAAAGAATGGTCTCTATTTCACATATTGGTTGCTGATTTTATTATTGCATTTGTATCTGATATGGTAGGTTTCCTTATTTATTTCATTATCTTGAATGTACCTGCATTTTGTAAGCTTGTGATGGACCACTAAATAGATTGTATAATTAGAGTTTCTTGGTTTTTACAACTGTTCTGTAAGATTATAAATAATTTTATAAGTAAGTTTGTAATTGAAATTATCATCAAAATGCACCACTGGTTTTTATCCTCAACATTTTTTTTCAGAAATTATTTCTTTTATAATTTTTGGTAGGTTGAGAGGCTTGGATCTGAATGCTCTGATGATCTTGCAAAAGTGTATACTGATATTTTGTTGGTACAAGATGTTCAAAATGTTGGTTATCATTCCTACAAAATTGTAAGTGTTTTAATATGATTTAAATCATAATAAATATAGTCTTTTTAGATATATTATTTGGCAGTTTAAAATGAAGAATTTGATTCGCAAATGTGTAATAACATTAATAAATGATATAAATTTTTTTAGTTATTAAATATAGTATATCAATATATATGCTACTTACAAAGAAGATTACTGAAATTTAATCATTTGGATATTGTTTTATATTTAAATATTTACTTTCAGAAGAGGTTTCATTTATTTGAACATGGAATACTCCATTACTGTCTCATTCAAATGAAGCTTATTAATCCCACTGGTTAGTTATGACATAAATAATATTCAACCATTTGAAATGCAGTTATTTTTTAAATTATTGTATTAAGAAAAAATGATTCTGTGGAGGAATGAGAATTTTAGTGGATTCGATATGAGCGAGGATAGAACCTGGGACCTTGTGGTTCGCAGTTCAGTAACATAACCAGGGTGAAAAAGCATATGCTCGCGTAACGTAGTTGTTAACTGGCTTATATGCTATTCACCACAGATTCTTCCTCCAGTGAGTCAGAAATGAGATGAACGATATAGCTGTTGAGCGGTGATGTATTTTAGCTGTTGTCTAATGGACCTGTACCCAGTTGAGTAGCGCCAAACATTATGGCGAGCCGCCAGAATAGTAGTTTTTGATGGAGAGCCTGGGCGATCAGCCTATAATCTCCGCTCCCTAATAGTGCTATTGGAAGATAACTGTGCAAACATAATATAACATAGCATGTGTGCGTCAAGTGAATCTGACGACTTTGGTTTCGGGTAGATGGCACCATAACAGCTGTACGAAGGTTGACATAACCAGGATACAAAAGCATATGCTCGTGTAGCATAGTTGTTAACTGGCTTATATGTTATTCATCACAGACTAATTTGAGTGATTTATAACCAGACACCTTTCATGACCTTCTCATCCACAGGGAGACTGGCCAAGTTTAATTTCAGATCAGTCTTTTGTGCTTAACCTGATTGTCTTGATTTCTGCAACAAAGAATTTCTAATTATTAGATTGTGATATACATTAAAGTGCTATTATTTTAATAACCATACACTTGATTTCTGCAACAAAGAATTTCTAATTATTAGATTGTGATATACATTAAAGTGCTATTATTTTAATAACCATACACTTGTTCTTTGTATTGTATACATGGACCTTCCAATGGAATCAAGTTTATTGAGTCATAGCACTATTAAAAACTTAAATATCATGATAATATAGTTTCAAATTGCACATTGTCATTTGTGGTTGCTTAATCTGATTTTCTTATCTCTCATATAAAATGCACTGATAGTAAACAGAACCTTCTTCTCTTAACTTTCACCGATAGGAATAAATTCAGCAATTAAATATTTGATGAAACACTCAAAGTGATTACAATTTCACTGCTACAATAAAAATATTGTTATAAATTATGTAAATTGTTTTTTTAATAAAAATTGATAAAATTCAAGGGAAAAAACCTGACAACCAACTTAAAATCATCAAACAGTATATATATTAATTTCACAGTAACATATTCTTTCCCTTCTAAGTATATTTGCATCAAATTTAGAAGTTATAGGTCAAACAATGCAGCCTATAGAACACCAAAAACACACACTTTATCCTTTATTTGTGATTACTTCACAGAGATTCTATGAATGCAACTTTATAATCTAACTTGGAAGAACGTTTTGATGCATAATCAAGAAAAATATTATAAAACTACAGAAAAACCATTATTTTAAAGAACAAGTCAAACTTATAAATTGGGAAGTTAAAACAGCTTTAGGATAAAAATTTTATTATAGTAATTAATTTTATTTCATTTTAAAGGAGAAATCAGAAAATTTTATATTAAGAAATTTATATTTCATTGGTACAATTGACCATAGAGGAAAATATATTATCTTATAAATATTTTCACTAAAGCTTTGAAGTAATAATTAATATTTTCCATTTAAAATTTTAAGGTTACTTTTCAATGAACATTGCAGTATTTTAAAGAGAAATTATTATTTCCTTTATTATCATTGCTTAAGAACATTTTCTGTAATAAAATATGTTTCAATAATCTTGGTGTACAATCTAATGATACAAATAATCTGGAGACACATTTTATTGTATATTTATGAATAAAACTGTTTCTTCATGCCAATATTCCATATTATTATTTGCTAGAAGAGCAATAATAGTTTAAAATGTAATAAGATAGTGGAAATTGTTATATAAATTATTACTATTTATTATAAAGGATGAAAAATGCACTATCACTCTTCAAGAAAACTCCTGTTTTGTTGCAAAAAGTACAACTGGTTTACAAACATGGGAGGTTTGTGATTCAATTTATATATATTAAAAATTATTTTTTTTCCTTTGGGGGTTAAGAACTGTTAAAAATTAATTTATTTTGTATACTTATAGGCAGCTAAATACTTATCTGAATGGTGCATAAAAAATATATCATATTTTGAAAGCAAGTAAGCATTCTTTATATTTTTCCCTTCATTTTCTTAAAGACATTGGATTGATGGATACACAATCAAATTCATTGTCAAATATTTTACCTGAATATTTTTAATTTAATATTTGCTTAACTGAAGCAACTTTATATTTTTGTTCAAATAAAATATATCTAATGCATCAATTTTTTTCTGCTAGTTTGATGTAGAAATTTGATAGGAAGCTCACAATTATTGTCTTTGATCCAATTAAGTTCAATTATTCATGATAGGGCAAAATTATACCTATTCTCACATTGCTTTAAAACTGAATGTAAAACAAATCAAATTGTATCACTGATCATTCCTTTTTTTTCAAATTTGGATGATACAACTCCTCTGTATAGAAAATCCTATATCACACAGGCTTAGAACAAAAAAAGTTGATTTTCAGAAAATAATGAATTATCTCAAATGTAAACATTCAGAAGTAAAATATATATGATTAATTGAACAATAAAAAGAATAAATTTATACAAAATGTCTTGAGATATTAAAAATATTATAGAATTATTACATAAAAGAAAATAAGTCAATTTTAAGAATAATAAAACTCATTTAAATAAATAACAAAAATTGCATTTCTGGAGAAATTTATACACATTTCTATAGTGTGTATAGTGTTAATAAATGAATGAGAAAATATCACAAGTTACATTTTGTGGATGTTTAAAAAATTCATTTTAAGAAACCCAATTATCTTTGCATTTTGATTCAAACATTGAGAACTCTAAACAAAGATATAATTCTATATATAATTCCCAGAAATCCTTCATTTATTCTTTATCTAGAAGAGGCAGAACAAATTTCATAAATTTTATAGATAACAAATGATAAAAATATTAAAAGTTTTTATTGAATTGCTTTCAAACATTATTAATATTTTTTTTTAAATCTCCTTTAACATAATGTAACAGAATATTTTTTGTAAATAGCTAATTAGTATTATTTTCTTTTTATACTATAAATCACATTTTGTAGTAATCAATTTTTTAATTGTTCATATTTTATGGTATACAATACTTAAAAGTTTTACTTTGAAATCACATGCATTTGCAAAGAAATATGTTAAGTGTTTTACTGAAATTTGATACAATACTTACAAGTGAAAAATATTTAATAGAAGAGTAAAATAACATTAGCATGCTATTTATCTGATCAGTGGTAGATCTAGACAGTTTGCATTTCTAAATAATGCATATTATGAAGCCTCTTTTTTTTAATGACTAGTCAGTTTAGCTTCATATTTTAATCTTATCCCACATATGATTTATTTTAGTTATTTTAAAAACTTTGTGAAAAAAATATTTTTTTTAATTCTTAATATATACACCATAAAACAACTAAATAAAATTCTTCAAAAATTATTAGTTAATGATTTCCTTACTTCAAAATGTCAGGATTTAAAGATGAGGAGATAATTATATCAACAAATATAAGATTGAAAATTATATAAGCAGTTAATTAGTAATTAATATTTCAATAAATTAGAAAAATCATGGTTTTAACAATTCAGTGTATAAATTATCTATAATTCCAATTATAATTTTTTAAAATTTGTTTGCTTAGATATAATACATTTCCTCAAAAATGTTTTCAACATTTTTGGAATAAAATTCTATTATTTTTGAGATTAATTAATTTTTTATGTAATAATTCTACAATTCTTTTCTCATTCCATGCAATTTTTATATAAATTTATTTAATCATTCAGTGAACCATACTTTTTTTTAACCTTTCTGTGTTTTTGTTTCAATTTGTCTGGCACAATTTATTTTACAAACTTTTGCTTTTCTTTGTTCTAAGTTTGTTTCCTACCTGATTACTAGATTAATAACTTTTTTTTAAAATTAGTCTGCCTGCAGCCCATCAGAAAATTGTATATCATAAATTTAAAATCTTTTCATTTGAAAAGTAATGTTGTGTTTATATTATTCCAGGACAATATTAGAACTTGGATCTGGTATTGGACTTTTAGGAATAATAGTTTTGAAATTCTGTGATCCTGAAAAATACATATTTTCAGACAAAAGTAAAGAAGTATTAAAATTATTGTCCTCAAATATAAAGATCAATTTGAAAAATCATGGAAATGCAGTTACTGAACAGCAACAGCTGACATGGGAAGACATTAACAATGAAGAAGCTGCAATAATATCACCAGATGTAATTCTTGGAACAGGTACTTTTTGCATTACAATAATACATATCTATAACTTTATAGTAGTTAGTGGCAGTTCAGATAATATATAAAAATTAAAATAGACTAAAATGCTGTTTATTCATCTTAAGGGTATGCAAAATAGTTAAAAAATTTTCAACTATAATTATGTTTGCATATATAAGGATCCAATTTAGGATTTCTTTTAATTGGATAAAATGGTACATCACATGACTTTATCTGTATTTTTTGCCGAGTGATAAATTACCATACATATCTAATTATATTTGTATGAATTTAATAGATATAGTTTTTGACATCAACACAATAGGAAGTCTTATACAAGCACTGAACATACTTATGATTAAAATGGGAGCCTGTGCTTATATTGCTTCAACCATAAGGAATCCAGAAACAGACCATAAATTTCGTGAGCTTTTAGGTAATATATTATTTACAAATTATCCAAATTTTTATCAATTGATCAAAAGTTTTAATTTTCCTTTTATGTTTTACAGGTATATCAAGTTTAACATATCAAATTTTAGAAAGACACCAAAAGACTATGTTTATTTATGATGACTCTTCTACTTTAATACTATATAAAATTTTTAAAGAATCTAAATAAATTTTTTATATTGAAGTTATATAAATTGTTTTTCTAGAAAAATATAAGATTACTAAATTTCTAGTTATCTATATAATTTCACCAATATTGTAAAAGGTTTTTAAGAAAATCTGTTAATAATAAAAATTGTCTTCTCTTTATAATATAATTAACATAACTGAAATTATAAATTGTGTTTTAAGGTGCATTTTGTGAAATATTCAGAATACAATAACTTTTTCATTAATTAAAAAAAAAATTTGGTACCTAAGCAATAAGCAAATACAAGCAAGTATTGAATATTTTTAGTTTGATTTTTCTAATTATTCCACTTTCCTTATGCAATAGTGAAATATTTCATCTACAAAATTATTTCATTTGAAACACATAAGTTTCAGGACTTGATAAGATTAAAATATAGTATCTTATGTAATATCAATTGATTGAAAACTCATTGATTGGGAGGAAGAAAGTAAATATCCGGTTCATAACTGTGTCTTGGAAGTTATTCTGTAATACATCACAGTATTTAAAATTCAGTGATTATGTCTTTTTAATTTGATAAAGTTAATCCTATATAATCAACTTATTTTTTGTAAATCACCAAACAGAAAAATAGAACACAGACCTTTATTATTTGAGGCCTTAACTACAAGTTTCTTTGCCTACATAAAAAGCTCAGTAGGTTTACTGACCTTTGGCTAATAATAAAAGTTTATTATATAATATTCTTGTCTCAGAAAAAGATATTAGCTATAAAAGACATTTTCAAAATAATCTGATAGATTCAAATTATATTAGTTCTTGGAATAATCATGAAATTGATCACAATACAGAATTTTGTTAAGTTGATTCTCAATCTTCTGAACAATGCTAAATATTCATTCAGCATATTGGAATTGTTAGAAATTTTTACAAGTTATAGAAAGTAATTAAAGTGAAAAAAATTAGACAAAATTACAAATACTATTTTATTCATATATTTTACAGTTGAAAACTAAATTACTCTATCAGGTGATGTAAGCCAATATTTTCCCACAAAATCTTTTAAATTCCTCTTAGCTTAAAATATTTGTACAGAAATCAATATTTTAAATAAATGTATGTAGCCTAATGGAAAAAGAAAAATTACTTCATAAAAAAATAAATACCAAGCAATGAATTTTTGTGGGAAAACAGTTCTTTTTTTCATTAAACTAAAATTTTATGATAGTTTATGCTCCAAGATTTAGATATTTTTAGACTCTGAGCCAGTACATATTGGCACGGACACGATTATAATCGGTCATGCCTTCAATTGGACCTAGAAAGAAAAAAGAAAACATGAATAATATTCCTAATTTATTTATTTTTAAATAAAAAGTTCATAAAAGGGAAAAAAAACACAAAGATTTTATAAAGTTATTTTTATATTTTATTCATCTACTAGCCGCCTTTGGCGACCAGCCGGTTCGCCAGTATTACCGCTCGCTACAATTTTCAATTAAATATTTTAAGTAACTGGTCTCTTAAAGGATTCTCAAACAAAACATTTTTAATCTTCAAATTTTGATAGCCATACCAAACTTATATTGTTTAGATCGTTTCGTTCAATTTACTATATATATTTTGCTAATTTGTTGCCATTTCCGGTAAAACTTCAACTTTAATTAAAAATGTAAATGACGAAATTGCAATTAATATTAAGATATTTTTAATAAAACCAAGCGTTTTATTTTATTTATCATCTTTATTGTTATTTATTAATTATTATTATTATTGAATATGAGTATTGCAAACAGAATTGCTCGGTATTTAAGTCTTATGTTAAATACAAAATATTTTTCATAGTTTATGTAATATCTCAAACAATAATTCAACAAAAATTTCTGAGATTCAGTATAAAATTCAGTTTTTAGTTTTGCTTTCAAAAGGATTGAAATGAAATCAATAATAATATTTTGTTCCTGCTTATAAATATATTTCAAAAATTATGAAGTCTAAATTTAATGCAGTAAGGTATCATATTCTGATAAATATTCTGGACACACCAAATTTTAAATAAATGAATGAATGTTTCTATTTTCCACGATCAACTAAGACTTATTTATGAAGTTTTAAATGTTAAAAATTTAGAAAAACTCACCATTTTCATAATCTTAGGCCAATTAATCTTGAGAAACCTGCGCGCTTATTGGCGTATTTTCTTTGAAACGATCGATGAAAAATCTAAAATTATCCTTTTTTTTATTGAATAGTGATATTCAAATCTTCATAAATCAGTCAGTTTAAGTGATTGATTTAGTTGAATGGAAATTAACTCTTTTTATTTAAAATATTAGTGTTTCAAGAGCATTTTGTTATTCGTGATTTCGACAGCAGAAGCTTTATGTAAAATCAAAAATTCGTTATTTATTAGAGCATTTATTGAATTACGTTACTTAAAATATAATCATTTTTCTATTTAAACCATTTTAGTAAATCTGTTGTGTTCGTGCGTCAACAAAAATAGAATGCAGACAAACTTATTATGAAACTAAATCTTATTACATTATAGATAATATTATCAAATTTACATCAACTTATTTTCATTCAAAATTCTAGCATCGTTTTTAAACAACAAATTAAAAGTTCCAAAAATATCACTGTTGCCAATCTGAATTTCACAACTATTTACAAAATAAAATTTATAATTATTAAAATAATCGTTTGCTACTTTTAAATAAAATATTTACGATTTATGTCGCAACAGATCTTTGTCTTACTAAAGATTTACAAATTAGCTGTGTGGCCCTGATTTGAATGGATATCTTGTTCATATTAAACAAAACTTGCCTTAAAATAAAACTTATTTATTGGATTACTAATATAGAGTATAAAAGATCATAAAATAATTTTTCTTGAATTTATTTTTTAGAAAAAATAATATTTCATATTTGTTTCATTTCCTACAAACACGTGCCGAAAATTATATTTTTGCAGATTTCATTTCCAAAAAGATTTAATTTATTTTCAGTTAGAGCTTTAATCAATGTGATGGCAACACTTTGAAAAAAGCTATTTTTTTTCTCATGAATGCGAAACGTGCTTAATCCTCATTTTTATTTTTGACGAAAAAAATTATTGAAAAACATAGTTAAAATATTTATTTAAAAATTCATTAATAATAGAAATTTAATTTTAAGATTAAAACAGTAGTATCATTTAAAAGATAAATTTTTTATCTTTAACTTCATGTAAAAATATTTTTTGTGCGGTAATATTTTCGGCAGTTATAGCAGAAACACGTCAAAATTTCGCTTAATTTTTAAATAAATAAAATTCTAATTAAAAATTCGAAAAAATAACCCCCAGGTGCACATTCCCGGCCTCCAAGGTATACACGTGCCAAATTTGGTAGCTGTAGGTTCAATGGTCTGGCCTGTAGAGCGCCAACACACACACACACACACTGAGCTTTATTATAAGTATAGATATAGTGAAAAAAAAAAAAACTGAACCAGTTATTCTAAATTATATAAATACACAACATAATAGATACAAAGAAACTTTACAAGGAGCTTTTAATATTTATTTTCAGAAATGGATTGAATAACATATAGCATTATTTTTTTAGTTAATTTGCATGTCATTGAAATGTTCTTGTTTTATAAATGTATTTTCATTTTTTAGCATTTTTACATGAATTAATATAAAAATGAATCACTAGGAAAGTATTTGTATACTTTTGGAAATTTTTATTATAAATGAATAAACGAGATTTCCAAGCATGGCAGTAATATTTAGTTTTAGTTAGATTTACAAACCATTATTATTACTAAAATTTAAAATATATTATTTCTCAATCTAATCCATTTATGTATTTAAAAATATATAGCCATTTGAAAACAAAATTAAATGGGGGAAAATATAATAACAATAAAATATAATATACATAATAACTCATATGAAAGTATCCAATGAATTTTTCACAATAATCATGATTATTCTTTATATAGATATGGAGAAATATGCAAATTACTAACCCACTGCAGCTATTACTGGGCATCTATCATAAATGTACTTAGAGCAAATAGCTTTCAATTGCTTCAAATCTACAGACTATAGAAAGGAGAAAAAATATTTTTATTATAATAATTCAGTAAGATAGTTTTTAACAATAAAAATTCTTTAATTTTAAATATGGTTTCAGAAATTTTTACCTGAATATGCTCATCAACTTCAGATAACGGAGTTCTTTTCCCATAATGGAGAACTTGCCTAGTAATTTAAAAAACAGTTCATAAAAGGAAAACACAAAATAGTTTCAATAATCTAAATTCTAAAATTAACTTTGTATTAACAACTTTATATTAGTTAATCTTTTCAAATTAATGAATAATAATTTCTCAATAAAATATAAACCCCTAGAATAAATATATATATATATACACAGCCCTAATTTATAAAGTACAGGAAACATTTTCATAAACTGATACTTTGAAATCCATTATAAAGGTTATTAATTCTAATTCTGCCCCATCTTATGAGTTACATAAAAAAAAATTATGCAAATAAGATTTTCAAAATCATTGCAAAAGTGCCGATTCTATTTAATAAATTTCATTTACATTGCATGAAAGAAATTAGATTTCCAAATTGTTTCTAGCAATTTTTAATTTCAAATCAAAATTAAGTTTCTGACTATTAAGTATGAATAAAATTAACTATTAAAAAAGTTCATTCACAAATGAATTATTTATAAATATTGATAAAATAATAACTAAATTTATTCACTTATTTTTTTAGTATAAGCCATTCTAATTACTTTATTTTAAATAAGTATAATTGATATATAGTTTAAACAAATCATCCAATTTGCAACTAACACATTCATTTCTTTTTCATACCAAACTCCATTCATTCTTCAGTATGATAAATGTATTTTCTCAAAGCCATAGTGAATTTTAATTGCAATATAACTTTCATAAGGAATTTGGGAAATTTATACTAATAATAAAGATGAATATATGAGTGTCTGCCTCTCTGAGTATTAACATTCTATTTGCCAAATCATTCGATTTAAAGCTCTCAAATTTAGCATGTATCCTGGATAATGAGATTGTGCAACTTGGAGCCAGTTCACAGTTTTGTATTTTTCAGCACTAACTTCCAAAAATATAATTGCACAAAAATGAATTTTGTACCATTTCAAAATTTAAAAAATGGTATTTTTAATGATACCAGTTTAATAGCAGTCTGAATTTTTCCAGAATTTTGGCAATTTTTTTATATATATATATATTTTTTTTATTTCCAATAAATATTGTTTACAGTTATTTCAAATTAAATACAATTAATAATCCCTATAAACCAGCCACTAGTATCAAATTTTATTAATCCATCATACAAACATTTTCAAAACAAGAAGCTTAAGAAATTTGCAATAAATTAAAAATCATTAAATGCTTTAAAAATAATGCTCAGCAGCTAATAATTAAAGAAATATTTCTTACCTTGCAATATCAGCACAGTTTGGAGTTGTGCCATCCATGTTTTCCAAAAGATTAGATCTCAATTGATTTTTGGCTACCTGGAGATCAGTTTCAGTGATAGCTACACATAATCTCATCCTGAATAATTTCAATATGAAAATTATAAAATAGACCATAACAGGAAAAAAAAAATTAAGTATTGTCATGTAAGTGGAGAGTATTAATGAATAAAGGTCTACATAAAATAATAATACATAAACAGTTAAAATTACCATTCATTTTGTAAGTTGAACATAAAATCATCCAGGACCAATCCATCCATAACAAAATAGCAACCCCTAAAGATAAAAGTATATTTAATTATAACAAATATAAATTTGTTTTCAAATAAGAACCAAATAAAATTTCTTTTGCTACAATCAAAAGCCATAAATCATTTTCTAAAGATAACATGATGATGAAACTAAAATATATTGTTTTTAAATTAACATAATGAAAATTTTAAAAATATCCACACTATCAATTCACCCATAAAAGAATAATAGATAATTATTTCTTAGAAAAAATATGCTTCTTTAAATCTATGACAGCAACAACAGTTCAATATATAAATATATATATATTCTTAATATTTTGTGTCCAAGTTTAAATAGAAGTTAGTTTGTAAAATTTTTAATTCAGTGAAAAAAAAAATTTTTTTTTCTAAAATTCTGAATAACTGCTTTGTTAGAAATAGTCAAATTGCTTAAAACTATCTCAAGTGATTTGTTTAAAAACTCCATAATTTTC
Organism: Argiope aurantia; assembly: GCA_026543865.1. Classification (NCBI taxonomy): domain Eukaryota; kingdom Metazoa; phylum Arthropoda; class Arachnida; order Araneae; family Araneidae; genus Argiope; species Argiope aurantia. Next base: position 850,067 of record JAPMOR010125788.1, read on the forward strand.
AATAGTGAATCCTACTGTACAAGAAAGTACATTTTAAATTTAAAATTACTGATGGAAATAATAATAATATTGTTTTTATTATTAAAATAAGCATATTTCATCATTAAATACAACACTGCACTTAATTTATTTTATAGAATGAAAGTCTAAAAATGAAAAATATGCATAATGAATTAAAAAATGTTCATACACAATCCTTATAGTATTTGAAAATTTTAGAGGACACTGGTGAACTCAAAAACTTTACCATTTTGTCTTTTCTTCCTTAAATTTTAGTTACTTTTAATTTACAGACTAAAGGAAAACATTAAAAAAAAATCTTATACTGGGGATTTTGATGAAGAAACAGGAAAATATTTTGTCCTTTTTTCATGTAAATAAAAAAAAAATAGTTTTTATTAACTATCATTGGATCTACTTTTTATTTCTCTCATAAACAATCAAACTGCCCATAAAAAATGGATGGAGAGAGAAGTAAAATGATTAATTGATAACTGGAGATAGATTGCTTAGTGTAAATGAAGAGAGGGGAGTGGGATTCAATTCTAATAATTTAATGGTTACCATTATATGAATCATAAATGTAACTAATTTTCGTCAAGCTTAGAAATGAGTTTCAAAGCTTAGATAATGATCAAAATTGAACATTATTTTCGGATCATCTCAACTACAAAGATATTTTCAATCTAATTGCACTAATCTGCTTTATTTTTAAAAAAATCTAATGTACATGCCAGCCAAAGCACATTAAATGCAAATTTTACAATAACCAAGGCTACCCAAATAAAAGCAAAGCTAGTGCAAAAATGAACGGTAGATCTCTAAAAACAAATTTCAAACAAAATTAAGATTTATTGTATTTTAATAATTATTGAATTAAACAAATTGGTACAGCAAAAATTTGCAGAATACATTAAAATGAAAACTAACGAATAACTTTAATAAAGATAGCATTTTAATCATGTACATTATTGTAAATAACCAAATTAATTACCTCGTAAACTTATAAAATGCAATTTGGTATGCGGCAGACTCTAATAAAGTTACAATACATGATTTTTGTTTCATTTTGTTACCTACTTTATAGCACATTCATTAATAAAATCATAATTTTGGGGGTTTCTTAGGATATAATAAATAAAATATCTAAGAAGACAACTAATTTTTTTTTACTACTGCTGCGTCAAGTAATCCCCCCCCCCTTTCAATGTTGAGAAAGATCTTTCTGCAGATATGTCTACAAGATTGCTACTCAAATATGGGGGGGGGGGAAAGAAAAAAAATGTGTTTTTCCTGTACATATATTCGAGATATGTGGAAATGTGTGAATAGCACTCATGTGTTAGTTATAAGCACAACATGATTTTAAGGACAGGAAAAAGCAAGTAAAGGAAGTAACAATTTAACATTATTTGAAATAATAGTAAATTAAAATAAGGTCTATATTTATATACAAAAAAATATATTTATTATCTAGAATTTAACAAGACAAAAAATATAAAATTAAATGGGGGAGGGGTATATTACCTCACAAGCTCTTTAATTGTAAGTCACACAAAATTAAGGATTTAGGTGAAATAAAATACATTTTTATACAATGATTCGAATCATTTAATAATTACTTAACAAAAAACACTACAAGCAAGATTACTTTTTTAAAAATTCATTTTTGCCAATTCATGTATTTGGGCATCAATTTCAGGAAATTTTTCAGCCATCAATTTCATGGAGTTAATCCTTAACAAATAAGGCACAATATTTTTGCACAGCCTAACATACATATATTTAGCTAATTCACTTTCAGTGAACATATGTGGAAATATGTTCAATATATCATTGAATGCATGTGACATAACAATGAGTTTTAATACACTAAAAATTCAATTAGTTTAGTTAAATTATTGTTCCTGAATTAAAAGGTTCGAAATTGGCTTATTTTCGGACATTAAACGCGATGTTTTAGGATTTGGCATGTCTGTTACGTAATCATGTTACCCCGCCTCTCACTTGTAACGCCCTCTAGTGGTATATATAAAAAACCATCAGTCTTTGTAACATCATCGACGTAGCAGCACGCCGAAAGGCAAAGCTCAAAGGAACTCCCGAAAGCGGAGAAACAATAAAATCTTTAAAAACCAAAAAAGGTCCGTCATCATTATTGAACCTCTCCAATGTCATCTTTTCCCGTTTTCCTTTTAGATATTAAGTCCAACATTAATGATGACTATTTTTAACTGGCAGGCACTCTTGAAAGTTTTCCTCTATTGGCATGACTAGAAAGTGTATGTTTTCACATATTACTTAGGTTTATTATCTTCTTACAATGCGAGCAGTATGCAACAAATGGATTTTGCAGGACTCCTCGAACTATTCAGCAAAATCAAGATTGGTTGTTTTATTCTCCCAGTTCGTATTAAATATGGATTTTCAACAGTACATTGTTTTAAAAAATCCTCTAATGTACTTTGAATAAGCTAACAGTTTCTCAAACAATAAACTATTCAATAAATTCAAATATTTTAGAACTAAACACCACCACGCTGCTTCTGCAAATTGAATATTCCCACTAAAGAAATGTATTATATTCTTTCATGCAGTTACAGAATTCTTGCATATGCCCATTCAGGAATCTTACAAAAAAGAACAACTGTCTCACAAACCAAGACTGGAATTATCTATACAGAAAAAAAAGGAGGGAAAGAGAAAAAGGGCAAATTACATCACAAATGATATTGTTTCGTTTTTAGAAGCTATGACTAATATTTTATTCTTGAAATTTTTATAGATTAGTATTTTTAGATGGGAAATAATAACTAAGAAACTTAAAAATCCCTATATTTTCACTGTTTTGATGAAAAATTTGAAATTTTCATGGTTTTCTTTGACAATTTTTAAATCTTCTGTGTTTTCCCAGTTTTATCTGTTCTCCCAGTAGCATGTCAACCTTGTAACAATAACTAGTGAGGTCAATATAATTTTCAATACAGTAAAAAAAAAAATATTTATTTTTGAAAAATATTATTATAATGTTGTGATTTTGAAAAGTAAAATTCAATAATACACTTTCATTTTATTAAGTGAATCAATACAATTAATATCTTGCAAAGTTGTATTTAAATCTTGGCAACATTTGAAAAGATTATCTTCAGCATCCAAATTATAAAAAGATTTCTCAAATTTATGATAAATTTAGAATCTTTTCTTAAAAGAAACAATAGTGTTTATGATAAAAAATAAAAAAAATTTAGGGGCATAAAGAGACGCAAATTACCCAACTTTGCTCCAAATTGGTGGATTTAAAATCTGCACAAATGGCATTATATTTGGATTAAAATAAAACAGCAGCAGTAGCACAGGTCTTAAAAAAAACATGGACGCTTGTGCAAGTGCATTGATAGTATTTCCCTGCTTCTCTAAGCAGACCATATCTAAAATATTTAGATTATACTTTAAAAATTGTGATATTTTATAACTGTTTTTGCAGTTTCAATCAAATAAATAAAAAAATACTGCTTACTTTATAAATAATTATCTGATAATAAGTATTGATAATTAATCAGTATAAAAATAACTTGCAAAGTAAGTAGACTGTTTTAAATAAAACAAATTGGGATCCTTCAAATGCATGCTTACAAAGATTTCTATCCTTTCATAAAATATACCTTATTACATATAATATATATTAATATTTAAACAAAATCCAACTGAATTTTGTAGATTTTTTTATAGCTATTTAAAGAAAAATTGTCCATAACAAAATGTGATTCTCACCACAATCCAGTATCTCGATACAAAGTATGGAACGATTCAAAACTGTGGCAACGCTTTTCCTTGTAAATATTGTGGATCAATTTGTTGAGAGTATGCTTAAAAAGAGAAACGAAGCATGAATTTACATAAAGCAATATTAAATTATAGAATTTATACAATAAACTATATTTTCAATAAGAAATTTAAGACTTCAAATGTACTTACTTCACCAGTTTGGAAGGTTTTGTCCCAATTTCCTACAATCTGAAAAATATTAAGATAAGCAAAATAAATGTGTAGTTAATTAATTCAAAATTTTTTAAAAAATCTTGTTTGCTAATATTCAATATAAATTTTACAAAAATTCGTATACAAATGTATTATATTCTTTTACAAAAAATTTTGATATCATCTTTAATATATACAGGATGTCCACACACTGATTATATCGCAGTAGCAAATTTCTCAACAATTAGATACAAGAAAACAATTGCGAACAGAAAAATACGATTTCAATTATTTATATTTCTTATTTTTTTAAGTATATAAAGGCACTACTGAAATTATTATGGTATTAAACTTGAATAATCTTCTGGTTCTATTTAGTAATATATTCTTAATGCTTCTACAGTTAAACTGACAATGAAACTTTGAATATACATTTTAGAATGGTCTCTAGGAAAAAGATCTCCCAATTAAGAGGAGGTACTCACTTGAGACAAGTATTGATTGGTTTAAAATAATGAAATTTAAAACTTCAGGATTCAGTCATTTTCAATGGCAGAGGAGTGGAACTAATTTTTTTAATTTAAAATGTTAATATATTAAAAATATTTAATTAAGCATAAGTTTGGGGAATTGCGTTAGACATTACAACTCTTTTTAAATAAGTACTAACAATATAAAATATAATTACTTATACCATTTAAAGAATTATATGGCTATCTTTACAGGTTTAAAATTAGCTAATGGTCAACAATTAAAGTGAATATTTTTTTTAAGTATTTTACTTTTAACTATATTTTGAAGTTTTTAAAAATGATTTTGTAGTATTTTATTGTTTAATGCACTGCATATCAAAATTTAATATTATTTTTATTTCATTTTTTCAGTTCAGAAATTCAATATTTTCTAGACTAAAAATATGTAATTTTTTATGTAGAATAATAACTTCTTAAAGCTACAAAAGCATCAAAATCACAACTACAATAATATTTGAAAAAGTATTAAATTACCGTTTTAGCTAACATTAATCCATATATATCATTGGAATTGTGACCACATGTATCAATAGCAACAGCTACATGGGCAAAAGGTAACCAATCATCTCGATCTCGAATCTACAAAAGGTAATATACAATTAAGGATAATGCAATAATTATATAAAGTTTAATTTTCAATAATATAAGAAAGAATTGATTAAATTATTTTATTACTTCACTGCCAGTGTATCTACAAGGTTTTACAACAGGTATTTCTGTTGTATATGTATGAGGAACTGAACTAAAATATTTCTGAGCTAGTTTCACAAGTTCATCATGATTGATGTCTGAAAAGGGAAAAATTAAACCATAATTTAATTAATGTAAAATAATAAATATAATAGATAATAAATAGGAAAATGTATTGGTAAACTCAAATGAAAATTAAATTATAAATAATTAAGTAGAGATGTGACAAAGAAGAAAAAACATTGCTTATTGTTTTACGGAAAATTTAAACAATATATTGTTAACCACATTCATTATAAATCACAAAATACATACATAATTTATTTTGTTGATCAGCAGTAATAGTAAAGAATATTTATCTCACCAATAAAAAAAGATTTTGAAATAAAACAGAGTTTATGAAACATTAAAAACTAACATGGATAAACACACAATTTTTCCGAAAAAGTACCAGCCACATATTGAAATGAAAAATATTGAGTTTTTTCCTTCACCCCAAAATTCAAGAGGATCAAAAGAGTTTTAGCTTCCTTATACTAGAAAGTAAGATTAGTGAGGTAGGCCCACCTCAGTACTTTTAATATATTATGTTTAACTCAGTGTAGAAAAAATTCTGGCTAGTTCTTAATGCTCACATTCAAATAATGCACAGATATATTTCAATAGTCTGCTCTATAATTTATTATTAAACAACTAAAAAAATTTTAAAAATTCTTTTTTATATTTATAAAATAAATATATTTATTCAAAATGTGACAATTAATGCAAAAAATAAAAGGGAATTTATGATTCATATGAATTAATGAAAATGACAAGATACCTCCTGATCCAACTAATGCCATACGAGGTGCAACAAAATTATTCCTAACATAAAATTTTATGTCTTCTTTACTGAGTTTCCTGAAATAAACATGGGTATAAATAATAATACAAATATATAAAATCAGAAAGAATGTGAAAAATGTACAAATATATTAAGATTATGATATAACTAGTCGATTAAATTAAAATTTCCTACTATACATTTATATTATGGTTGTTTATTAGATTCTAGATCACTCATAAAACAAGTCTTGGAAAAAGAGGAAGTGACTTAAAAAGGCAAAAAAGGAGGAGAGATTGGTTTAATTATTCAGAACTACTCTCTACAAATTGAGAATCCATAATCTTCATTAACTTATTACTGTCATATATCAATAGTTTTACTGATTTAAAAGGTTTAATCTTATTCATAATCACGATATCTTTTTTAAACAAAATTAAAATAAGAAATTAAGCAATATTATTACAGAATTCATTTTATAGTACAAGTTTCAGAAATGAGAAGAAACTGATTTGTAACTTTAATTTTGAATATCTAAATAATTTATCTTCATTAGAAAGCATTAAAATAAAAACATAAATATGTAAATAAATAATAATTTAATTATTTCACACCAGCTTAAAAATTAAGGCAATATGTTTACTTGATATTTTCAGTTGGTCCCAAAACAGTTTTACCAAGAGGAGTTCCTTGGTAAGCTGACAAATGTAAGTAATCAAATGTCACTAATCTGTAATCACTCTCAGCTTCTTGTAATCTTTTCAAAATAGCACTTCGTTCCTCTTCAATTTGATGTTCATCAAGTTTGGTATTGGTTATAATATCAGCTAAAATGTCTACAACTGAATGAAATATATATATATATATATATTAATAAAGTTTTTCTAGAAAAAAATTAATTAATTTCAGAAAAATTATAATTTAAAAAACATTAAGCAACTTTACATACATGCACAATGAAAGTTCTACATACTGAATTTGAAGGTCAAGAGAAAAAAATAAATATACAGAAATATAGAATGCAAAAATTTCATAAAACCTTTAAGATAATTTTAAATTAAGAAAATAAACCACCAAATAATTGTATTTTTAAAAATTACAAATATGTATACAATTTTGTAAATTTGACTACAATGTTTTAACCTACATACTCATTCCCTTCAAAACTTTTAAAAATACTAATCATGAAATCAAAATTTTTTTTAATTGCTTATTAAGTACTAAACAATACTCCACTATTTTCTAAACACTTTCAAAATTCTTTATTTAGCAGAACTTCTCTTTCACATTTTAAAAGTATTGTTTACGATCATATTTGCTTTAAAAAAAATCTAAAGCTAAAAGAAAATTTGAAACAAAAATCTTGGTCTAAATAAGGAAAGAGCAGAAGTTACAAATAATTTATAAGATAGCAACATTTATAGTTTTCTTACACAGCTTTTCATTTTTTCTGTGAATTCTTATTGCTTTAAGAATTGGAGAGCATTTTCCCACTTGATTTAATTTATATCATTTCCGTGAATGAAATACTAGGAAGTGTTTTAAATATAATATGTATACTTAATATTTTAAGGTAAAATTGTTCTAAAAAAGAAGGGGGAGGGAATAGACAGGAATTTTTTTTCAATGTAATTATTTTTCTAATAAAATTTCAAGTTTCTTGAAAATACACAACATTTAAAATTTTCAATTTATGGAAATTCTCAATATAGCAATTTGACTTATTTAATTGAAAAATCTGTAAAATCAGAAGCAAATTTAATTTCTGGTTCACAGAGCTAATTTAAGGTACCAGATAAAAAAAAAATTACAAATGCTCCCCAGTTTTATTATTAACTACCTAAACTATTAATTTTATTTCTACTTATATTATTTATATTATAAACTCTATATTACATATACTTCTAACATTTCTAAAACAGAAAGCTCATCGATAACAGATATCAGTCTTTAAAAAAACATTTCTTTTAACTGTAAGTTAAGCTTTAATTTATTTTGATTATCTAATAGTCTTGCCAGTCTAATTTAATGTAATAATAATTTTTAGAAATATTGATAAAATACCTTAATGCAAATAGAAAAATTTTACAATACATCTAAAGAGACAAATTTTACAATACTACAAAACTTACAGCTATATATATATATATATATATATAAACAGATTCTTTTAGGCTGGCTGAACAGATATGACTAATTCGAAATCACAATTTTATTTATATATTTGCAATTGAAAAAAAAAATCAAACGCTTTTGTTCATTGTTAAATTTTGTTTATATTTCAATATCAATGTTATTATGTAAATTAGGAATAGTTACCTTTCGGAGTTTTGCAATCAAACTATATTAAAACTAAACAGACAGGAAAGGATTAAAAGTCATTAAAAAAGTTTTATCAATAAAAAAATGGATCAACTGTCAAACATTTTTTTTAAATATTTGATACAAAAAAAAATCAATTTTCATGAAATCTCATTTTTTATGAAACAATTAATAGTAAAATATTACAAAAAAATGCTTAAAATTATCAGATAATTCTTTTAATAATAATTTTTAAAGCACATGCATGCAATTTAATTTTCTTTAAAATTCAAAGGCCTGATTAAATACCAATCTCAATAAAAAAAATCAAAAGTATTAATGCAGCATTTTCTCAATCAGCTTGTTCATAAATTATATTAAAAGTTGTTTCAACATATGTAGAATAAAAACATTACATTCTTATCTTTAATTTTTGCACAAAACTTTATGCCAATACTCTCAGATTTCTATTTTCCTAATGTATGTAAAAGGATTCTCTTAATTTATACTTTAATTTCTACAATTATTCATCTGTTTCTTGAAGAATGCACAGAAGGGAATTTTTGATATACACTTATTTTTTTTCTCTTACAAGTGATTTTATTTGATTCATTAATTATAAAAGATATGGAAAATTGTACCTATTTATTTCTTAATAGATTCCATACAGGTAAAATTTTAAGGAATTTTTATAAATATAAACTTCTAAAAATTAAATATTTTTTAGATTAATAAAATCTTTAACTCAAAAATATATCAAAGTATAATATTCAAATACCTTTACTCATATCCTTTGAAAGACATTTTGCATAGAAAGCTGTTTCTTCCCTGTCAGTATATGAACGAATTTGTGCACCAATATTAGCAACTTCAACTTCTAAGTCTTTTTGAGATCTGTTAGATGATCCCTACATAAAAAGAATAAAGAAATTAATAAAGAATTAAAAAGTATGTATAGTTTTAAAACATAAAAATTATACTAAAAATCTTAATTTACCTTAAATACCATATGCTCAAAGAAATTAGCTACTCCGTTGTTTTCAGGTGTTTCATACCGACTTCCTGCATCTACCCACAGACCAATAGTAGCAGATGGTGAATCATGATATTCAGAAGCTACTTTAAAACCATTATCAAGCACTGTCACTTTAGTTTCAGGTAAATTCAATAGAGTTTGAGCATATGTGGCTCTTGAGAGTTGACGGGCTCCAAAAACCTTGGGTTAAGAAAAAATGTAATTATAATTTAATAAAAATTAAATTAATAATTAAGTAATTAATAAAATTAATTTTAAAAATCTAAAAAATTCTCATAATTGGTAATTTTTATTTTTATTTTAAAAAATGTGAAATACAGAAAGCTAGTAATAATAAATATTAGGCTTTTCAAAAAAGAAGGATGAACCTATAATGAATAACAAAAGACCTAATTTATATCCTCTTCTGACAACAAATACTTAATTATTTACAAGTAAAATTCTACTCAGTAAAAGAACAGTTTATCTACTAATCTTAATTTATGGTTTAAAAACATTTCAATATTAGTAAAAAAAATATTAAGAATAAAATCATATTATAAAAAGATATTAAACTTGGATTATTCACGATGAATAATCCAATTCTCTTTCATTTACATTAACAGACATTTTTAAGAAATATAAAAATAAATAAATAAACAACTTGCTTTTCCCCCCACTGTTTTAAAAACCAATTATCACATATATCACAAAAACAGCATTATTTTAATTTCTTTGTAAAATTTTTTATGTAAATTAATCAAGTAAAAAATCTAAAATACCCTTTTCCATACTCATTGAAATCATTCAGAACAATAACTTAATTTTATATAATAAGTATATATAATCTAGCATTCAAAACTGTAAAATAAACATGAAAATTTAGAAATGTTTGTGAAGCATTTCAAGCATGTTGTGCAAGAGTAGTGAAGAAAACAATTTTGAAAATGCAATATATTTAAAGCATTTTAAATCCTATTATAATAACTTAAAGGATAAATAAAATTAACATGCCCACTATTTTATTTTTTCATGTCATTATTTTATTTTTCTTCATAGAAAAACAACCAGGAATATAAAAATTAACTTTACAATTCTAAATATATTTTTAAAAACAAAATTTAGGAAATTAACTAACTAAAACTTTTGGAGAAAAACTGAAATTAAACATTTTTAATTTCAGAAATATTCCAAAATTAAATTCAAATAAACAAAAATCTGATAAGGTTGAAAGCAAATGAAATATCATAACCTAATAAATCATTATAATAAATAATACACCCTTAATTTAAAGTCATTCAAGGGATAAAAAAATAATGCTACAAGCAGAAAATGTTAATTTGGAATGCAATAAAATAAAATACCAATGATAAAATAACAATTAATTTAAGCTACATGTCATGTATTCCGTCATTCACAATGGGTTTAGATATCAGTTTTTAAAATTATTCTTTAAATAAATATATTTTACTTTGCATCTTGTTTTGTAAATGATATTAAAAATCGTATTCTCAATATGTATGAAATTTTGCAAGCCTTTTTCTTGGCCCACAAAATTTGAAAGGAACACTTTCATTATTGTCAAAAATAAATAGCTTCTTTTGCTGAAGAGATTCCATGCCCTTCATTATCATTTTGAACATAGCTCAAACTATTTGATTCTGTACCTATCAAACCACTTAAGTCAGATGTCTGCTGTTAGGAAGTTTATATTACAAGCTATATAATTCTGAAAGTTATATGAAATGAGAAAGAATTCTCTTTTATTAGAATTTTTATTCTCAAATACATCAACTCTGATCTCTGGGAAACCATCTTTTATAAAAGAATATAAGATGCATTTACTCCTAACTTTTTCTCATATGAACGGCTTCTAGCATGTTTATCAACTTTTTCTTGCCTCTATATTCAATATTAGAAAAGTATTTTTCAGAAATTAGTTTCAATAGTGCATTTTAAATAATCTTCTAATTCCCAAATAACAATAGCTTTACTTATGCAGTTGGCAGGAAAAATTACATTCATATACTTTGTAATTTTAAATCTATAATATGGACTGTACATGGATCAATAAAAAAAAAAATCTTACATTTCTTTGAGTACATTCGTTTGTAAAATTTGAGAAGATAGCTTTTAAAAATTGTGCTTATCAACTATTTTTTAAAGCAAATTTAACAGGCAAGCTATTCACATTCTTGAAACATTTTGATTTTCCAACAGCTTTTCATTTTCATGAAGTGAAGATATTTTAAATACTGTTGAAACAGGATTATCAAGAAAGGTAATATCCCCCCACCCCCAAACCTGGACAGTTTCAGAATCGACTGTAGAACTTGCTTGAAACAAAGTAGTAGAATAAGCCTTTTCTTAAGCTGATCTATTTAACAATTTAAAGATAAAAAAATTTTTAATCTTAGATCAAATTTCTATTACTTTTTCTTTCAAAATGAAGCTATTTGTAAGATTGTATATTGTACAAACTTCACAAGAGTTTCACAATATTTGCTTGCTTTAAAATCATTTGTCAATATAGAATTCTAACTAATTTACCAAAACCAGCTTAATTATGATTGTAAACTTCAATTTTTTTAATAGCCTCTACCTTTACCAACAAAGAAAATTACTTTCTTTTTGACATTGTAATAATGACATTCAAAATAAGCAAAAAATTTCAGAAGAATATCAACTTTCAAGATCATAATTACAACAACTAAACACAATATAGCTCAGCAAGGATTCTAAGAATCTGTTCTTTGTCTTCATATGACCAAAGGGATAGGAAGAGATAAGGAGTAGTCTTCCTACTTTTAACACAAAGAGAAGAGATGGAAGATTCGCAGGATTGTATTGCACCTGTTACAAGAAAAGTTTTCTTTTCTCTTCATCACAATCGCTGACAATTTTAGAAAAATTGAAATGAATCTTCTCCACTAAAAATACATTAAATATGGGAAATATTTTAAAGTGATTATGTTAAATCCTGGACTTTTTAACAATATAAGCATAGGAAATTGCCTGGAATCTATGAAAAATGATATTATATATGGGAAAATGTTAAAAGATTTCAATATATGTAATAAATTCTTTTACACATTTATATGTAACATTTTCTAGATATCAGGCTGACAAGAAAACAATTTTAGAATTAAATTGAATTTATTTTTCTACAGGAGGGCATGATTTATACAAGAGGATTACCAGTGGAAATGTGTTTGTTCATACCTAAACACAACAGAAAAAAATATGTGCCAACCGCCCCCCCCCAGTACTTTTACTGGGGGATTCTTACAGGATTTTCTTTGAAACATGTTAATGCAGGAAAAATAATCTTATTTATGGAAAGACATGAGCATTAGTGATTTTTATCTAATACTAAACAACTCAAATGACTACAAAATGAAAAGGGGAAACGAAAAGAAAGGGGCAAAAATACTTTACTTCAAAAAATATAAATAGGGGAGAGTTAGGAGGAATGAGAGACAAAAATACAAGAACAGCAAAATACAAACAACTAGCTTATATTTACATACTTAAAAATGTTTGTCCCGCACCTCACTTATATGATTGAGGTATGGGACACATATCAGGGAGGAATGAGACAAGATTTGAAAAAATTAAAATAAATAATGTATTTTGATACCCTTTTCATTGAATGATTTATGGTTTTGGACATGCCAAACAAGAGCTGATTTTGAAATCTTCATTGGTACTGCTACATCTCAAAAACTTTTTTTCTTTTACAACCATTTTCACTGATTGCAATATGTTATTAATATATTTTTCTCTTTCTAAATGCTTTTACTTCCATATTTGGGGCTTTTTTAAATACATAAAAAAGATAAAATTATTAATTATTTTTAATTTAAAAGACATTTCAATAAATGACTTTAATACCTTAGCTCCATTTTTTAAATTATTATTAAATTACTTATTTAATTTATTTATAGTAGAATTTACATTAATTAAGACTAAGTGATAAACATTTTAAGTAGAAAGTATTTTTTATGTGAAGTGATATAGAATAAGCTACATTATGAATTCAAGCTTTGTAAGATAGAATTATTGACAAAAATAAAGAATAACAAAACTAATTTAAAGACACAGGTGGTCTTAAGTTTTGAAAAAGATTGGATTTTATGCTTTTTGTTTTGATTAATGGAAGCTCAGCCTTTTTATTGCAGTATATTATTTAAAATACATATATGTAAATATGCATCATATAACATAATTATGTATACTAATATATTTTAATAAATTTAAAATTATCAACATGTTATGCATTGTAACACGCTAACAACTAATTTTAATAAACAACACCAAGAAAAATTAAAAACTTTAATTGTTACCACATTTAGCTATTTAGAGAATGTAGTGAAATGTAATTGAGTATGTCCCATTCCTCTCTCTGAAGAATTTCTTTTAAAATGCATGTCACATAAAGCACACTACATTTAAACTTAATTTGACTGCTTGTTTATAAACACTATATCTTTGAGTTTATTATATATTTAAAATATTTTTATTTCACAAATATAAGATTGAAAAAAAAATAAGAATGTGCATTTATTTTTGAGGCATGAAAATCATTTTCTATTTTGAACACAAATAATATTATAGCTGGTGTGACAATTAGAATCAAGCAAGGGGCTATAGTTGCTCTTTCTATGGAGAAATTAGAAATAGAATCTAAACTTTTATTTAGACATAAACACTGCTGTTCCATTCTGCCCAACTCTTTCCTACTATTCCAAAAGTAAAACAAAAATGAAGGAAACTAAATTTAAAAATTAGTAATATACCTTACAAAGTTTAAGTAATATCCCATTACATAATGCAACACAATAAGGGGCCATAGAGTTATTACAATAATAAAGAAGTAAAACAATATGAACATTGGGTAGAAGAATTTTCAAACTACCATTTTTCTATAAAAAACTAAATATAATTTTTATACAAAAAAGGGATTGTTAACTAGTTAAAATTAGACTATTTCAATTAAAGAAAAAACTAGTTAAAATTTCATGCAGTTTCTGAGAACTTAGTATTATACATAAAAAAGTATAAAAATTTTGAAATCAAACAATTTAAATCAACAATACAGAAGGTTAAAAATGTTATATGTAGAATGCATATTAGGAAACGAAAGTTCTCTAAGAAATAATATAATTTACATAATAAATTTAAAAATGTACTGCTAATGAATTAGAAGCAATTTAATGTTTGTTATATTTGTTGAAATAGAAGGTGTATAAATTAATGTTTATAACATATATTTAAATTGGTTACGGTCTCTTCTAATTGGTATCTTTTAACAAAGATTATAATGAAAATTTTAAGATTTATATGAAAAAGAAAACAGAAAGCGTATAAAAGTTATCAAACAGTTGAAAGCAAGTAATAGATCTGTAAGAAAATAACCTCCATCGGAGGAGAATTTGGAAGTTAAATTAAGAAATCTGGAATTGAATCTTACAGAGCGAGGTTTGAATAAAGTAGAAAAAGCAGACGAGATCTTCAAAATATTCATTGCAGACATGTTTCACCGACCTGCTTACCCGTAACACAACCTTGTAAGCAGTTCAGTTCAGTTCTTTAATGAATTTATTGCCACTGTTCTTACGAAGATTTGCTACGTTAAATATTCATAATTAAATATATAATAAGACCAAATTAAATAATATACTCATCGAAACTTTAGAAACTCATTAATTTTATCATCCCTTATTGAAATTATTTTGTAGATATTTTATTTAAATTATTTATTTACTCTGAGTAACTTTAATTGATGAAAAGATGTAAAGTGAAGAGAAATTGTGGAAAATGGAATTCTTTCTTAAATAAATCTGTCTGAACTGGAAGTTGATGTTGTGGTCCAACGATGTGGCATTTTCTTTATTTTTAACAGGAAGATAATTTATTTCTGTACATTATTACAATTTTTATTGACTCTGAAAGTTTATAATCTGTAATTTTAATCTAATTTTCAAATCTGAAATTTTTTTGATTAATTTCATTCATATGGAAATGTTGTTTACTTTTTTTTGTTAATATTAGTTATCGTATTTTTAATAAATCATTTATTTATCGTTAAACCAGCTTTTAAAAAAATCTAAAATACTTCAGATTTGAGTGCGTGTGTGGTTCTCTTCTGTAATTTCTAATAATATTTAATGCGGAAATTCTGCTGCACTGATGGGTCATTAAAGAGTTGAATGCCCTCGCTTATATGTTGACCCCTTCGTACCGATTCTGTTAGAAAAGGGTTTTAAGTAAACTTTTTTCATTAAATTATTTTTTGCTTAGACATAGATTAAATGTCATTATGTAGTTTTCATCGTAGACTTTATGATCATATACAAAAGTTTAAATGATGCCTATTTTATGCCTATTCTTTTTAAATTCTAGTGAAGCTGAAGTCTTCACTCATTTCTGAAGTTGAAATTTTCTGTCATTGGACTAATGATAATATAAATTGTTCATTATGTTTTTAATTTTTTGACTGATTGTATACATATTTTTAGTTTCTTTCTTTTACTTGGTGTTTTTTTCTTTAAAATTGAATTGTATAGAAAAATATGAGAGATAAATTTTTTGGTAATTCAAAATGCACATATTAGTTCTTGCTGAATGAAATATCAACTAAGTTATTAGTTGTGAGTATTTTAAAGTATTTATGCTTTGATATCTAATCAGATTTAGAAGAGCATGGTGCTTAATTGTCAAATTTTTTATATGTCTTAGTAAATCATCAAATGCTTTCATTTCATTTTTTTTGTTATATTTTTCTAATATTTTTTAATTAATGATATTTGTCAATGTCAAAGTATATTCTGAATTTTTATTTTGATGTATAAAAGTTAAATAAAATTTATAATTTATATGATTATAATTCTATTTAAACTAATAGCATTATTTCTAAAACTATTTGCAGATATTTAAATGAAAGAATTTTCTGATTAACTTTTTAGTGGAGGCATTTTTTTTTTTCCATTTATCTTTCATTTGCTTATGATTTCTTCTTGTATTGTTATAACTTAGAAAAGTTTCTTAGAATACTTTTGATTAAATGTACAATGTAGCAAAATGTAATCAGAGTAATATTTTATTTTCCTAGTTAATTAACCTGAAGTGTGTAATGACTACTATTCAAAAAAAGGCCTTTAATAATTCATTTGCATTGTATGCTATTATCAAATCATCATTAGATTATAATAATGATGAAAAAATGATATATTTTTTATTTAATTCTAACAATATAACAAATTTTTTAAATGACGGTTGTCCATTTCTTTTGCTATTATATTATTTTACTAATTTAGCATGTTTTACAAATGTGAAGGCATTTTTTTATTACCTATGATGTCATCAAAATGCATATCTTAATTTCTTCGGATTATTACAACACTGATAAGCAAAAGTTTATTCTGCAGTATGTACATTTTTGTTATGTTTTGCAGTATCCTGTAATATTATATTACACCTAGAGCCAAATATTTTACTCCTGAAGCCCCTATATTAAATTACACCCACTTTTGAAACCTTTCCTGTTGGTTTCAATGGATAGAGAAGAAAACAAAGGCAATGTACATAATAAAACGTATATAAACAAATAAATTATATTTAAAAAATGAAACGTAGAAATAATAAAAAAATTGGTAAAAAAGTAAAATTACTCTATATTAATAACCCTTCAAAACTATTTTATAAAATTTCTAAAATGTGCAATAAACATATGCCAATAGAAGAATTTAATAAATTTGTAGATTTTGTATCCTTAGGAAATTTTAGTTTTAATATAATGCAAAATTTAAGGTATGAGTTTAATTTATAAAAATTATAATGAAAGCTATTTTTCTACCATATATTTTGCCTTCAATGGTGATTGAAACTGCTTTCTTGTGTTTGTATGTGTGTGCGCTTCCTTTAGTTTTATCTTTTGAAGATAAAATGGATATTCAAAAAGAAAAATTTAAAGATGGTAAATTTTAAACTTTTATTTTGGAAAGCACATTTTTTTCCTCTTCATCTTCAAGAGCAATGTCATGTTTTTAAAAAAAAATTTCAAAAAAAATTTTTTTATTTTGTTGAAATATTTAATTACTAAGTTAATTATCATAATTTAAATTTTATTTTTATTCATGGTTTGCAATTTTCTCATACAATGAGGTTTAACTGACATATATGGAAGAAGCTAAGATAGATTTTAAGTAGTTAACATATTAACTACTAACTTGCATTTATTCTTTACTTAATTTGAGACCTGATCAAACAGTGTATATGTTAATAGTAGTGATTTGCAGTTGAATAGTGTAGTCAGAAATAAAAGCATCACTTTAAATTTTCATTTGATTACAGTTTGCTTTTTCTTAATTCTTGCATTTTTTTAATCTATATATATATTTCTGTGTCATTTTCTCTGTATGAAACATACACACATGTATTTATAATAATATGCACCAAAATGAAATACAAAAACAATAAAATAAAATATATAAAGAATAACACATAATAATCTTAATTGAAAATTAAATATCTAATATTGTTCAGAAGGTCTTTTTCAGTTGTTTGATGTATGTATGTTTATATATATGCATCTATATTCATTTTGTTTTTATTTATTAATTATATATATGAAATAAGTTGTCAAAAAGTGTAATTTTTATGTATGTTAGAATATACTGTCATAATATGATAAAATTGAATTGTTTCTTTAAAGTAATGATTCTAAAAATTCTAGATTTAAAAAAAAAATTATTAGCTTTAAATTAAAAAGAGGTCAATGAAATTTCAAATAAAATCATAAAAACTGGAAAGTGCTCTAGTATTTTTTTTTTTCCTTATTAGTTTACCTTTACCATTATCATTATACAATTATATTTTTACTTTCATCTTCCTATTAAATATTATTATATCATTCAAAATCTCTAATTGCAATTTTAAAATTGTAAATATGAGCAAATGTTTTTAATAGTATACTGTATATGTTAGGGAAAGGAAATTCCACATGTGACTGCAGATAGTGAATGAATAATTTTAATGTATATCACTATGACTTATACAAATAAAAAAATAGAAAAGAACAATTATTATAAATAATCAACATTACATTTTGTATTCTAAGGAAATTGCTTTAATTTCCATTGAATATGGAATAGTTCTTTTGATTAGAAATGTTGCCATTTAACTTTTGTAATTTTTGCAACAAAAAAAAATTGTTTATTTAGTGTTTGAATTTTGCATGCATATTAACATTTAATAAATTATTATTTTTTAAAATTTTATTTTAAGGACATACCGAAGAAAATGGATTCCGTATATCTGCATTTGATTCTCTCCAACCAAAACAGAAAGCACGAAAATTTCAGTGCTTTGTTTGTGGAAAATTATTCATTTGTAAAGGTCATATGTTGGAACACATTCGAATACATACTGGTGAAAAACCATTTCATTGCGATTTTTGTTCTTCAAAATTTGCAACACGTGGAAACTTAAAAAATCATATGGGAAGATTGCATAAGAATTGTATTTAAGTTTTCTATATATATATTTATGGTAGCTCATTGTATATGTAATATTAATATGAGTAAATAATAACCTTTATGAAGTTATGGATTATACTTTCTTTTAAACTGTGGAATTTTAAGAAATGGTTTGATTATTAAAGACTTATCATTCAAGTTTAACTTTCTGATCATAATAAATAATTTTGATTGCAATATTGTAGCATTAGCTTTTTAATGTTATTTTTATATATGAACTTAAAGTAAACATTGAATAAATTCCAGGAATAAATGAAAAGCTTTTTTTTTCTTGACAAAGTTATTTTGAGCATATTAAATTGCAAATGGTTAAAGATTGAAAGCACTTGTTTTTTTAGCTTGTTCTCTAAGTGTTTTCTTTTTAATCTTCATGTGTTTGCCATAAAATTTGTATTTCAATGTAATTATTTTTATTGTTAAATCTTATTGACTGTCATATGCATATAATTGACTTATAAAGCATATTTATATCACATATTTCTTAGATATAAGCTACTGAAAATATTTAATAATTTTTTATTTAACTTTAATGTAAGTTATTGGGAAATTTTCATGATATATGTTGGATTCCTTTGTATCAAAAACTATAAATGTGAGCATGTTTTGAAAGTATAATAATAGTTTTAAAAACTAGTTATTTACTATCAATGTATCATCATTTTGTTGCATCAATTATTTTGCTGTTATTCTTATTAATAATGTAAAAAAATGTCATCAACAAAATATTAAATATGTTATTAATTGTTAGATTTTTTACTGTTTATGTTTTATTGTGTATTTTATTAGTTTTTTTATACTGTAAAACATTTATAAAAAAATTTCTATAAATGAAAATTGTTTTATTATAAATGTTAACTGTGTTTTTTTTAATAACTGCCCTTTTGATTTAGATATAAAGAAAAATAGATTTTTGAAATAATTCTGTCTGAAAACTATTTATTATTTTCAGATGCATCCACTATTGATTCTTTTCGTACTTCTTATGATTTGAGATTTTATTCATCAGTTTCTCTTCCTTGTAAGCTGGAGAATTGTGGAGATGATTATTATGCAATTGGTGAAGAATTTAGATTGCATCAATTTAAGCAGACATTGCAGTTAAAAAATCAGCAAGTCTCTTCAAACCGTTTCTCTCATTTTGTTTGTAACTTTTGCAATAAAAAATTTAGTCATGATCATTATTTACAAGAACATATGACTGTTCATGTAAATGAAAAATTTATTTCTTGCAAATATTGTGGATTAGATTTTACTTCTAAATCTCATATAAGACTTCATGTTTTGAAACACCGATTAAGTGAAAGATTTGCATTTTACTTGCTAAATTTTCTAGGAAGGGTTGGAGCAGCATGTGTATAAGTATTGTTTCTTGTTTTTCACTATTTTGTCATATGTATACTGAAGAAAAAAGCTTACATTCAATAACACATAAAAAAATATATATTGTTATATAATTATATACCTACATTACAATCAAATATATTAGTATCTAACATAATTTTCTTTTTAAAAAAATAATTTGGCAATTAACATTTAAATATTTCTGTAAAGAAAATTATGTTAGATACTAATACTTCTCTATAATATTTAATAGAATTATAATAATTATTATATGGAATTTTAATATTTAAATATAAGTATTATTTATCTTATAGTTAAATCTTAAATTCATCATTTAGAAAAACTTTTCCCATTTATTTTCATTAGTTCTAGTTTTTCCATGATATTTGACTAAATATTGTTAAGAAAATGTTTGCAGTTATTTTGATATTGTTATGTTTTCATAATTGTTATATTACATATAATATTGATGCATGTACTTTCTGTTAATAAAATTTATACTTTAGATTCCTTGATGTTTTTATCAAAATAATTTATCTTATAAACAAATGTTTTATTCACTTTTAAAATATTACCAATGAATAATTTTCTAATTTAGATTTTTTTATATCTGATATTGGAAAAAATTAATGTGATTCTTATTTTTCTCTTGAAGAATACTTTGTGGAGAAAGAGAATAGAATATTTTTATAGAAGCATATCTATCTAAAGAGAGATGCCTTCTTTATAAAAATTCCACATTTGCAATAAAAACATGAAAATATTTTTTAAATGCCTGTTTCATTCTTTATTGCATTATGTCGTATTATTTAAAAAAAATTTAGGTTAAAAATTGAGTGTTTATAAAAAAAGTTTTAAAATAATTTTCATCCTCTCTGCCTGTATATGGGATGCACTCTGTTCAAAACAGTTGAAAATGTTTGTATTATTCAAACTTCTATATAATGTGATGTTTTATTTTTGCTTTTATTTTTCTAATAAATTCCAGTCTTTTCTTCTAGGTGCCAAAAATGAAATTTCATGGATCAAAAACAAAACAACTTGTAGTGGAACTAATGTATTTCACCATGTTATTAATTACACTGAAAAAAGTAGTTTTAGATTTAACTGTAGTATTTGTTCCTATGCTACAAATATAGTGTCAAATTTTAAAAGGCATTCACTATCGCACACAAACCGTCGCCCTTTTACTTGTGAAGTTTGTTCCAAATCCTTTACTCATAAACATCATTTAAAAGAACACATGTATATTCATACTGGCGAAATGCCATATAAATGTAAAATATGTTTTATGAAATTTTCTCAAAGATATAATTTGATGAAACATACTTTAAAATTTCATATGTGATATAAAATCATGTACATATGTAGCTATACTCTTCATTATTTCTCCTTTTTAGTTTAGCTGATAAATATTCTTAGAAATATATATCTTATTTTCTTTTGTGGAGTATAGAAAAATCATCTGTTCCTCATAATTTTGAAATGCTTCAAAAATATCTTTGTTTAGTATTGATTTGTGAATGTACTTGCTCTTAAGCCTTTTAATTCTGTTTATAGTAACTGCCTCTTTTACTTTCATAATTATTTAGAGATACATAGAATTTTTCCCCCCAACTTCATATTTCTTTTAGAGCATGAAAATTTCAAAATTTAATAAGTCAATGCGATTTTGTTAAATTATCTATGATGGGTTTTTTTATATACTGAAATATCTTAAATATATTATTTGATATTAAAATTTTCATAATCTAGTTATAAAATAACTTTTAATCATTTGCTGTCATTTAGATTTAATTTCATTATTTTTATTTAAGCATTGTTAATAAACATTTTTTTTATTAGAATAACTATGAAATCTTTAAATTTGAACTAACTTCAAATGATTTGATTATTCTCCTGAAAAAATGAAAGCCAAAGGAAATTATTTGTTATAGATATCCATTCATGAAAAGATAAAATTTTATTAGAAAAGTATAAAGAAAAAAACTGTTATAAACCTAACAAGATAGCATGATGTATAAATTGCATTGCTATTAAATAAAAGTATAAACAGTCTTATAGAATTAAATTTAAGTGCATCTTAGTTACAGACAATAAGTTTATTAGCTTGAATGTTAAATGCATTTAAATAAATTATATTGTTGGGATGGCATTGGAAAAAGAGGGATGTTATTAAATATATATATGCAAATCTCTTTAAATTACTTTTATATTCATTTGAAATTCATTGTAAACTCTATTAACAAAAGGGAATTTTTATTGTTTTTTAATTGCTTTAAAACTGAGATTTGATCATAATAGTAGTGTATAGGTTTCTTTTTTAATACTAATTGAACTAATTTTATTTCATTCAATACCCATAATTAAAGAATCAAGAAAATTAAGCAATTGAATTACATTGAATAGTAATGATTTTATTGAGATAAATTTGTTATATAAATAGACAAGAATCAATATACTAAATTATAAAAAATATTAATTACCCCATTCCCTCCACACCTTCAAAGTGATAAAATTCCTCATTACTTCTCACCCTATCTCTTC
Source organism: Argiope aurantia (assembly GCA_026543865.1). Taxonomy (NCBI): domain Eukaryota; kingdom Metazoa; phylum Arthropoda; class Arachnida; order Araneae; family Araneidae; genus Argiope; species Argiope aurantia. The sequence continues at coordinate 872,834 of JAPMOR010125788.1, forward strand.
TTATAATTTTTTATTGTTTTTCTGGAAATAAAAAGTGAATGTGTCATAATAATTCTCTGACAATCCCTTTAAACTTTTCAAAGTAAATTTTAATGTTTGTTGTGCATGTTTTACTAAGTCATTTTTTTTTATATATATTTCACATGATACTCATTTAGCTGTTAATATTTTACTGCATACAAATTAAGTTTCTTGATTTAAAATAGTCTGTTTAATCACTGCAAAATTGTGACTTCTTGAAAAGGTGATGTTTTATTTAATTCAAATTTATAGAAATGTTTAATATTCTTTTATTGTTATAAGAATAAAGTTGAATTAAAATACATTATGTGTCATTGATGGTGACTTTCTTAATTTTCTCTATTAAATAACCACAATAAATAAATAGAGCCCATGATGTTGTTTTAAAACTATTTTTAACTGTTTTATATTCATCAAATTTACTATTTTTAACTGCTTTATATTCTTCAAATTCAGTTGAAATATTTTTATCCTTCTGAACAAAATTGTTTATCATTTTAGCTGCTCAGGATAATATTTTAATACAGGTAAATTATTGTTCTGATTTTTTTATAAAGTTGCTTGAATGTGCAAAATTAACTGCATATGCAAAATATGTATTAATGCTTTTTAAATGTTGTTATTATGATAAATTAATGTTATTTTTCTTTTGTAGATAGCTGTTAGTTTTTATGTATGTTGTTAATAATTATTTATTATTTAAGTTATTTCTCAGTTTAGTATTTTATTTATAATTCATTTTAATTATGATTTTATTTGAAACAATTTTTTTAATTAGTGATATAAAATTATTTTATATGAAAAGCTGTTGAAAATAAAAGTTTTAAATTTATTTTTAGCGATTTAGAAAATTGATTGGTGAATATATGTGGTTTCATACTTATTTTCAGTTTGTATCAAAAATCTTTTATGTATATATTCATTCTATGTTTTCATGATTTTTATTTTATTTTTATTTTTTCACGTCAGATTTTTAAAAGTATTTTAATAACAAATTTGTTTTTCTGTCATAAAATTGAAATTTAATTTGAGATTATAGATCTTTTTATTGAACTTTTTTTAATATAAATTTTAAAACTGCTTTCTTTTTCTTTTTTTTTTAGATTCTAATAGTATGTCACCAGAAAGTAAAAAAATGTCCTACAATTTAGTGCTGTTTGATTATTTCAATTCTGAAGATGGTTATAATATGAAGAATTCACAATATTTCTGCAGTCTTTGTCCATATACCACAACTCATATCCAACAAATAAAACGACATTCTGGGAAGCACAATGGAGAGCGTCGTCCTTTCACATGCGATGTATGTGGTAAAAGTTTTACCAAAAAATGGCATCATAAAATACATTTAAGAGTTCACACAGGTGAAAAACCTTATGAATGCAATATTTGTCCTTCTAAGTTTTCTGATCCAAGTGCTTTTCGAAGACACCAAGCTGCTCATAAAACATAATTGTTTTGAATTTTAACTTGTTAATGTCAAATATATGATAATTCATATATTTGTGACTTAATAGAAAGTTTTATACCTGTATTTTTCCTATTGCAAGTTTTGTAAATATTTTTAACTGTTTCATGATGGAAATTCTATTTTTAAAATTCTGCAGGGAGGAAGGTCATTAATAATTATAACTTATATTTTGCTCATTCTGAAGCAAATAATTAAATCTGTTATTTTGCATATTAATTAAATGATAGAAGTTATTTGAAATTTCAGATTTTCAGTTAAACCTTTTTCTGTTGCATCTTGAGAATTTTAACAACTGATTAACTCATAATATTAGATGATGAAATTTAAAGGTTTTAAAATGTATGCTCATTACCCCTCTCCCTCCCTCCCCCCCTTAAACCAGTTATAAAAAAGCTCAAGGGTATTTATGTTTGAATGTTGTTAATATTATGATCAAAAAGGAGAATCATTATTTTGTAGGCTCCAGAATGTTTGATTAGAATATCCTGTCATTACTATTAAGTTTTGTATTTTTAAATATTGATATAATTTTGAAATGAGAGTTTAAAAAAATTGAAAAATAAAAATTATTGTAAAAAGGTCTAGTGACAAATATCTTTAAAATGTTTATATCAAAAACTATTTTGTAACAAAAAAATGAACAGGAATGAAATATTTTTCATTTGTGTTTTAAGCATTTCAGGTATATTTAATTACATAAAAAGTATATTACAGCTAAGCATATAGATATGTTACATTGATCAAAATCATTATACATGAATGTTTTTTGATTTCAGACTGTTATCCTTTGAAATTTAGTAAAGCTGAATTAAAAATTATCTTTTTTTATGGATGTATATTATTTTATTGCTGCATGGGGACAGCTATGTATTAATTTTTCAATCATTATAAACACATATCATAGAATGCATTAATTGCAAAGAAAATTCTTTCACATTTTGTTAAAATATTAATATTTTATGTAAAAGAATTGCCAATTTTTATAGTATTAAATTCATAATTATCCTTTATAGAGTAATCTCTTCTCTTAATGAAAATACAGTTATTTTCAGGTTTACAATCTTAGCCATAGTTGGTTTCTTTTTTGCCTCTATCTTGCACTAATTATTTTCACCTTCATTCTTTTGTTTACTTATGGATTATTTGATTTCTTAGAAATTTCATTGTTTATATAGTTATGCAAAATATTTATTCTGCTTTTAATATTTCTAAAACTTGATTTTCTTTGTTAATTTCAATTAAAATTTAAAAATAATTGCTAAGCTTAAAAAGTTTAAAATTTTGCCTTTATAAGGTTTTTTTAATTGCATCTATTATTCCTGTTTCGATATTATCAATATATTATACTAATTAATATAAAATAGTGTATAATTCGCATTGAATGTGAATGAATTTCAGTATTCTAAGCTGTAGTATTGAAAACTGCATATATCTCCAATTGCATATTTATTGTTGTTGTTTCCCCCTTTCAATGTTAATATTCTAAACAATCTTTAATAAATCAAATTCAAATCAAATGATCATCCTCATATGTGATGTTTAAATATTGTTTATGAAAGAGTATTTTTTAAATTGTGTGGCTTAGAATATCTATTAAATATATATTTATTTATAAAAAAAATATTTATACTACCTCATAAATCTGAACATAAAACACCTTTGAAACATTCCAGGATTTTATAATTCCAGTTTTTGTTCATTGTGTGTGTGCACGTAATATAATATTAAATGTATTCTTCTTGTAAAAAAAATTATTAATGATTTTTGTAAATATATATATATATGCAATTTGTTAAATTAGAAACTGCAATGAAAGTTATGTTTGATTTTGAATGCAGTTTAGTTCAGAAATTTCAGTAGCCTGGTTATGTTCTGATTATGTTTTGAAATTGTAAAATGTATTCAAACTTCTTAATGTTAAATTATTTTGTTTTGTTTTGTAATTATGTAGATTATGGTAAGTAATTATGATATTTCACCAAATTTTTAAACAATGATATCCAGGACCTTCAAGTGGAAGAATTTATTTTTATTATCTTTTATATTAATTGTAACTGCTTATGGCAAATCATTGTGATCAAACAAAGTAAAAATAATGTTTAAAATTTTTATATGTTCCTTGTTTTATGTATAAGAATTTTAAAAAGAATTGTCTCCTTCAATTACTTTTGCTATTTTTTTCAAAAGAAATTACCATGTGCATTTTGAGTTTTTTTTTTTCTATTGTTAAAAATTATCTGTTTCTCCAAAAAGAATTTTTTTTTTTTTTGTTATGATAAGTAAAGATATTCTTGTGAATATAATTACTAATTACTTTGAAACTGAAAAAGCTTGATTGTAATCAAAGTAATATAGATAAAACTTTACATACATTTGAAAGAGAAAGATGGTAAATCTGCATTGTTTCCTTAAATAATTTTGTGAAAAGCATAGTATCTTTTTATATAATTATTCTTTATTGCAGAACTTTGATTACTGTTAACATTTTAGCTCTTTTATAAATTGCAATTTATATAAGAACCTTATAATTAAATAAAGTAATCATGTCTAACAAATTTGTAATCTTTTTTATATTTCTGCCTAGTTTTTTAAAATACATTTTCAATTATTTATTCTATAATAATGTAATATATAGCATTTTTAGTCCAATAAATGGAACATATTATTGTTAGTAATTTGTTCATTTTTTAAAATTCTGATACCTTTAATTTATCTATAATATATCCTTTTAAGACTAATATCAGATTTGTACTTAATGAGCATGTTTTTGATTTACATTATGGTAAGGCATTATTTGATCAATGATTTTGAATTGAATCGTTGTGAGTGTTGAGATTATATGCATTATTTTACTTGTTTTACTTGTTTCATGTTAGGAGATATGTTTGTAATTTTTAATAACTTTTTATTTTAGATGTGCAATCAAATTACTTATTACAATTTGCACTGTTGGTTTTCATTTTCTTCTTGCTTATCATACATGTGTCAATTAATAAGGGTTTTTTTTTGTTCATAAATTGTAAGGAATTTATTAAGATTTTTGCTTTGGCCAATAAAGTTGAATGGATTGAAAGGGCCTTTTTGTAACTAATTCCATTCTTTATATAATTATATTTTATTTGTATTCAAGTTAATCTAGAATGCTATTTGGCTGTATAAGTTTATTGTTTGTTCTTTTTCTCATTATTTCATTCAAATAAGTTTGTAATGGATTTACAAATGATTTTATTTAGATTATTTTATCTCTGTTTGCTTTTCATCCTGTTTAGAATGTTAAGATCAATCTTATGTACTTTTTTTCTTTAATTTTGAAATCTAGTTTGAAACAATTAAGTACAAGCTAAATAAAGTAAAATCAGTAAGTGATATTTTATTTGCTGTTATTGATAAACGTTAATTAGTGGTTTAAAATTTTGTTATTTTTATATATTCTGTATTTGTTTAAATTCAAAAAAGGAGAATAGTTTTGCATCACTTCACTTCTGAAGCATAATTATTTAAAATATTTGCGTAAAGTAGTTTTTAAAGTGTCAAATTTTTATCATGTTTATAAGAATTTTATGCTACAAAATTATACTTTAATTTACTTTTTTTTAAAAAAAAATACCAATTGTTTCACAATTTTGAATATATAAAATTTTTTAGCATTCTGCAATTTTGTTCATGGCTTATGTATATTTCTTTTAAATGCAGCAAAGCTATTAGCAAGTAAGTAAAAATAAAAATTTAAATTTTTTTTAAACAGATTTATTGTATTTTTAGAAAGTGTATATTTAAGTGTTTGTTTTACAGAATAATAATCACATACATGAAAAATATTATATATTTCTTTTGCATTTTCTCATTTCTTCATTACTATGAATTTCTTAAAAGGAAGAATGTAAGTTAGTTTTTTTCTTTTTATAGAATTTCATATTTTGACTGCCTTAATTGATTTTTAATAAATAACAAATGGAAACAAATATCTAAAATTAATATAAATTTAATTTGAACATTCAATGATAAAAAAAAATTGATGAAATATTTGACTTTGTATTATAACATAAGAGATAATATTTCAAGAATAGATTAAATATGTTACAGTTATTGCCAGATTATGTTTTACTTTTTTGTATTCCTATCTTCCATATCTTTTACTTTCCCTATTTTTACTATAAAATAAATGATATTTATTTTTTTAAATGTGCATAAAGTTTAAAAGGCAGTTCTATTGAAAAAATATTTCTGTTTATAGAGCATTAATTTTTTTTTCTGTACCTAAATTCTTTTTAAAAAAGCTTATCTTGTTTTGTGAAAATGTATTTATTATATTTAAATATATGAGCCTGTAATTGCTTGATGTTCATTAATATAGTTTCAGTATTACTCTAAGTGCAGTGCACATTATAGTATTTTATTAGACACCTGAAGCAAAATATTTGTATTATTGATATAATGGAAAAGTTAGACGTTGAAAGCACTGCAAATACTTTTAAAAAAAGCTTAATTATGTAAAATTTGTGAATTTTGTCACATTAATCTACCGATGCATGAATAGCTGAAATAATTTATCAGTTACATATTTTAAGAATTCTCAAATTTGTTTGCATCTTATTGTTTCAGCATCATTCTTTCCATCTCATTTTAGCTGTAAAAATAATATCATATTAGTTGTAGAAAAAATCAAGTTAGTTGTAGAAACTAATATATTAGTGTTAAAGTCCTAATTTTGTAGTTAATTTTTATTTAAGTTAATTATTTTAAAATTTGATTTTAAATATTATTCTTTTTTGTGTTATAGAATTCATTCTCTATACTTTATTTCTCTATGTAAATATTACATTTACGATAATTTGTTTTTTAGGTCGCAGAAGAAAAGGCAACTTCATTGAAGGACACTACGTAGCATATGCATATACTGGATCAAAATACATTATGTACAAATGTGATCAATGTCCATATAATACTAATAATAGAGCTAAGTTGATTCGTCATTACAGAAGGCATACAGGAGAGAAACCTTTTGAGTGTAATATTTGTTTGAAGAAATTTACAAGAAGAGAAAGTATGATGTCTCACTGCAAAATTGTGCATTGTGTAAGTTGATTGTTTTCTTTTTTAAAAACATTATGTACTACAGTATGTATTTGTTGGAGTATACTCTAAAACATACAAACTACAAGAAAGTCAGACCAGTAATATTAAATAAAAAGTCCTTCTGTGTTTTTTTTATTTATTTATTTTTATTATTGTTGTTATTATTATCAATTTAATGAACATAGCAAACATTGACAAACAAACATAACAATTTATTTTTATATAATTATATGAAACATATGAAAAGTTTGGTATAATCATTCTAAATTATTATCTGTAGAATCTACACATTGAAATTTCTGAATTTGCACGTTCAGAATTTTTAAAACATTTCAATTTAATTTTTTGTGCTCTCCTTTTCCACAAATGCAAAATAAAATATTGTGAATAGAATTAGTACCCAGTGGCTCATTGCTTCCCTTTCTTATTATAGGGAAAGCAATTTAGGTAATTTTCTCCATGCATTCTAGAGAATTTTGATTTCTATGTGAGTGCATCAACTATTTTATAATTTTAATAATTTGATTTACTTTTCTTTATATTAAATTCCATTTATTTGTATTCATAAATAAATGGCTGTAATGATGACTTGTACAATTTTTAATTTCCAGCGCTTTTCAGCATATAAAAAGTTTAAACTAAAAGTGGAAGACCAAAGTACCAAATATTAGTTTATGGCAGTGGCTTGCAGACTGCTCTAATTCTGTTATGCTAACAGTCATGTGAGGAAAAGATATGCTTTAATTATTTTATAAAGAAGGGAAACATATTCATATATCTTAGTAATTATTATATTTATAACAAAATAAATTTTTATATGATTTAAAATGTTTCTTAATTATTAAACTAAAATAAAAATTAATTATTTTGTAAAAAGTATTTGTCGAAGTTTTATATAGGGTACTTAGAAAAATTAACATTTCCTTAAGGATGCACAGAATTGAAGAAAACTGAGAACTGCTCATTTATATAGCAAAAGCCAAAAATGCCATATTTTTTTAAAAAATAAAAATATTCTTGGTTTATTTATATCATTACATATATATTGCATATTATTATACATATTGCATTGCATTCATGACAGATTGGTCTTTTCAGAATTTTTTCAATATGTAATTGCTTAATGAATTCTTAGAACTTTGTTAGTTTACATTTCAATAGTGTAACAAAATGTAGAAGCCATCAATGGGGATGAAGGAAAAGAGATTAGACAGCTTCAAGAAAAAAGAAAAAAAAAGTGAAAATTTAGAAAAGAAATTTTTAAAAATAATTATTTTAAAAATTTTAAAGTTGATAGTTAATGGATTAAAATTAAAAAAAGTAAATATTCAATACTTTGTACTTAGGTCTCATTAAATATATTAGCCTTCTAAATTGAAATGTTGGTATATTTTTCCTATATTTTTTATGTGTACCATAGAAATTCTAAAAGTAGAATTGAAAGCTATCTATAAAAGATACTGCTTTCTGTGCATTATATTTTGATGATACACAAAAGGAAAAAATTCTTTTTCTTTTTCTGTTTTTTATTTCTAGGAATGAAGAGTCTTCTCAAAAAATAAAGATTGTGTTTATGACGTCCATGAAAAAGATATAAACCTAATATTGGACTTAATGCCTCAAGTGATAAGCTGCAAAATTACACATTTATATGCTTTAGGGTTGCTGTTTTTGTTATTGAATATATAAGACAAACTTTTAATGACTTTTTGCATAACAAATATTATCACTTCTGCAATTGTAAAATGAACAAGAATATTTGAAAATAGCTTATTTTTTAGAAACTTTTACGAATCTTTATGCATGTATTTGCTTATCACATATATATTTGTATACTAAAAGAAACTTTAAGATATTGTACTCTACATTAAATTATTTATTCTGGGTGCAGTGGTTTTCATTATTAAAAGGCCCATATGTTATGACTTGAAGCAATTATTTATTTGAATGTTACAAAAGGATATATGTATTCATTTATTTACACATATTAAATTACTTTCTTTAAACTGATATTGTATGATGATATAGAATAGATACTTGTCTCTTTTTTTCATATTATATACATTTTATAAATACTAATATATTTTGTAGCTTTTTCTGCTTGGGCTTTATGAAAACTTTCATAACTTCTTTTGTATCTTTGTTGTATAACTCCAATAAAATATGTGATGCTTTGTTAGTGCTTATTTTTATGTTTGTAAATTTTAGTTTATTAAATTAAAGTAACTAGACAATGCTAAAAACTTTCAGTTTCCTTATTTGTAGTCTGTTGATAAATTCAATTTGATATATGAATGTTTAATATAACCTTAATTTCACTACAGCATTTTTAGTTTTTAAAAATATTTATGTTCTGTGAGAATTTATCTGTTTTGCTAATAATAATGTTATATCTGTGGGTAGTTTTAATTAACAATGATTAAAAATAATTTAAAATCATTAAATTTATTGCAAAACCATTCTTTAACTAGAATTCAAAATCGACATTTGAAGGAAAGTATTTATTTGAAGTGATAGTTTTTCATATATTTAATGGAGCCTTTTATAGTTGCAGTTAGCCTTTTACAGTACCATAATGATTTTATTTGGGGAATCTAAGAAAAGTTTTGTCTATTATTTTAGAAATAGACAGTACTTCCCACTTTAATGTGTATGTATTCAATGATCTTACATTAGAAAAAAGTGAACATCTAATTTTTTTGTAGTAATAAATATATCAATATAACATTTAAATTTAATAACAAATAAGCTTCCAATAATGTTCCTTTTAGTGTTTATTGTTTTAATAATGCATCACATTTATTGAGCATCATCAAGTTTGATGCTCACCTTAATATATTATTTAAAAAGATTGTAGGTCACATTTTTTGAAAATAAAATGTCAATCATGTTATATGGATGGGAATGTTGATTAAAATGTATATAATTATTTGATTATTATTTTATAAAAATTAAAATCAAACAATTTTTATTGAATATTGCTTGAGAATTCATAATTAAATATGATAAAGTTTGTATATTTTCTTACCAAAGGCAGAATATCCATGTTAATATGATCCAGCATCTTGAATTATAAATTGCATACTTATTTAACTTTTTTCCACATTTTATTTATAATAATAATGAAACGAATTGTGTTTATAAATAAAAGAGTATAAATCAAAATATTTTCAACTACGGTTTTGGATGAATTTAACAGTTTTCTTCATTGTATTCTAAAATGTTCCTGCTTTGTTTTTCAAAGAAACTATCAGTATTCCCCCCAGTGATTATGCAGATAACCAGGTGAATAATGCTATTTCTGTTACATTATTTTATCAGATTTTAAGATGCAGTTTTAAATTATTCCAATAAGAAGGTAGTTAATCTCATAAAAATATTTCTGTTGTTCATTTAGTAAAAATTTCAAATTAAATAAAATTTATATCTTTTATATATTTAAAATTTAAATTGGAAATTACATGTGTGGAGATTAGTTTGTATTCATTATAATTAAATTGATAATGGGTGCTTTTATATTTTTTGAAGTGTTCTTTATAAAATAAAGAACATTAAGATGTAACTGTTGGACTATAATAGCAGTAAAAGATTAGTTAATAAAATCAGACTGAAGCATTTATGGTACTGAAGTAGTTTTTATTTATTTATTTACCCAGCTTTCAAATATGAAAGCAAATATTAATTTTTCAGATTCAATTATTTCTTTTAAAAACATATTCTTTCTTTATATACATTAAATTGGTTTTGATTTTATATTGGAAATTTTTCTGCAAACTACTGAATAGCAAATTATTTTTTATATTATGTAATTTGACTTATTAAAAATTAATTGTTATTCTAAATTCTTACATTTAAGTATAGTTTTCTTCTCTTTTTTTTCATTGCAGGTGATAATGACGATGTACAATACACAAATAATTTATTTTCAAATTACTTGGGATCAAAACGTACTGTCTATTCATCAGGACAAAAATTCACAATGCATTTCTGTGATAAATGTTCATATTCTACTAATGATAGTGCAAAATTAAAAAGACATTACAGAGTGCATACAGGAGAAAAACCATTTATTTGCTCAATATGTTTTAAAAGGTTTACACAGAAAGGACATTTGAAATCCCACTGCAAACAATTGCATGGAATGTTTTGATTCATTTTATTGAATTTTGGTGTTAAGATATCTTTGCATTTTCATATATGGGAATTGGAATTGTACCTAATGAACATGTTCTTATATTTATAGAAGAAAAAAAAAATTCCTTGTATTTTAAATATGTCTTGTGATATTCATGTTTCAAATTTATATATCATCCAGAAAAAGGGACTTGGCTTTTTTTTCTTACCATCCATGTACTTCTGTTAAAATTCATGTTTCTAGTCAATAATTTAGGAAATGTATGGCAATTTGGTTTTGTATTAATGAAAAGTAAATGACTTATTTAAGAAAACTGTATTCATTGTTTTTCATATTTTTTACATTATTACATAAACAAAATCATTAAATTATATAGATCTGAAAAGTGTTTAAACAATTATAACACAAATTTTCTCAAATTGGTTATTTTCTTATATTATGAATATTATTATTCTGTTATGTATCTGAAAATTTTTATCATTTATTTCATTTTCTATGTGTAATTTATTGTATATTTATTCTTGTCTGTTAGCTCAGCAGTAACCAAGTTCATAAACCTTAACTTAAATCATATGATATGTAGATTTGTTTTTATATTTCCCAAAATTATTTTCTTATTCACTAAACTTTGTAAACAATTCATTCAAAATGTTGCCTCATATTTACAAACTTTTTTTCCAAATTGTAAATAAAATTATTGAAATAATCTAAAATTAAAAGATTATTTTAATTAAATCAGAAGAAATTAGTTACTTGAGCCCTTGATTAAGCAACAATAAATCAGTTTTATCACTGAGAATAAATAGATTTTATGTTAATAGAATTTATTTTCTTAATGCATTCTTTGTCTATTATAATTCTAATTTCCTTAACTGTTGTAGTTTAATAAACCACATTTTGAGAATTTACAAAAGTTTGAAAAAAATTATAATTCTTTCATATTATTATTTCCAAATAAATTAATAGCATTTAGAGATGTGCAAAAATTTCCATGTGATTTTAAAATACAATTTTCAAATGTGCCTTGTATTTTTATTGAAAATATTTCTGCAAATGACTTAAAGGCAAATTATATATAGTCTTGCATTATTCAGTTTGTGTTTAATAATTTTACAAAATAGTTTAGATTCTCGCATCCAAATAATTTTTTTTTTGTTTCATTACAGGTGATAATGCTGAAGTACAATACACAGATAATATATTAGAAAATAACTTGGGATCAAAATATACTTTTTATTCATCCAGATCAAAATTCACTGTGCATTTCTGTGACAAATGCTCATATTCATCTAACAATAGTGCAAAATTAAAAAGACATTACAGAGTGCATACTGGAGAAAAGCCATTTGTTTGTTCATTGTGTTTTAAAGGATTTACACAAAAAGGACATTTAAAATATCACTGTAAGCAATTACATGGAATGTTTTGATTTAATTTATTGAATATTAATTTTATTGATTAAATATTTTAATATTTTTATGTTCTGTTGTATTTGTTTTTCTTCTAAATCCTACTATTTTATATAAATTTCAATATTTAAATATTATGTTAATCTTTAAATTCCTTCCAATCAATGGCTTCAGAAATAATATAAAGTATATATCTAATTTGAGGTAAATAAATAAAATAATAAAAGGTGTATATCTAATTTGAGAATAATGTGTTACCTATATGCATTTTATGAACTCTTAATATATTAACTGATTATTGAATTTTAAGAATAATTTTACAGTATCTATTCTTTACTATATGTTTTGACTTTGCTATTATTAGTTAACTCATAATCATCTTAATTTAGTTAACTTTAAAATCTTATCAGAATTAATTCATCATCTGAAACCTTATAATTAGTCATACAATTTGGATTTGGTGTTCTAAATTCTTTTCCTTTAATAATTAAAAAAAATTTCCCCTTCCCCAATAAATTTACTGTTTGATTTATATCACTGATAGCTGTCATTTTCATTTCTTGTATTTAGGTGGGTGTGTAAATTATTTCTTAGCATTTTTCTAATTTATTTATTAAAATTATATGTTTATTTCATTTATATTGCCTGTAATTTTTTAGATTTCCTATTTAAAAAATTACAATGTTAAGTTTCTGAGGATGTTTAGATTTTATGAGCTACAAAAATATTTTAATATTTTGGCTGGAATAGTAACATTTATTTTATGTAATTTTTATTAAATTTTAAGCTAAGAAATATAATAAAGTAATTTTGAATGCTCTTCAGTGTTAAATATTGACAAGAACAAATCTAATATGTTGTTCATTGGAAAAAATGATAAATAAATTTGATGAATTTATACTTAAGAATATTTTAATATTACAATTGCCAATTATTTTGAAAAATTAACTCAAAAGCTTAATTAATAAAAAAAATATCACTTTTATTGCTACAAATTATTACCAGTGATTATTTCTGATAAATGCAAACTTCATGTTTCGATTTCATAAAGTTTACCTAATTGTTGATTAAGTCTTGTGGAATTGATTAGTAATCTTCTGGAATTAATCTTTTTATCTACTGAAGAGTCCATAGAGGCAAGGTATCTAGCACATGCTCAGTTGGGTTTAAATCTGGTGACTAAATTAGCTAGCCTATTGAATGATCTTTTTTTTTTTTTTTTTCTTTCTGAGTATTCTGAACAAGAGAAGCTTCATATAAATAAATATTGTTGCCAGTTACTAAAACAAATCTAATGAGTAGTACTTATAAATAGTCTGAAATGTTTATTCAGTACTTTTCCACTTATCTATAACCAATTACAGAATCTTCATTAAGTATAGAAACAAAGATTTTCGGGCCTTAACCATGAACTTACTTGCATAGAAACAGGCTTTTGTTGAATAAATGATGGCAAGGTATGTATTTCTCTCTTTCTCTAAATTGGAATACCTCCAAAATTCATATATATCAAAATTGAAGCTTATTGTATATATATTGCCTCCTTTCTCATGGTAGAGGATTCCAACTTAAATAACTTTTTTGGAAGATGAAGCCATTGGGATACAAATTACTGGGTTTCACATGTAAAATTTAATTTTATGAAGTAATGGAAGAGTTTAACAATGCATTTTCATTCCTGTGATAACTTGATGAAACAAAAATAAATGCCTAGCAGTTGCTTAACAGTTTCAGGGTAAATATGTTCAAGAAATCCATATGCTTTATTTTCTCAATCAATATTTTACTTTTTAGATTCACTGTAATATTTTTTTTCCAGAAAAAAATGTATCAGTTTATAGAAATATAAAAGTTATGTACCAATTTGTAGAAATGTACAAATTTTATAAGTTTAGTAGAGTATTCAAACCTTATGTGAAAAAACAATTATGTCATTTTGTTAAAATAAGTGTTTTTCATTAACAGTTTAGTTATTCAAAATTATACAAAGTATAGTATTCAAAATTTGTATACAATATTAGTTTTCAGCTACTTTAGAATACAATTACAATCACTCTTGTAATTGCTTCCTAATAGTAATGACAGATAAGTCTATAATGCTTTGTGCCTTCCTCAAATTTCAATTGTTTTTTCTGCTATATTACATTACTGAATTCTTGAAATAATATTCAGTTCTCCTTTACTTACCTTAAGAATCATAACTAAAGAATACTTAATCTTGTTCAGAAATTACATTAACTTTAAACATTTACTCGGCTCTTAAATTCCAAAATGTGTCCATTGTGAGAAACATTATCACTTCATTTGATATTTTATACATTAAATTTTGAATAGATGCCCAGTTGCAGATATTAATTAAATAATTATGCTATTGAATACAACTTTAAAGCATATTTTTATCTTGTATTGCAGTTTTTATGTATTCATTAAATTTAAAGTGGTGTGTATTTGTAAAACAAAGCTTACAAATTCATAAGTTTTAATTTCAAATATTTTGTCAATAAAAACCTTCTGAACCTGTTTTGAATTTTGTAAGATGAATTAAATGCCATTTTTATTTAAGAATATTTTATCATTACCTGGAAAGGAAGTTTTTTTTTTTTTTTTCTCTCTCTAATGAAACAAAAATGAATACTTTTGACTCACAAAACTAAGACCTTGTGTTTCTAACTATTTAAAATTCGTTTTTCAAAATTTTAACTGAATTTTCATAGTTTACAAATCATATGATATTATAATTGACAGAATATATGTTTAAAAATAAAACCTTTAAGGTAAAATATTTTTGTATATGAATAATATCAGGTTTGTACTAATTAAGAAATGTTTCTTTCATGTAATTAAACATATATATTTAAGGATTTATGAGTAATTTAATGTTTTTGCTGTATTTATTGTTTGCAAAAAAAAAAAAAAAATGAAAAGGCAAGCTTTGTCTTTCTTTCAAACCACAATTTTTTAACACATTTTTTTAAAACCTATATGCAAAGGATAAACTTACTTTTTATACATTATGTATGAAAATTGTTCAAATACCAGTGCTCTATTTGATTTCTGTGGATAGATATAATTATAATTGATAGTGAGTATTTACATAGAAATAATGTGTTCTTGAAAACATTATACAAGTAACTGGTATTGATAATAATTTTACATCATTTAAAATTCATTATTTTTGTTTTTAATATAAAGTAAATGAATTTGATATAATTCTCTGTTTTAACATGTGTTTAAATTTATTATTTTTTAACGCTATACTTTCCAAATATTATATTATCATATTTTAAATAACTGTGAAATTAATACATACACTTCATCCACCATTTTATAACATGATTGGTGAAAATGAAAGATACTATTTTTGTTTGAACCTTGTTTAAAAAAGAATTGTACAATAATTATTTGAAAGATTCTTAAGCATTAATTAAATGGAAATTTTTGGGTAAAATGTGAGGAAATGAGCTGCATTCTGAGGTTTCTTTCAGAATATACATTATTATTATTTTGCATTTCGTTCTAGATTTAAAAAAAAAAAATAGAACTTAATATTGTGAAAGAAAATACTAAATTTTATCATCCATTGATTTAAAAAAGAAAGAGCAGGTAGAGTTGTCTTCTTGAAAACAAAATTTTGTTTTAAGTTTCTTTAGGAAAATTAAAATTATCTTTCAATCATTAAATTTTTGCTGTTTTATATACCTTTAAATATTGCTTGTCTACTTATTTCTAAGATCGATCTAACACAAAACTCATTATATGAAAAACCTACAAAAGTTTTTCATGTTGTGATTACAAAATATGTAAAATAAATAAGTAAGTTTCAACAACTTTCATAAATTTTTTTCAGTTTTATATAAAATCAAAGAAAATTCAAAGATTAAATGATTTTGGTTAGAAAGGCAATTTTTGTTCAAAATAATTAGAAATCCTAATAATGTTAATTATTGTAATTTTTTATCTGCATAAATTTTCATATAGTTAATTATAAATTAAATATTTGCTCTCAGACAAGAAAGAAAATTATGATGCAAAATGATATCATCATTAGGGAACAGATTTTCTATGATGAATCAATGGAATTTATAAATTTTGAGTAATTTAAACAGGCATAAAGACTATTTACTTTGAAGAGTATGTGATAAATCATTTATTTTATTTGTTTTCATCTCCATTCATTCAGTTCATGATAAATGTGAAAAAAAGATGAAAAAAGTTTTTGCTATTCAAACTAAATTATTTCTCATATGTTTAAAATTATTTTCTGCATTCCTATAAGCATTTTTAATTAGTTTCAAATTCTTCATCCATTTGTATTAGTATTATGTATAAATTCTATGTGCACTTGATGGGGAAATTTTTTTGTGTCATATCAGCTTAAGAGTTTTGCATACAACTTGATCATTTAAGACCATAAAATGGGTCAAAAATAAGTTGTCTAAAAACATTGATTTTCAAAAAAAAAAAAAAAAAAAAAAAAAACTTTATTTAATTGCAGATAAATGACTTGCATACCTCTAGAGAGAGAAGATCATTTTGTTTCTCTGATACTAAAAATCAACCAAACACATCTGGAATGTGTGGTAATTGTCATTCAAATATTGCATGCCTTTAAATTTGGACAATTATGTAGGATTTGAAGATTGGATACTTTAAAACTTCCTCATCGTGACCTAACTGTTTGAATAACAGCTTTTTTTGTTAGAAAGAGGGGTTTTTTTTTTTTTTTTTTTTTTTTTGCCAGTATGCCATTCTTGCCAGCACATTTAAATAAACTCAAAATATGAATAGCTTAAAAAATGATATCAGATATTAAAAAGTATTTGAATATTAATTCTAGAGTTGTGGAGATACTGATCTCCATGCTTAGAAATGTTAAAATTGGATCATTTTGTAACTTGGTCATTTTTTTAATTATTAAAATGAGGAGTAAACTTTAAATACAATTTATATATTTCACAGTTTTGGGTACTTGCTTCTATGAATGTAATTTTTTAATATAAAAATTAAGTTCTAACTTGTTATCTGTTCTTATAGTCAAGTTAGCCAGTTTTCTATTATCTTTTTATACTTTTTTCAAATAATTAATGATTTTTAAGTTTTCAAAATTCTGGGATTTTAATTTGATCAAACAGGTTAATTAACAATGAAAATGATTTCAGGATAGTATATTTGCATATTGATTTTAATAATTTAAGAAAAAAAAATGATAAAAAATAATGTATTAAAATTTAATTAATAGATTGATGAATTTTCTTTTTTTTTAAGAAATTATTATTTAGTTACATTTGCCCAACTTCATTTTGTTCATTGTCACTCATTTGAAATCATTGTTGATGTCAGTTTGTAGCATGTAATTCATGATGTGCAAACTGGCATTAAGTTAAAAGAAATGAGAGAGTGCTTCAGAACAGGTTAGCAAATATTTATTATAATACCTCTTCAAACATTGTATATTTTCTAGATTTTCAGAATATAATTAATATAAATTATTTGTCTGTAAGGCATAAAACAATAATATATTTTTAATATATTTGGGATTAATCTTCAAAATTATCACTTTCTTGTAATTTTCAATGTCATTTTTTTTTTTTAGTCTCTTTTGAATTGCATATTATTTTACTTCTGGCAGTATCGATGTTCAATCTGTATAAAACAACATTCTTAATCTTAAGAGCTGTAATTTTATATATATATATATATATATATATATTTCTTTCTTAGGCAGTGGAAAATCATATGATTGTTATAAAAGAAATACTTCTTCTTATCCACTTGCATCAAAATGTGTTCCATATTTCTGTGATCAGTGTTCTTATAGCAATTACAACAAATCGAAATTGATTAGACACTACAGAAAACATACTGGGGAGAAGCCATTTCAGTGCAACTTGTGTCTTAGAAGATTTACTCAAAAGGAAAGTTTGAATACTCACTGCAAAACTTTGCATGGCTGCTCTTTAGCTATTTAGCTTTGTTTATCAAATTTTTATTGATTATAGTTTTATCTCTTAATGAATGTGCTTTGAAAATTGCATGTAAATTGTTTAATGTCATTAAATTTAAGAAGAATGAATGTTTTTAATATATATTAATTTTTATAGTAGAATTTGTTAAGTAATAGTTAATTGGTAAAATTGTTTTGCTCCATTATGTTTTAAATTTAATTAGCTATTTCATTCTAACTTAACTTTTTCAAATGTTTTAAACAATTGTTGCTGGTTTTATGAGCATAAGTAAAGAAATAAACATTTTAAAAATATATGAACTGATTTCCTTTCCTAAAATGAAAACATGTATGTAGAAAATTCATAGAGCTTTCATTTGATTATAACAACTTTATTTTGCATGCTCGGATATTATCAGTTCAGAAATACAATGCAAAGCATAATCGCTTAAAAGCACATCTGTTGTTTGCAACTAAAATATGAAATAATTCCAAATATGCATGTTAAGTAATTAAATCATTATTTGTTTAAATAAATATTAAAGTTACATTTTAAAATTCTAGCATTATTATGTTTATAGGAATTTTGCTTTTACTTTATTCAAAAATTTAAATATAAGACCATTTTTTTTAAAGTTTAATTAGATAGTTTTTTTATGAATGAAATTATATTTTTTAATAAACAATTTGTATAGTGTATATTTTTAGAATTTTTTTGTTTAATATGCGAATAGTTATTGAATAATTAAAAATAATATATAGTACTAGATTTAATTTGTATCTTCCTGTTTTTTAATTGATATTACAAATTGATTTTAATTTTTATTATTATAATAACATTTTAAAAAGTATTTTCTTATATTTTGTTTTAAAGTATTTTTTTATATTTTGTATTAAAAGTATTTTCTTATATTTTGCAATCTTAATGTCATTTTTCATGTAACATTTAGATTGTTTCCTACTGAAAGTATTATTTTTAATGATGTAATTAGGATTTAATGTATCTACCCAATAGGACTTAAAACTACTACATTTTTTACTCTTTTTTAATGTTATGTACTGAAGCTTAATGATAAAAAATTATAATTACTCTGTGAAAAAAACGCTAAAAAAACTATTTTAGCAAAGGATTTGTGTGTGTATATGCAGGAAATTTCTGAAGGCAAAGTATAGTTTTAACTTTGGTAGTATAACATATAATTTGTACATTTCCTTTTCATTTTAGTGCTTAAGTTCTTTTCAGATCATATATTTTTTTTAATGGAAAAGCAATCTAATTTTATAATACTTTCAGAATAATTATTAGATTTACACAAATGTATATAACCTAATACATGCCAAAGTCTGGAGTTTTATTTTGATTTTAAAAGAAAAAAAAAAATCTTATTTATTATAACACTTTTAAATGCACTTGTAATTATATCTAAAATTTTTGTTAACAGATTACTGAACTCTTAATTTGAATGGCTATTAAACAAGAATCTAATTTTTTTTTAATTTACTGTACAGAATATTTAAAAAAATTACTTTTCTTTTATTTCAGCTCCGTGCTTATATAAGGTAATTTTCAAACTTTTTTTCTTGCATAATTCTTCCTCTTTTTTTAATTTTACATTCATATAATTACTGCATGCATAAATTATGAGTTTTTTTTTTAAATTTTTATTTGTTTGAATGTTATCTCTTCTGCAGAAATGTATTATTTGCTTTGTTGAACATTTATATAAAACATTTTCTTTGCATGTGTTTATGTTGTGCTTGTATACTTTTTCAAACTCCTGTTGCATGTATTTTTGTATTGTGTTTATTTGCATTTGTGTACTTTTTTTGTTTTGAAATTATTATCTCATAGAATGTCCACATAATGATAAAAATGTTTTTCTTGTGTTAAAAATATTTATTATATACTTAAATGTTCTAAATATATTATTTTTCTTTAATATTCCAAAGTATCAAATCTTTTCAAATTAAAAGCAGTATAAATTCCTGATTTTATTTTCAAGACCATTAATTAATATTCCTTTTGTTTTTTTAAAGTTCTTTTGTTTATTTTCAATAAATTGTTTTTTAATCACATCACCATTGAAATTTTGTAATGTAAAATTGTTTATTTTTTAACATTTTCTGATGTATGTGAATGGGTTTATGAGCATTTTATTTCGATAAAGATTTTGTTTATAATGGTTCTTGTATAATTTATTTTGTTTTATTTTTCAGTGATAGTTATTTTATTTCTTTTTCTTTATTATATCAAGAACTAATTGTATAAATAGATTGCTGGAAATTTAGTTTGTTTAGAATGGAATTATTTTTATTTTTTAATTATTAATCTGCTACCTTGTAATCTGATAGTTTTGTTTATTGTTTTTTAATTATAGAAAAAAGTGTAGAAAATTTAGTTTATATTAGAAATTATTCCTTAATTGAAGAATTTATTACAATTTTACAAGTTTTTATTTTACATATTATCTTTTATTTAGTTAGTATATGTGTAGTATTATCAAAAGGATGTTCTCTTTTTTTCAGTAATTAAGAGTATTTATGTGTTGTGCATTAATTTTTTAATTTATGTTTCAGTTTCTCAATATTGCTTTTTAATGGGTTCTCCAAAAAAGGATTACCAAAATCTGCGCTACAAGTGCCAATATTGCTTTTATGCAACGAACCGTCCTTCTCATTTGAAAAGACATTACTTGACTCATACTCAAGAACGTCCGTTTACATGTACAGTTTGTGGCAAATCTTTTAATCAAAAAGTTAGCTTACAAGAGCATTCTCGCATCCACACTGGTGAAAAACCATTTCAGTGTGATGTCTGTTTTGTTCGTTTTACGCAACGATCCAGTTTAAAGAACCATAAGCGATTGCATATGAAAAATGATACTACTGGTGAAATTCTGCCACTATATTTTTCAGCAGATTAATAAATTTGATAAAGGAAATATTAATTGTTCAAGATTTATATACATATTTTCGTATTTGTATAATTCTATGGAAATGGTTGAAGTTTATGTTAAAATCACAGTTGAAACTATATTTATGAACTGTATGTAATATTTAAAACCTAATAGTTTTATGAAAAGTCATAGCAAATGTATAAAAACTTGGGTTTTAGCAATGAACACTTAATTGTTATAAAACCATAATTGCAATATGCATATTGTATAATGTAATATCGATGTTTTTTATTACTATGCTTAGCATTTTTCTGCATCCAGTTTTCTTATTGGTTATAGAACAGTAGATTCTAAATTTTCATAAAACAAAATTTCTGGTGTAAAAATTTAGCAATTTCATGTTTTACCTATTTTTATGATACTGATACACTCATTGTATTAGACAGTTATTAAAACTTTAAAATGATTTTAGAAGTTTATTATTAATTATTAAGAGAAAAATATAAATATATGTTTACAAATTTCAGAATTTATTTATATTTAATTATTATTTCCCCCCCCCCCCTTATTAACCCTTCCGTCCTTCTATTCTGTCCGCGAAATTTCTGTTTTTCCTCAGTTTTTCTCCGCTTTAAAACAAACAAAAATAAAAATGCAAACAAGCGTTTTAAACGTTTAAAATTTTTTAAATGTAGAAGAATGCTTGTAGTGCATTACGGCCGCCTTGCAGAAGTTTCACTTCAGTGCGCTAGATACGTTATGAACGATGAAGAGGTTAAATGCCTTCTGGATCTTAATAACATATATCATTCAACTTATTATATATAGATATTATTTAAATAGTTCTTATGGATTAAATAAAATTTTTTCGCCCCGTATTACTAGATAAACCTATCTTCAGATGCAAATTTGTCATGTGTGCTTATTATGTTATAACAGATATATAAATATATAAGAGTTAGGTTACAAAGAAAAATACATCCAGATATAACATCATTCCATGCGCACTCTACTTTGACAATAAGAAACTGATTTATAAAAAATGAAAAAAAGAGAAATTTAAAAAAAAAAAAGTCACATTTTTCATTATCAAGAAAAAAATTAGCATGAATTTGAGCAGTAAAAGAACTTTTTGTTTCATCCTTCACTGTAATTTAATTTCAATTCATTTGTTAACTTTGCTATTCAGATGGACTTTTTTCCCCAACTGTAACTATTATTTCATAATTTAATTTACGAAATTTGTTAAGTATACTTACCTTGATCAAGTTGTACCATGTACATTTTCAAAATAATGTGTGTCTGCCAATCTATCTAAATACACAATGTTATATGTGACTTAAAATTAGCTAAATTATCCACATTTTTGGCATATACAAGTCATTTTAAATCACATACAATTCATGTTAATTGCAATTAACAAAAATTTGTATAATCCAAAATCATAATTACTTTTGACATTAGAAAATGTGTAACAAATATAATTATTGAAAAAAACTTTTCCGTGTTAAAATATCCTTTAAATTACAGTTACATAAGATGTTCCCTTTTAAAAAATATTTTTGCGTATTATATATATATAATATAAAATGGTGTTGTATTTTGTGTAGTACTTTCTATATAATTTAATTCTTAGCATCTGTACTTTAATTATATTCATCCTGCACTTTTCGAACATCTTTGAATTGTTTTGTTATTTTGATAAGTTTCAATTTCCTAAAAATTTATTTTCCCATGCTTCTGTTTTGAAAATTGATTGCTTTTTGTGTTTTTTATAGAATGGAAAATATTTGTTATTTTATATTCATCCTTTATTTATTTATTTTGAAAGTTCCTTCAACTTTAAAAATTTTCTTTACAAAACAATGAAAAAATATTTAAAAAGATTTATTTAATTGTTTAGTTGTAATATTTAATCAAATGGAGGGGATGCCTATTTTCTATTTATAGCAGATGTTTCCTTAAAAATATTGCAATAACTATTTGTAGCTTTCCATGCTCTTAACTAGAATTGAGAATGATAGTTTGACAATTAAAAAAAAAAACATTTATATGACAAAGTAGCTTTAAAAATATAGGGTTAATTTCTTTTCAGTTATAATTGTAAAATTGCATTTGCCTCCATATCTTAATATAATATAAAACTTCAAATTTCTACTTCTACAGTATCTCATTTCTAATAATAATTTTTCACTCACCTGAAAAATATTAAAGTTTGAAACACAAATTTGTCATACAGTCATTATCTCACTAATCTTATAATTAAAGAAAATCTTTCATTGAATAACTATTAAAGAGGATTAAATTTTTATCTGTAAATTTTATTATCTTTAAAATTGTGAATAATAATTTTTATTATTATCATTTGAAAGCTGTTTGGTGGTTCCTAATATTTAATAAATGTGCTAAAAAGTTTTCAATTTATCACATATTTTCAATGCATTGTTTTGCTTATTTTAAATGTTGATTAATAGGATCATCCCGTTTTTTCCCATCTACTTAATTTTCAACATTTTACTTTTATTTAAGTAAATTTTACTTTATATTTTTATTTTTTAGATTGCTATTTAAACCTACATATGTAATTATTGTGGAAAAAAAAATTGTGCTGATGTATGAATTTTTAAGTAGCAGTTTCTCAGATGTAGGTTCATTTTGTCTTTCTGAAAATCTTTATCATTGGTGGACATAAGTTCAATCATTAAATTGCACCCATATTTTTGTACTTGTTGGTACATGTAAGTGGCTTGAGGCTTAATTTTCAAATCATTTTTTCATTGTATGCATATTTTAGTTATAAGAAATATTGCAGAGCATAACACTTAAAATAATGAAGATTTGCTATTAAGATGTAACTGTTTTATTTTTATCTAATAATTTTACTTGGCTGTTAACTTTCTGCTCAATATCCTATTAAAAATGAAGGATCATTTTTAAATCACTATTTTACTTAAAATTATTGAGTTTTAGAGACTTAATAACTTAAAATTAGTTAGGATGTGATTTAATGGAAAGAGGTTATAAAGGTATAGAAAATTTAAAATATTACACTTGCTAGGGAAAAAATGTCAAAGTGTTTCCTATACATGGAGTTAATTATATTTAGTATATATTTATATACTTTACAACTCTACAGTATGTTTTTCTTTCCTCGTTCATTTTTTAATGAACTTAATTTAATTATTTAAAGCATTTGTGGGTATAACTCATTGATAATAATAGAAAAAATAAAAACTGTGAGCTTATTCTTACACTACTAATTATAAATATATTGGTTCCTACTCCCTTTTATAGAATTTTCATTCGAAAAGGAACTTAAGTTGGCAATATTTAGAAATAAAATAATATATATAACTATGAATTGTGATTTTTTACTGATTTTTTTTGTGTTCATTATAAGTTATTTTATTTTATTTTTTATTATATTTATGCTTTCCAGAGTTATGATATTGAAAAATAATCTTAAGTGTTAATTTTTCTTAATGTTGATATTAGTGATGTACTTAATTTATTTTTAAGAATATTGCTATATTCTTCTGCATTCTGTTTCCTGATGTCTTTTGTAATCTAATTGAAATCGGATTTATGTACATAAATTTGGAAAATATGGAAATTTTATGCTGAAGCAATGTTTTTTTCATTAATATGTAATATTTAAAATTTTGTATATAATTTTCTTTTCACTGTGTATCCAAAATTGTCAACATTTATTGGATAACTGTGTGCAATAAATCTGTGTTTATTATGTTTAAATATATTTTAATTATGCCTGCATATAAATTGTGAAATGACAGATGTACAATACCCTCAATTTGTTTGTTATATATAGCAGAAAGGTTTGCTAACACAATTTTCTGGGTATTCTACTAAAATAAATCAATAAAGGGTCTTCTAATGTCTTTATTTTTAAAAAATTCGTTTTAAAGGCAGTTTATAAATATTTATTATTTTTCTTCAGAATGCATTTGAAATGTATTTATTTTATCTCAAAATGAGGTATACAATAATTCCTGAATGACCATATGATTCTAGTATTGTAAAATGAACTATTTCATAATTTTGAAATTTTTATGACTAAGAATTTAGAAATATTCTCTACTGATTGTTGTATAATATTATTTGTGTTAAAATTTACATTTTTATTATGAAAACCTGCCTAAGATCTTACTAATTTGGCTCTGAGTTTATCAAATTCTCCATCCTTACAAGAATAAGCTGCATTGCTTTATCTATTAATCTAATAAGGAATATGCAAATAATTCTATTAACTAATTCCATGGATTTCATTATGAATATGTGGTATAAAATGATTAAGGGACCTGAAGAAATATTTATATCGTCTTTAAAATATGTAATCATGATTATATCATGCAAATGTTTAATATTTTTATAATGAAAAATCTGTATATGCAATAAAAGTGTTAATTTATAAATAATCTAATTTGACTAATTTTTGTTATATTTATCAGAGGGTAGAATTCTTTGAAGTTCTATATAAATTTCCTTTTCTTTTTTGAAATATTTTGCAGGATGGTATATATGTCCTCCACTACCTGCATTATGACTGTAAAAAGTTACTTAAGTATGACTTGTTAATTTTAAATATATGACTATCAATTAGAGTTATCAACAAAATTATTGCTTCAATTCAACATATTTTTAAAGCATGGCCTTTTGCAGTGTTATTTCATTTAATGAACTTTTTGCAACTATAAAGTTATTGCCTAGTTTTTGATATTAAAACTAAATTTAATATTGATACCTGAAAATATCGGAGATTAATTTCATTTTAGATACTTCATTTTGATTATGCCAATAAATAATTTTGATAATGTTAAAAAAAATTCCATTTGTATAAATCGTCTCACTCTTATATCAATAAAAAGTATATACAACAAATACTAATACATTTTAATGATGTATAAAATACATTTTATGCTTAAATTATTTCACATATCAAAGATTTCTCAAAACTTTAACTGAACTGCATATGTTTTTATGAAATTTCACTTTAATTTATTATTTTTATGATTTATTTGACAATGCTTATATATTTTAGAATATATAAATGTTTATATGTTTGAATTGAAAATGTAAATTCATTTCTGTATTTTCAGTTTTTGAATAAATGGAACAATTGAGCTTTATTATTTTTAAAACTTCATTTATGAATAAAGTTGATTATTGAAAAATTCCTTGATTTGAATGCAAAGTTAGCTTTAAAAGTAGTTTTTATCCATTCATAGCTATTGTAATAACAATTCAAAAATGTGATTGCATGAAATTATTTTATAAAATGTAACTTTTCTTACTGATTTTAAAGAATGTACCTTTGGAATTGCAAAATCATTATTTAAAAAATGCATAACATTTATTATAATTTAGATCTTTTAATGAAAATAGTTTTTAAAAAATTTCTGTGTTGATTATAAAAGTGCACCGAATATTTCATTAAAATTGTTGCATGTTTGCTGCATAATCTATAATAGCTTGTGGATCAATAATTTACATGCATGTAATATAATTTGAAATTCATCCCCTGACATCATTCATTTTACTGCTTCTAAAATGTTCTTGGATGTTTATTTGTCATTCATTCTTTCAAATAGTTTTTTTTTTCACTTTAAATATTTTCCAAAACTTGTTTTTAATTTATTTCAGATTTCATTTGGTTGCAAAAACAACATAGACCATTTCATCAGCTGTCCAAGACTTTGGTTCAAAAAACATTTCGACATAAATGTAAAGTATGTCCATATTCAACTAACTATACTACAGCTTTAAAACATCATATTAGAGTTCATACGAATGAAAGACCTTTTGTTTGTGAAGTTTGCCATAAATCTTTCACTCAAAAATCTAATCTTAGAGTACATTCACTTGTGCATTTCCAAGAAAAGTAAAATACTTATTTTGGTCATATGTCATTAATGTTTCAGTTGGTTAGAATAAGACTTTTAAAATAATTGTATTTTATTCTGTACAGTATAATTTTTTAAATAAAGTATTGATTTTTTATGCATATAGTTTTTGTCTTTAACTTAATTTCATTAGAATCGTATTTGTTAATTTGCTGCGTTATGACTTGAAAATTTTTATTTTACTTATAACCCATATAGTATTCCTTTTTTTTTATTCCATGCATATTTTATAAATTACTTTAAAAATGAAATTTAGATTGTAATGTTTTAAATAAATTAAAACAAAGTATGGAAGAGAAATATCAGTTCATTCAACAAAATATTGAAAATTAATCATTGTTTTTCACTAAGTTCTAAAATTTTGCTAGTTTCGGCTGTGTTGTTCACTAATACTTTAGAATGTTATATGAGTTATTCTTTGCATTTTAAATATCAGAAATTGGGGGAAATTATAGTCACCATGATATCTGACTACTTTATTTGTATTATGTCTGTTTAGATAGTATTTCTAATATGCATATTAAATTATGCATGATGCAACTAACGTTATTCAAAAATATTAGTATGATGCAAATTTTTAATTATTCTGCTAATTATTATGTTAACAACAGCAGTAAATGTTTTGTGTTAATTTGTAAATAAGAATTGATATCTACATCAAATGAATCAGATGAAACAATGTAACATTTTCAAATGGTAGTATATATGTATCAGCCAACAAGTGGCAGCTTATTTTATTTACAAAAATGATTCCTCAGCCATACTTACTGAACTTCCTGACAAAATGTATTTCAGTTACTTATTCTAAGTTAGTGTTATATAATATTTATTCTCACTACTTAACCATTTGTGTTCTGTAATATTTTTAGTATTAATCATTTTCTACATAAAATGTGCATAATATAGTTTTATTTTTTATATAATTAGCAGAATAATAATGCTTTTTATGAAAAAAAAGACGAATAATAATATTTTAATATACATATATCGAAATATCCATTCTATAAAGCTAAAGTAACTCTTGATACTAGAGGAAAAACTA
Source organism: Argiope aurantia (assembly GCA_026543865.1). Lineage (NCBI taxonomy): Eukaryota > Metazoa > Arthropoda > Arachnida > Araneae > Araneidae > Argiope > Argiope aurantia. Next base: position 900,750 of record JAPMOR010125788.1, read on the forward strand.
TCATGCCTTTGTATGAAAGACCTGTGATGTATTTGTGGTTAGCTAAAATCTTTTTTCATGCTAAATTCTGTTTGACAGGTGAAATTAGTATTTTGTACTCTAATTATCTTAGGAGGACAGAAAAAAATTTCATGAAATAAAATAATGTTATGTATTTATTTTACTGCCAAGAATTGGATTCAAAACTAGATTCTGTTAAAATAGATCTATTTGTTTACAAATGCATTATTACTTATCTTTATACTGTCACTCTCGCATTCTTTATATGATTTCGTATTCTTATGTATAATTTCTGTATCTTTAACAGAAAACTGTTCAAGCTTAAAACATTTCATTTATATGGTGATTGATTTTATGTTTACATATACACATATAGAATTGCTACTAATTACTTTGTGTAAATAATAAGAAATTTAATTTCCGCTTATAATCATGCTGAAAATATTTTCTTCTCTCTTTTTACTAAAGATTACTTAATCAAATTAACGAGAATTTTCTATTTCTGTATAAAAATTAGGTCTTGAATTATTTTTACATGTTTTCCTGAAAGTTTTAGAGTTTTAGTTTAAAAATTTAAGTTAAAATTTAGAAAGTTATCAATTATTTTAAATTATAAAATTATTATGAACTAATCATTACTGCATCTGATGGTATAAAAAATTTTATTTTTAATGACGAATAATTTCATGGTTTATTTTATGCCTCCCCTTATCTTGTGAAAACTAAAAATTCATGTTTTTTTATTTCGTTTATGTATTTCAATTTTAAAATATTTAATATTTTTGCAGATTATGCATATTAAATCATAAGTTATGTGTATTATTTTTATGTTGAATCCTTATGTACAATACTGTGGTTTTGATATTAAATGATATGGTTTAAATCTTATAAATAAAAATATCAATAAAACATGTTTTCATTTCAAGGGGTTTTTTCCCCCCTCATGTAAAAATAATATCCACTTCAGTCTTGATGTTTCTTGTGTGATGACTTATTTTGACAATTATATGCAGTTGAAAATTATGCAGATAAAGCCTGCAATTCTTTTCTCACAATTATTTTTTAATGGGAAATATATACCTATATTATTTTATTAATAATGTAACTATTTGCCTTTCATTTTAAAATTGACTGCATGTGTAAAACATGTTATATCATTTTTTGTTAATCTAATGCTTTAGCATCTATGTGAAGTTGGATAATTAATGTTTTTATTAGTTTTTAATATTTTTATTGCTGATTCGTTGCTTTTTTTATACATAGGTGTCAGTGATCTTGAATATTCACGAAATTCTGATGGAACCTCTGGTATTAGCTTTACTTCATTGAGGAGTAGTGATAAGTCTGATATATACCAATGTGATGCTTGTTCATACTCCTCAAGATTTTTGGGCAACTTAAAGAGACACTACTTGATTCATACTGGACAGCGTCCATATGTCTGCTCATTTTGTGGCAAAGCTTTTAATCAAAAAGTTACTCTTACCACTCACAAACGACTGCACACAGGGGAAAGACCATATCCCTGCAGTAAATGTCCGCTTCGATTTCACAACAGGGCTTCACTTATAAGACATTTTTTGAAACATGAAGAACAAAGTTTATGCCCAGAGTAATAATTATACAAGAGCTTATTCTATTACATTCTTTCTGAGCTTCCATTTAGTGCATTAATATCAAAGTAATAATAGATTTTTTGTGAAAAATACTTTATTGATTTAAAAATTATCAAAAAGAATAAATAAGCATAAAACGTTTTTTAAGTTTTAATTTTTATCTATGAAAATGTTCTGGATTTAAATAAAAATATTTTTTTTAAATCCAGGTATAAGTTTTTATTGTTGTTTATTTAAAGTTTTATATTTTTTCTGTATAATAGAAAAGAATTATTTAAAAAATATATATACATCAATGGTATCTAATAAATTTATCTTGATACAATTACGATTGTTAAAAACTTGATTTTGAAAAGTGTATATTCTATATTTTGGATGAATAAAAATATGTTCTAGTATGTTTGATATGTGTTTGACCTGGATATGCTTTTACTGTTAAAATAATTATTGATACTCTATAAATTATTTCTGAGTGTTTTAAATCAGGTCAAAATATTTGTTTTCAGGCTGACTTTAAGGTAATTAAATACAAGTACAAAAAAAAAATGTTTGTAAAAAATATTTGTTTTTCAGCTTGACATTAAGATAATTAAATACAAACAATAAAGGTTTGTAAAAAATATTTGTTTCTCAGATTGACATTAAGATAATTAAATGTAAGAAAAAAAACTGTTAAAAAACTTTGTTTTCAGATAGATTTTTTTATTGTTAAAAAGGCTTTGTCATATAGTGCATTGTGTCTTCGTTTATTTTTAACACTAATTGCAGTGAATATAAAATCACAATAAAAATGCTACAAGTTGAAAGCCTCTTGTTTATGTGAATTGCAGCTTAATGATTTGATGAAATTAAAATATTATATTTACTGAGAAGCCAACATTAGTTATTTTGTTTAGTTACTTAGAATTATTGAAAGGCAATATCAGCATTTCAATATATTATCTGAAATATAAAAATGCCATGAAAATTTATCTTAATTCTTTTTTAAAAATTTATCATCAAAAATCAATTTTAAAATTGCTGAGAATTCTGTATTTATTAGTAAATCTATAAATATAACTATTTTTAAGATTGCAGATAAATATATTTGTTTTTAATTGCTTTATTTTGGTTAACAATTATTAGTATCAAAACTTTTTTGGAAGTTATACCTTTGTAACAAATTGCATGTATAGAAATACTAAAACATATTTGTGTATTTACTATTACTCATGTAAAAATTTATTTACTGCTAATAGTGTATTTATTTCTTTATTATTCTTTAAATGTGCTAGAAATTAGAATATGCTAAGATCATATAATTCTTTAAATTAAAAACAGAAAGATCATTTAAAATTATTTTGTATTATTTGAATTCCATATTATCTGTTCCATGTATTTTTGTGGTGCTTTTTTGAATACTAAACTGTCTTACTGAAAGGGGGAAAAGTAGTGCAACCTCTTTTTCATCAGCATTGTTTAAAACTTTCTAGCAAATTAATATATTTAATTATTGCATATCTTTGAAATATACTCAAATTTATATATTATTTAAATAAATACTTCTAGATAAAGATGAAGAAATATTTGATATTTTTTTGAACTTTCAAAACGATGGGAGTAATATCTGTTTATATATATATAATATTTACTCATTTTTTTTCATCAGTTTATGAATGTAAGCTAGCTTTCTTATGTGTGCTTTCTATGTCTAAATTGAAAACATATCTGAACAATTCTATATATATTTAGAATTTTTTTTAGGAAGTGAAAGAAGAGATATCTTTTAATTAACTCAGCTTATCTGCTTTCTCCGAAATGTAGAGGTATTTTTTGTATTTAATATTTATAAATAATTATTAATACAAAAATGTTATATATTCTCATTTCATTAGTACCATTTGTTGCTTGTATTATGTTAATTTTTTTAAGTAAATATACTATTTTTATAAAATATCTCTTATTTCTTGTTTTAGTAATCCCTGTCATTGAAGGTTCTGGAAAAATTCTTCGTACCTACAAGTGCCCTTTCTGTCCTCATTCTTCATTGTTTTCGGCAAATACAAAAAGGCACATCTTAACTCATACTCAAGAGCGGCCATTTGCTTGCCCATTCTGCTCAAATTCCTTTAACCAAAAAAAAACCCTAAAGATGCACTGCCGTCGGAAGCATTATTTATTATTTAACAAAATTAATTCATCTTCATAAATTTTTTGAAAATTCTTTCTGTGCTCGAAAATTGCAAATAAAGTGATAAAACAAATATCTGCTGTTCTTTTTAAACAGTCACACATTGATAAACTGTACAATTAATTAAAAAATATATATATATTTACTGCTGAAATAGCTATGTTTTGCAGTTTAATCAAGATTAAATGTTAGTAAAAATCCAAATATGGAAAAACTATAAAATTTTGATCATACTCCTAGTGGTAAATTTTGTAGACATTTAATTTTTCTCTTAAATTATGTTTTTTTATATTTATATAACTTTGAGAAGTCAATAAAAGTCATTTATATTACTCTATTTAGTTCAGCTTAAATACTATGCAGTTTAGCTTACTGTTTTATTCATTTCCTTTTATCTCTTTATACGTTTCTTGTATGTATATCAGATTTTGTTGGAGTTTTTTTTTTTTTGTCTTGAAAATGAATTATGGATTCTTGATAACAACAGATTAAAAAAAAAAGATATAATGAACACTACTTATACAAATGCTATGTGTTTTCGTTAAAACAAAAAGATTTTGTTAAATTTTGGATCTTTTCAAAGCAGGATGTAAAAATATTGTTTTGAAACCCAAAATTATGATGTTAATACATTATTTTTATATTCCTTAAAATTTATAACATAGTTCATATACTTGGACTCTTGTTTAGCAATGAGAATTGTGTTTAAATATATTAGTGCTGAAATTTAATAAATAATGTGGAAAATAATTATAACCAACGATTGATTGTAATGAAAAAAATTTTCCAACATGTATGTTAGCTTATTTTTTACTATGTAAAAGTAGCCAAAAAAATTATTATTAAATTTATTTTTTGTGTATGTTTTATTATGGCAAAATGTAGAAATAAATATTTCTAGAAAATGTATATATTTCAAAAAATAGCAACTAATAATTGTCTAGTAAAGATAGAAAATAATCAAATATCTTAGTAAAATTGTATTAATTATATAGAATTGGGGAACTTATTTAATAGTTATAAAAAATGAGAGCAGTTTGGTATAATGTATATAAAAATGAAAATTTTTAAGAATATTTTGAATGTATTAAAATAAATGTAAACTTCTTTAATATGTCTTTTGGCTTAGTTATCATTAGGACATGTTGTCTTCTTTCATATAATGTTTGATGTATTATTTATGAACTGAGATAAGTTGTATCTAATTTCCAATTTAAAAATGCTAACTCCCATGAAAAATTAATTTTTACATAATACCCCCAATTTTCAAGGGAAAGGAATTCTGACACATAGCATATGTATTAGAACACTTATCAAATCAAAGGATATTTAAATGCTATTGTCGTTGATAAGTAGCCTTAGAATTTTCATTTCTCTTCACTAAATTGAAAAAGAAGTACCAATTGAAACTATTTAAAAAGTGTTTAACAATTAGAGAGCAATCAAATATGGTGATAAGAAATCTGGTGTTATTAAAAATTTCAGTACATATCATCTTGTTGTTATAATATTTTTCACAACGATTTCTGTTCAAATTTTTTGTTAATATGATATATAGATATTTGCATATACCACAGGAAAATTTGTGAGTTTTCAAATGCAATGCTATTTTTTTAAATAAATAACTGAATTCGGAGATTTTTTCCCCCTCATTTCAAAATGCAAATCATGGTTTGACATTTGATTCATTATGGTTGCCTATTTTTTACATTTAATAAATATTATATGTAATGTTTCTAACTTAGGTATAAATGATAATGTATTTATGTTGAGCTCAGATTTTTAAAAAAATTGAATGCCTTAATATACCCCAAATAAATTTCATTTCTTTTGTGGTTTCCCTAATGTGGAGCATGTTATGTAATGCAATGAATTTGGAGAATAGAATGTAGTTCGGTGTTATTTAATTATTTTATTAAATGCTTTTTTCTACCGATGATTATTTTTTTATTTTTTTTTTTTTCATTCTTAAGTCTGTGATTGCTACGATAATTCTGAATATATCAAAGAATTTTTTTAATAACTGTTTGAATGATTTTTTCAATTGTTGTAGTTGCTATCTGTTTATGGTTTATTTATTCGAATATTATTATTTCTGTTTTAATTCCAGGTGGTGATGTGTTAAAAATGTTGACTTTTTCATCTCGAAAAAGAATTATAAATGGACGCTACCGCTGCAGCAGCTGTTCTTATTCCACAAATTATTTCTCAAATCTCAAAAGGCATAATCTAGTTCATACTGGAGAATGTCCATTCGCCTGTAGTGTTTGTGGTCGATCATTTAATCAAAAAGATTCTTTGAAACGCCATTTTACAATACATTTTAAGACAGCAATGTAAAAAATCGTGTGCATTTCTTAAATAAAATTTATTTCCAGAATGTAAAAGAATTTGTAACATTTATTAAATGTGACTACTTCTATTGAAATCCTTTTATTTTATCACTTGGACAAGAACGTGATTTCATTTTATTAAATTGCATTTTTAATAGTTAAGTGGTATTTTATCGTTTCCTTTACAAGATATAACAATTTTAAAAGAACCTCTATATATAAAGATAAATGGGGTAGTATAATTTATTAATTCTCAAAGTACAATGAACGAATAAGGGTTGCGTTTGTCAAAAGTGAGAATTAACGAAAAAAAAAATTAATGAATTCTGCTAAATCCGAAAATTTGATCATTCTCAAGATGTATATTGTAGATTTATTTAAACTTTTATTCTTTAGCATTGGTGCCATTCTACGTGGTCACTGAATTATATATGTTATTAAAATGCATATAACAAAGTTTTTTACTTTATCGTATACGTAGTATGTAGAAAAAGTATAATAATCGATAAAAAATTCAAACTGGAGAGTTTGATGAATCTCCACGTTTTAGATCTCCCTGAGTTAGAAAAAGAAAAAGAAAAAAAAAATGGAAAATATATGTCTGTGACAAAGATAACTCTAAAATGTTTTGAACTAGACGGTTGAAATTTGGTATATGACCTTTCTCCTTAATTTGCAGATTTCTATCAAATTTTGAGTAAAATTTGTTGTGTGGAAGTTCGGCTTTTCAAATATAAGTTGACAATTATAAAATGGAGAGAGCTAGATAGATAAAATTAGGTACCCAGGTTTAACATCTATAAGGTAGACACCTGTCAAATCCAACTAAAGTTTGGTTGTCTGTGGATCTGTACATTTAGAAATATGTAAATGCTAGAATTCAAAAATGCAATGACATAAATATATTAAATTTGGTATGGAATTTTGTTACTACAAGTTCAATTTTGTGTCAATTTTTTTTTTCAGTAATTTCAGAAAAAGTGTTTAAAATACAAATTCGATTTTTGGATACTATTAACGCATGTCAGGGATTAATCGACAAGAATGACACGATAAATTCAATAAAAATGCTAAATTCTCGCCAAAGTTTAATGTTTCGCTACTATTGTATGTACATTGTATGCCTTGCAAGGCATGACACTTATAAAGAGTAAGGGAGAAAATTTTGGGGAGACTACTTTATAACAATATTCGACACACTTACTGAGATTACAACTTCTAATTTCGGTTCTTAACTATTCTGAAAATATAATATATATTCGATTCTGAACTATTCTTCTATTACTGAAAATAATTGCATTGTTTTTGAAGGAATTTGATCTGTGAGTGCTTCTCAGTTTTTAGATAGTAAAAGCTAAAACTTTTGATTTAGCATTTCTGTATGTCTGATTGTATAATCACATCTAGATTTTCCTCTGCAAAATATGCAGTGGATTCCGAAATGCGATAGGCGGAAGGCATTACTTTGCAGCCCTGTTAAGACTGATTTTTAGCTTTATTATTATAAATCGTTGCACATGAATTGTAATTTTATTTATTACGATAAATATTTTATGGCATACCTAAAATAAAATATCTTAATTGAATGCTATTATTTGGTATTTTTAAAAATGTGATCCATCTTTTTTATTATTTGTTTGTTTTCTTTGTTTCCAAAGAGAAGATCAGGAACTTTTATCTTGGTGTTCGAAAAAACACTTTGATTGCAAAAAATTTTATTTGATCTTAGCTACTATAAAAAAAAATATTTTAAATTAGTATTTTTATTTATTTTTAATTATCCTTCCTTTTCTTTATTATTTAAAATTTTAGGTTTGCGAAGAATTTTAAAAAAGAATGTGTAAACATCGTTTTTAGCATTTGTAGGGCTGAGTTTTTATACATTACCTTTTGGTATTGAAGTTTTTGAAGAAACTGAATAAGAAAGCGATAAGAAAATTCTGAAGATCGAAGTTGCGCAAATGCAATAAAAAGAAATTAGGATACTGTGGTACTATCCCGTCGACCATTTTTGCCAAACCCGATATTTTCGCCAAAAGTTAGCTTTGCGCCTTCGTGTATTTTCGCCAATCCTTTGACGCATTTTCGCGAGCGTTGACCGGTCGACGGGATAATCCCAGTACCGAAATTAGATTAATCCCAGTACCGAATTAGTATTAATAAACGCTAATAGTGTTCAACGTTAAAAACAGTCCTATTTGTAATTTTATTGCTCTCTAAAATTTCCTTAAATAAAAATTCACTAAAATTATTTCGTCAATGAAAAAACACATCAGTTACTAATCTTACCTTTCATTTCGTACGAGAATTAAATTATCTCTTTTTCAACAAAAATGATGAATATTTCAACATCAGACTTCACTAACGTTAAGCGTCAGAAATTCCATTTCTATTGATTTGGCATTTTCTTGTTCCCCAAATAAGATTTAGTCAGAAACTTATTCTTCCAAAACTTCTCATACTTCTCTAAAACTTCTCTTCTCAAATTTAGAAATAGGAAAAATTTCAGGATAAAATAGTGAACATTTTATGGAAAAATAGTGAAAATTTGAGGAAAGATTAGGGAATCGTACGAAAAATAGGAAACAACTATACGGAAAAAATGAAACATTTTATGATAAATAGGGAAACTTTTAGGGAACAATGGTCATTTCAACCCTCTTTTAGTCGCAGTATCTAATAGATACGCATACCAGTTTAAGTTTATCAGTTTGGTTTTATCTTATATATTTTTAAAGAATAAATTATTTTACAGATTTTTTTAAATTGTCTTTAAAAAGGATTATTATAAAGGAAGCAAGGAAATAAGTATTCCTGAAACTTTCTCACATACTTTCCAATCCATAAAGCTCTGCACCATCGTTTCTCGTATTAAAGTGTGGAACTTAAATAAGGACACAAAAATCTGCCAAGGCATTTGCCAACAATAATGACGACATGTTGAATCTAACAATTTTGGCGAATCTGTCGCGCGAATATATATTTTAGACGCCTTTTTTATCCAACTAATTAAAACCGGTGTAATCATAAAATCAATTATTTAAATCATTGCGTTTATATGCTTGTGAAAGTATAGACCGACAGACGGTCAACTCTGTAACAGATTTGGTTCAAACTTTGATTAGAATCTACGTTTTGGGTCCTAAACCTAGGTACAAAATGCCTTTTATTGGGCTCTTGGAGTTTTGAAGCCATCGAATTCACTTGCATTTCAACGGAGAGAATGGATTTTATTCAAAATTTCACAAAAATCTACAAAATTGTTTTTAATTCCATATAATCCAATTTCATCCATCTGATTCATAGCGTTTATAAGTTATCTTGTTCACAAAGAAAACATAATGCCATTTTTTTTCTTTCTTTTTTTAATTCGGGAAGATCTGAAATGTAGAGATTCGTCAAAATCTTGAAATCAAATTTTTTGAGGACTACAATACTTTTCTATATTTCGTACTAGCCGCCTTTGGCTACCAGCCGGTTCGCCAATCTTAATGCTCGTTAAAATTTTAATAATTAAATATTTTATATAACTCGCATTTTAATAGCTTCTTCATCAAAATATTTTAAAGCTTCAAAGTTTGATAGTCATATAATTCCCTCATAATATTATAAAGGCCTTCAGCCATAACATAATATGTATCTCTCCAATTTTCTGTTAGCTCCAGTAGAATTTATGCTTTAAATTAAAATGGAAATGATTAAACTGCAATTAATATAGTAATATTTTTTACTGAAACAAAGCATTTTTTTATATGATTACTGAAAACAAGAGTCACTGAGCGTTTAAACTTTATAGGCACTAAAGTATATCTTACTTAATTTACGTAATATCTCAAAAAATTTTCAACAAAATTTTCTCAGATTCATCATGAGCAGATCGATTAATTAACATTGTTTAATTTTAAATGCAGCAAACACTAAGAAAATAAACAAAATCGTTTAAAATAATTGGTTGAAAACAGGTTTTAAAAAACTACTTAAAAAACAATGGGTAAAAGTGAATTTTAGTGTTCACCCAGTTGCGCCAACAATGCCAAGTCGCCAATAAAGATGACGGACAAAACAAATATTTCCGCGGAACAGTTACGGTTACCATTTGCCGCCATATAATTAGGACTTTTTATTGATAGGTATTACTTTTTTTTTTTTTCCATTCTGCCCGGTGCCTTCTACAGATGCCGAAGGCACTGGACAGAATTTTTTAACTTAAAAAAAAACATCCTACGGCTTCGCTAGCAGCGGGAGCGGTAACCTAGTAGCTTCGCTAGCACATTGAACATAAAGACTGTGTGGATAAAAGAAATAGTACATAAACAAGAGAAAAGAAAAAACGGAGAAATAAGCAATCGGAACATTCTCCATACAAAATTTCAAACAAACATTCTTTTCCCACCTTCATCAACTCGTAAAAAAATATATTCCACTCACCTTTCATCCATTCTGCCGGTTCGTTATCAAACAATTCTCAATACAAAATTTCAAACAAGCATCCTTTCCTAACTTCATCAACTCGTAATATATATATATATATATAATATGCATATTTAACTCACCCTTCATCCATTCTACAGGTTCGAAATACACCCGACATAACAAATTATGAAGGGAACCAACCGTTATAACACCAAAAGAATTACGAGAACTGCGAAGAATTCCATTGCATCTGTCTTTTAGAGTGAGAATGCAGACGATTTTTTTAAAGCGCATACTAACAATTAATAATTGCAAAAGAATAAATATTTTCTGTTCGTATTCACATTAAAAAAAGAAAGAAGAAAATAACTTTTAATTAAAAGTTAACTTTATTTAATAAATTTTAATTATAATAAAGAACAAAATTAAAATTTTTAATCGATATTTTTTTAAATATTTTGATTTAACATTTTTCATAATCTAATTGTAGTTTATGTACAACTCAATATGTAGTTTATGTACATTGCAAAAAGTAGTAAACAAAACAGCAGTACGGTTACTATAAGAGGCATCCAACGGGTTGCAATATTGGCGACAAACAGCTGGTGCACACTAATCTTCACTTAGGCCAAACAATGTACTTAAAACTATAAGTATATACAAAATAATATATATATAACTAACATGAATACAATTTAATTACAAAAGCATGCGACTTACCTAAAAATAATTTATTGATTGCATCCGTTGAAAATAATTGTCAACAATCAGAACACAATGCGCATGCGTGAATTTTCAACGCCAGTTGGTAACGCAAATGCGTGAATTTTTATACGCCAGTTGGGGTAACGCTACGCAGATTACAAATTTTTAATTTCCTTTATTCTGTTTTATTTTAATTCGAAAGAACTTCATAATGAATTTGAAAGATCGATAAAATAACAATGTTTAATTTTAAATGCATAAAACATTAAGAAAATAAACAGAATCGTTTGAAATAATCGGTCGAAAACATCTTAAGCCTAACCTATTAGCGAGGGGGAAAAAACCGAAGCTTTACTCATTTGACCGTGGGGAAAAGATTTTTTTGGATGGTTAGTTAGTTTTTAATTAATAATTAAAATTCTGATTAAAAATTTTAAAAAAGGGACCGCAGGTGCACATTCCCGACCTCCAAGTTATACATATACCAAATTTGGTAGCTGTAGGTCAAACGGTCTGACCTGTAGAGCTCCAACACACACACATTGAGCTTTTTTAAAATTTCGTATATGAGAAAGTAGAAATTTCTGTAATAGAATGAAGGACAGATTAAATAATCGTAATATATTTTGTAACCATTTAAAGGTGAAAATAATTGCTCCAAATGCAGGGTAAAGTAAGGATATTTGCTAGAAATAATATATGTCATACTTAGAAGATTTGCCCAAATAAATAACTAAGGAGAGGGAGTGAGTCATTATGAGAATGACTAGAATTAACGCTGCTATTGTGGAAGAACGAAGATGTCTCCATTTTTTTCTTGCTAATGTTCTTTGGCATTCATATTTTATTACACATAATATACATATTAGTATATTACATACACACATATATATAGTATATCTATATATATAACTTGCTTTGAAGAAATAGTTGAATTTTTAAATTTTTTTTATTCTTTAGAATTTCTTGCATATAGTCCAATTTTTTAGCTTTTTTCAAGATTCTTTGTTCGAGCCGTGGCGGGTGTAGAACATCGAACTGAGTATATAAACAAAATAGACGAAAAAGCAAGCACGAGAAAGAATTTATATCTTATTTAGTTTTAGAAAAAAATGTGCAATGCTGAGCGTTTTAATCCCGGGGAGAAATTAAAAGCCTGCGCAACTGTGAAGTCAAAGTTACAGTGATGACAAAGTACGAGCGATAAGGAAATCATTTTAAGGGCATAACTAATTCGAAATTATTACACATTCACAGGCAAACACACACACACACATATATACCAACGTACACATACATATATATACAAACACTGTACTGTATTGTATCGAACATTGCACTTTATTTATTTATTTTCATTCATTTTGCAATTTTCAGTGAATAAATATTATTAAAAAGCGACTTCCAAGTGTATTGAGTTTTCAAATATTTCGAATTCAGATTAGCAATTTATTTACTGACAAGACTTAATTATAAATCCCATCAGTTTTCTCATGGTACCGTATTAAACATTTTGAAATCCGTTGGCACTTGAAGTCCTCTTTTATGAAGTTCGTTTTCCAGTTACGTACTTGGCAGCAGCAAAAGATTATTTTTCTTCGATTGCTTGTTTCCTTTGGAAGATATGAAACGTGCGCATCTAGGAAAGTTGAATCAAGACAGCATTCAAAGTGTTCAGAATGTGATATATCCCATTGTGTAAAATACAGAAGGAAAAAAAATCTTTGAATACCATAAGAAATTGTAGCAATAAAAGTGATCTTCTTTCTGACTAAAAGAAAATGTAATAAATAAATAAATAAATATTGGCTTTTTATCCTTTATTAAATATTTTTATATCACTCATAGAACCATTTGATAAATTTATTATTTCACTTTTTGTATCTTTCCAATTACTGTTAAATTCAAATATTACCAAATAATATAATATTATTATTACGAAAATAGTGCTTCTATAAAGTCTTGTTTCGAAGTCCGAAATTATTTTCAATCACCTTGATGACGATTTTCAATGAAAATTGTGCTTTAGGATGTTTATTTACACCTAAATGAAGTGTTGTAACCAGCAGGAGTAATTTTCAAAAAGCTTCCTGCATTCTCTCTAATAAAAGTTTTTTCTCAGAAACCGCCTTGCGTGGCATTGGCGTGTAATATTTACGAAATATTAATATTTGGCATGAATTAGATTTTCTGCTGAATCTTTCATGCCATTCATGGTGAGGTTTTGGCGATTAATCCCTTGAATGCTGTTAAAATATCCAAAAATCGAATTTGTGTTTTAGAGCCCTTTTAATACCGATTGAAACAAAAATTGGACACGGAACTACTTTTGCAAAAACAAAATTCAGTATCAAATTTGACATATTTCAGTAGTTGCATTTTTGAGTTATCACGTTTACAAGTTTTTGAAAGCACAGACCGACAGATAGTCAACCTCTTGTTGGATTTAGCAAACAATTTGAAAAGTGTCTACACTATAGATTGCATCTCGTTCTCTTTGTTTTGTAGTTATTGTGTTAACTTACATTCGAACACTTGTGTGGATAAATTTCCACCGAACGGATTTTGCTGAAAATTTGACAGAAATCTACAAATTTGGTATAAAGACCATATACCAAACTTCATCATTCTAGCTCAAAGCATTTTTGAGTTATCTTTGTTATAGACTAACAAATAAATATTTTTTTTTTTTTTTTTTTTTCGAATTCAGGGAGCTCTAAAACGTGGAGATTTGTCAAAATCTCGAATTTCAATGTTTTGACGATTACTATACTACGTATACGAAAAAGATATCGCACATTTCAAAATCTTTTAAGATATTCATTAAATAAAGGCCAGAAACTTTTTGGATTGAATTGCTCCAAATTATGAAAATCAGACCACCTATCAGAATATATTTATAATTTGTCTGTTTACCTCTTTGTTTCATGTATTGAGCTTCCTGAAAAAAATAAGTTCACACGTACGAATCGTATAGCAATAAATAAATAAACAGGAAGACGAAATCGCTTATACGTAGCCATGCATCACATCTAGGGTTATTTATCATGTTTTCTAGTAAGTAGAAAATTTATACGATACGCCACATACTAGAATTTCAAAAGAAAGTGGCTGCGCAGTTTATTAAGAATTAACTAAGCGACTTATAACTTCTGCATAACTTTGTTAGTAATCGGATGAAAACATAAATGTGAATTTATGATTGTTAAGCTTGGGTGCAACTGGCCATGATCACCTGCCATGTGAAATGAATCGCAATTAACGAGTAAAGCTAGTTGCATTAACCTAGCGAAATGTATTCGTGTTCCACTTTTTAAGCCTAAAATCATTGTACTGAAAATCGAATTATTTAACCAGAAATATAGGACAGAAGGCTCTTTTTCCTCTTATCATATATGATAGAAAAAACGATGTTCTTTGGAATTTTTAAATCAGCAGTTCTTAACGTTTTACTATATAGAAATCAAGTTTCCATGTAAATTAAAAATTTTTTTTTTTACTTTTTTCATAAATTATGGAATTTTAAATACGTTATATCCTAATGTATTACTTATGTGCATTAACCTCTTTTGAAGGAAAGAGATTATATATATATATTTTTTATTAAGTTGGTTTTATAACAGAATTTAATAATTTTTGGTGCAAAAATTAGTAATTTCTTTTATTTTTATTTATTTATTTTTATTTTTATTTATTTTGTGCACGAAAGGTACGAGAAAGAACAATTGTAATCGCCAAATAATTCGACCACAAAATGTTGGTGAATATCTAGATTTAGATAATTTTGAATACAAAAGAAATGCATTTCTATAATAATCTATAAAAGTGATGACTCAAAAATGCAGCAATATATACAGATGAAATTTGATATGCATGTTTCACATAAAAATTGTAAAAATCTTTCTTATAGTACGGTCATATTTTATAATCTCCATAATAGTGCAATCTTCTTGAAGAAACTAAAAATCTCGAGTCCTAATACAGATAATGTAAAAATCCTTTGATTTTCGAGAACTTTCGTTTTTGAAACCAAATGGTTGCTAAAGCTGAAAGCTATGAATCTGGCATCCATTCAGCAGCCATAAAAATATCTGTATATATTAATAAGTTTAGAATTCCTGTCAGAGACATTATAAATGTATCTATTGATATTTAAAATTGACTTATTTTATTGTTATTTAAATCTTTTTCATTGCAGATTCCTGATTTAAGTAACAGGAATAGTCTACCCGAAACGTTCTCGCATACTGTCTGATAGAGATGATATCCCTCCTATGCTCGCCGCATAAAACCAGGTATGCTCTCATTTTTATTTTCATAGTTTCACACATGAGAATTATGTGCCCCTTAAAGAAAACTGTATTTGTATATTAGCTGCAGAGCATTGGCGATCAACAGTTACAAAATATCGAAATTTGGCTGAATCTAGTATTTTTACTAAATCTAACATGCGATGTTTAGCAATTTAATTGCTGGCATAAGATTAATATTCTTGCATCAAAAAATCGAATATGTATTTTAAACGTCTTTTTTTTCCGACCGTCATTGAAACCCAAATTTGACATAGAATTAGAATTGAAGGGTTTGCTTCAAAAATGATATAGCTCCAACTTAAGGGAATTTGAAGTTACATGCACTATCATGTGTTAAAATAAAAACTTGTTCATTTGGTTCCAGAAAGATATAGCTCCAATCGTTAATTCTCGAGTTGCTCAAGCGATGGAATTGTTTGTCTCATTAGTTTGTTGCAATATAGAGGTAGCTCCTGGAGCTACCGCCATTTTCTCCCATCGATCGTGCCTTCGGAAACAAAGAAACATGTACAGCGAAAGTAGAAAGAGTTTTTCCACCGTGTGAGTATATTGGTATCAGAGAGAAGACAAGTGAAAAGTTTGTTGTTACTAGTTATTCAAGAAATGATTTTCAACTTCGTTGTTCAGTTAAAAGGTTTCTTGCTGAAAACTCCTTACATTATTTCTAATGGTAACAAAAATATTTTATGACGAAATATAGAGTGTTTGCTTATAAAAACGCCCAAATTAATACAGGAAACATATTATGTAAAGAAAGCTTTGGACTGCTAAAAAGCCAGTAAGAATATTCAACATCCAAAACATTACTCCATTAATGTTAAACAAGATTCAGCCAGCTTACTCTCACTCCTTTCAACTTACGAACGCAAAATGTAATGATGTAATGGAACTAGCTCGCAAATGCGTCCCACAAAATGATATGTGGCTCTACGAAAGACTACGGCCATACGACGCAGCAGATGAGCCCGACTTTACAGAGGGAGAGTGTGATGATTAATGGGAATATAATGGCATATGTCAGATCCGTTCCAGTAGTTTGTTGATCGTCAAGAAATCTGACTTTCAATCTTACTTACCAAATTTAATGTCTTTAAGTTGTTGCGTTTACATGTATGTTCAAATTGACAAACTGTCAACCCTTTGACAGATTTAGTTCAAACTTTGATACTTATCTACGTTTTAAATGCTAAATCTATTTATCAAATTTTATCAACATACTTCTTTAAACTTTTTAGCTATAGTGTTCACTTACACTTGGGCAACAAGGCTAAACAGACTTCCTGTAAACAGATTTTATTGAAAATTTGAAAGATCTATATATTTGATGTAAAATTCCTATACCAGATTTCATCCTTTTCAAAGCGCTTTTGAATTGTCGTGATAGATATAATCCAAAATGTGTTTCAGGAACTCATGGAAGTCTAAGACGTGGAGATTCGTCAAACTCTTGAGTTCGACTTTTTTTAACCTTCACAATACTTTCTCTTTCTATAGTTCACGTACCATAAAGTAAAAATAAGCATAAAAAGAAATTTATTTCAAAAAGACAATTTAGATTTACACAAATGTTCTTGAAAACAACATGTAAAATAATAAATCTGGTCCACAAAGATTGAATCAGTAATATCAGATCGAAAATTCTCCGCTAATCATTTCTCAGTTTCTTTTTTTCAACAAGAAATATTATCATCTCCATACAACTATTATGGTTCAAAATTACAAAATGCTGTTTAAACTTTCAGGCAACGTGGAAGCGAAAATAAAATCAAATATTATCCAGAAAGTTCCTTAGCAAAGCAAGTGGTAATAGTTTCTTCGAAACTTTCTCGCATATACTCTAATCAAGTGTTATTCCCATATAAAAAATTGTAGACTTCGAGCAAGATCGTTAAAGGCACGAGTGCCGTTTTTCTGAGTTCAACACAAATTTCTTTACGATTATTTTTTTTATCGTTTTAAGAATTTAAATTCAAGATTATTTTTGAAATTCTGTAATTTTATAAAACGTTCTCTGTCTAACAAAAAGTTCTTCAGATTTATGAAAAATTAATTCCATTATTTCAACTATATGATCACATTGAATTGTTGCAGACTTATTAAAAGTAAAATTCGTCATTTTATAAAATATGAACTTTTATACTAGGAAGAAATTTCTTTCATAAATTAAATTTCGATCAAGACGATAATAATTCAGATTATAAACTTTAATCCGAAACGTCGTAACATAATAATGTTTAAATATTTATTTTTCTGCCTTATATTCGACAACAATTTAAAAAAAAAACACGCGTGAGGTTTTTGTATCAAGCAATTTACATGTAATATGCCAGCTTAAAAATATATTGTCGCAAAAAGGTCTGCACCTAGTCAACGTAGCTCTGAGATAAAATAGCGCTTGCTACGCACAAGGTGTAGGGTTCGAATCCCAGGGAAGCCACATTAATTTAAAGGTTGAATTTCTTATTATTCATTTGTTAATGTTCTAGAACTTTCCATAAACTTTTTTAAACTCTAGATTATTCAATAAAGGTATAAATTCAGAGTTCCACAAGCAGTGGAGTCAGTTCTTCGCCTGCACGTTACGAGTTTCTTAAAGCTAGTAAACTTGATATAGCGTTGCATTGTGACTTGTTATTCTTTGCATCTTCGTGACAAGTTTCGTGGAGGCGCCGGGTAAAAACCATTTAACCATGGATTCGGTGATAGTACTCATTCAAGCCGTCGTTTAAAAGGATTACCTCCTGAATTTGGACTGTATTTTCCAGAATCAAGAAAATGTACAAAAATGCAACCAACGGTATTTACGCCCGTATACCAACAACTAAAAAGCCCATCAATATTTAGGGGGGAATCTGGAGAAGATCCTAGCAACTGGCTCAAAGAATACGATAGAGTGGCTAAAGTTAACAAATGGGACGACATGATGTGTTTAGCAAATGTTACTTCTTCCTCGACGGCACAGCAAAGCAGTGGTTTGTTAACCATGAGGATACCTTAAATTCTTGGGAAGCATTTAAAACTGGACTGACTCAACTTTTGGGTGATCATCAGAAATATAAGAAGAAAGCCGTGGAACAATTAAAGTATAGAGCTCAATGCATGGGTGAGAGTACGCAGTCCTACATCCAAAGCATCTTGGGACTTGGCCAAGAGGTAAACCCCCTGATGGCAGAGAATGAAAAAGTCTCGCACCTGATGAAAGGAGTGGCTGAAAACATCTATCAGGCACTATTGGCTAGAGAGATCGATTTTATAAAATGGTGCGACTACATCGAGGACATGAAGCAAAAGAGGGTCGGAAGATGAAAATTCGAGTCTTCCCAACGTGGTACTAATGACCGCTATGACGAAGAACGCGACCTAGTGTCTCTAATACGCACGATTAGGATTGTGCGGGAAGAAATCCAGCAGATGATTAAACCAAGAGAGGAATCTTCGGATGTGCATACACAGTCATTGGAAGAGCTAGTACAAGAGGAAGTTGAAAAAGTTTCTGCAAGACCAACGCACTACAAATTCATTTAACAATAAAGCTGTGTCTCATTTTTGTTAAATTTTGAAGTGCAACCAAAGACAAATATTTTTAGACAATTTTCCATTTTTTTAAAGCATTCATTATAAATCATAAACTACACTATTGAAAAATTGTCTGAGTATTTTTTTTTTCGGAATGAAATGCATTGTTCTATTTTACATGGATTATTATGGGGGAAAAAGTGTTTCGCCTAACTAGTAAAATTACAATACGAGTAAGATTTCGGGAAAGAATCATGCTCATTCAACAAGGTTCTGCTGTATGAAGTTTCTAGGTTGATTTTGGCGACTTTAAAAGATTAAATTTAAAAGAAAAATAGCTTAAACTTTTTTTTTTCTGCTTTAGATATCTACGATTTCTTTTATTTAATACTTGACGTAATAGTACACGTAAACACCTTAATTTCAACTGTTAATAAAAACAAAAATTTAATATTTATTAAATACAGATAATGCTTAAGTAAATAATAAATTTCAAGGTGCCAGATGTAATGCGCGTTTAATAAAACGCTAACATGCATGCAAATAAAGATTTTTTAAAACGAATATTTATTATTATATTTATTTTTGTAAGGAAATATTTCTTGATTCGTGCAGATTTTGCAATTCAGAGTTTGAATTTTAAGGTCTCATGATGTGACAGTAATGGTTAACAAGAAAAACAATGCCCGAATTCTAGATACTACAAAGTAAAAACGAGGGCAAAAATGTATAGTTAGGGAATGCAAACGTAGAAGAAAGTGTCTGTTGACACGTTTTAAAAAGTAGGACTCCGTAGCTAAGACGATAAAATCTATAATAATCCAATGAAAATTGATAAACAGATTATATGAAATAGTCTTATTCAATGAGTTCTAATTAAATAAACGATAATTAATAAAGAATATGATAAGCCAATTGGTTGCATTAAAAATTTAAAATTAGCGGAATATAAGACAAAATAAAGTCGAAAGAAACTGCAGCAATTTTAAAAGACGACATTCAAAGGTAAATTATTGGTTAAATGCATTAAACGTTGCTCTTACTAAAAATTAAAAGCAGAAGTGCAAATATTTGAAAGAACTTAGCTATAACGTAGGTAAAAGCTGAGTGATGTAATTAAGTGATAAATGCAATTAAAAAGTGAAATACATTCAATATTTTTACTATTTTAATAATATGAAAAGAATTGTTACAGATCGTATTTAAATTTATTTGGAAAAATAGTATAGGAAAAGAAATTTAAAAAAAAATTAGGATTGCTAGAATGAAAAGATCAGAAAAAGAATAAAAGAATTAGAGTTAGAGAATTAGTTACAGAAATGAAATTGATGTCATTAAAAGGGTAATTTTCTAATTTTAATAATTTGTTAAACTTTTTGGTGTAAAAATAGATTTGTGCAATGTTCTGAATCCATGTAAAATTGAAAAAAAAAAACACGTTAAAAATTACTCACTTTTATTTTATCCTCTTCCTTCCCCCTTTTATAAGGGCATAACAATTTTTTAATACCGTAGTTGATCCTTGTTTATGATACATATATGTGCCAAATTTCATCGGTATCCGTCAAGGAATGTGGAAGAAAATAATCAAACAAACAATGCATTTAATTTCATATAATTAGATTAAAACATTTGCCTTCTGTTAATAGCAGTGGTTAAATATACATCGCTAAAATCATGCATTATCATGAATACTATTTTTATATAAAAGTATTGATTCAGTCAACCATATTGTAACAGAACATTTCCAAAGTTTTTAGGATATAAGTGATCCAAAAGAAATAAAGTTCTAATAATTCGATAAATTGGTCAAAGGTCAAATGTTATCAAATTTAAAATTCCAATAATCATTTTTCATTATTCAAGAATTTCTAGTGAAACGTTTGGTTTGAATAACTTTTGGTAAGTCAATAAGAGACAATTTTCAAACAATTTTAACATGACATATGCAAAAATTTAAGTTCCTACTAGGCAGGGAAATTTTTCTCTCTGATTTTTAAAAAATGAGTTCGAACAACAAATTATAAATTCGAAAATAAATAAATAATAATAGCATTGTTTTTTCTCGGAATGAAACATAACTATCACTTTTAAATTTTCTATACAGAAGACATCAGTCTTAAGAGTAAAATTTAATTATTAAAACTGTTTTGAATTATCAGTAAATAAAATATGTCAAGTCGACATGTTGTCATTTATTTTTAAATAATTCAGTGTCTTAAAAATTTATTAATCAATGATCAGTGTCTTAAAAATTTATTAATCAGTGATCAATGTCTTAAAAATTTATTAACATGATTTTGAAATATGGTGCTTATGCTAGGATATTTATTTTGAATTGCATTAAAATTTACTCTCTTTATGATTATTTTAGTCAGTTTTTCAACCACACACACAAAAAAGAAATAAACAAACAAAAAAATTTTATGAATAAATTCATAATCCTGAATACCAGAAATTCTCCACGGAAACAAAATAAAATATTCTTCCATTTACTATTCTCTGTGAAAGAAATAAAAATAAGTAAAGAAAAGAAAAACATTTCTTTGTGAACACAGATATTTTATGCGGGAATTTGTAAAACGAACATTTTCTTCCTGAATCGAATGAAAAATGAAATACAGTGAGTGTTGCAAATTATATTCCTAAGACATTTGTTCTTGTACTCGGTTTTCACTTTGGACTGAAACATCACCAATTTAAAACTGAAACTAAAACAGAAACTTCCGCGGGATTTATGAATGCGTTTTGATGGCAGCAGATATCTTTTTCATTTACCAGCTGTTTCCTGATTTGAAGGAACCGCTTCATCTGTCAACGACACGCTTACTTAGGCGTTTCTGCTGCCACTTTTTCGGCACTTTTCATTGGCCGCAAAGCAGTGACGTCAGGTAAAAGCAGATGGAAGCTTGAGCTCCGTATGGGGTGAGTGGGAAATGAAAATGACACAAGAATTAGGAACTAATATTTTGAAAATAAAGTAATGAAGTTGCGCGGTTGAATATTATTTTCGTCATAAGTAATTTTTTTTTATATTTAGTTTACAAACGAAAAAAAATGATATAAATTAGCAAATTAACTGTATACAATAAAACTTAAATTGTAAGTTGTAAAAAAAATAGATGATGCAATAAAATTTTCGAAACTGTTCAAAATCAAAAGCTTAATAAATTTGACTTATATTTGTTTTGTATATTATTGTTATCTATTCGTTATGTAATGTCCGTAATTTTAATTTTGTTCAGTAATACGAATTTTATCAAAGCTTCGCTCAATGAAACCTTAATTTTAATTGATTCTTATAATTAATTTTGTTGAAGAATAACTAATATTCGAACGAAGCATTAATTTTAATTGATTCTTATAGTTACTTTTATTGAAGAATTACTAATATTCAATTTTTCTAATTTCAAAATTGTGCCTTAAATATGAATATCCATAATAATCACTAAAAATTTAAACAGATTTTAATCCAAATATTGATTCAAATCTTTATGAGATTTCAAATAATTAAATAAACAATACCGCAAATAGCAACTATTATGCACTTAGAATTTTATCCGAAATATGTCATTTAAATTTAAATTTTAATTTTATGGTATTTATATATTGTTTTGTAATTGAGATAGAAATACATGAAATGGCATTAATTATTTCATTACTTAATGGTATTAAAAAACTAATTATAGAGTGATTATTTTTATTTGTTCGTAAGATCGTTTATTAATAGGAAATATATTTTTGGAAACGAAAGGATGCAAGCATAGATAATCACAACTTACATTTAAGGAAAAATAATTCCTTTAAACACATTTTTTACTTTCTCATAAACGGGGTATAGAGAAAGTATAGTAATCATCAAAAAATTTGAGCACGAGATTTTGACGAATCTCCGCGTTTTAAAAATCCCTGTGCTCGAAAAACACTTTTTTTGGAAAATGTCCATCTCCCTGTCTATAACAAAGACAACTCAAAGACTCTTTCAGCTAGGCGGTTGAAATTTGGTCTTTACGTTAAATTTGCAGATTTCAGTCAAATGTTGAGTAAAATCTGTTTAGAGGAAACCAGTATATGTCAGGATGTTCGAATATAAGTTAACACGATAATTACAAAATAATGAGAGATGCGCAGATTTAAAATCTATAGAGTAGACACGGATCAAATTTAACCCCAAATCCAACAACGGTTTGACTGTCTGTCGGTCTGTACTTTTAAAACATGTAAACGCGATAATTCAGATCATATTTAGTATATTAAATTTTGTACGGGAATATATCCAGTCAAATGTACAGTAGTCAAAACACCAATCAAATGTATACAGTAGTTACCAGTTTTTTTGACCAATCCAAATATGGGTTGATTGCCTGTCGGTCTGCAATTTCAGAAACGTAAAAGCGATAACTTAAAAACTCAATGATTTAAATATATGAAATTTGGTATGGGATTTTGTGACTACAAGTGCAGTTTTGTGCCAAATTTTTGTTTCACTCGGTTGAGCAGAAACACGTGTAAAATCGAAATTCGATTTTTAATACTATTAACGCATGCCGGGGGTTGATAACTCGCTAATGACTACATGATTCAGTAAAAATGTTAAATTCATACCAAAAAATATTTTCGTAGCTACTGTACGCCAATGCCGCTTTCTGGCATGACAAGTTAATTAGAGAAAAAGCGAGAGTTTTGGGGAGACCACTGCCGCCGGTTTTTTTTATTTGCTTATTATGTAACAATTATTATCATTTTAATTAAGTAGTAGAAAGAGGAAGTTTTACTAAACGGAAAATCTTGTCAGATGGTTAAAAAAAACCTGATCGATCCGAGAATGGGAAACGAAACGTAAACACTCCATGCGAGCCTCTCAAACAACGGTTGGTTTCCCTCTCACCTTCTCTTTTTACCCCCATTATTACTTCCCGTCTTTCTACCTGGTTACCAATAGCGACCAGTTCCACAGCTGACTCCGAAGTGACAACACACACCTGGACCGCCGTTCGTATGCGGTATTTTCGACGACTCCACATGGTCAATATCGATTGAAGTCACTTCCGAAAGTCTTGTTTTTTTAATTTTCCGGTCATTGATAACCGTGAAAAAAAATCGAACGACCCAGGTAGATGAGTGAAATCAGATAAATCTTTTAACGAATTAAAATCTTTTTTTTCTTTCAGCGGATAAATGTTCGTTGCATATTATAAAAATTTGTTTCGTTAAAAATAAATCGTCTGATAGAAAAATCTGTGAAGAAGATTTCCGCTTATGTTCTAGTTCTGTAATTTTCTTCTTCTTCTTCTTTTTTTTTTTCTTTACCCGAATGAGAATGTTGGAGCAGGATTATTCTATAAAACTTTTCTTCTTACAATTGAATGATTGGTTGTTCACGGATATTGTATTTTGAAAGAAGAGTTTTAACGTCTCGAAAATCTAGAGAAAGAAAAAGAAAGGTTTGGAAATATTGAATTTTCAGTATAAACTTTGTTTTTTCGCGGACCTAGCACATCCTTGTGTTTTGTTTAAACAGGAATGAATGAAGTTAACAGAACGTTTTGAAAATTTAAACCAGTGCACCGGTTTTGAGCTACCGGAAGATGTGATATGTGGTGCTAGGATGCAGAGATGTCCGCATGCGGTGTCACAGAAATGCAACAAACTTCGTGTGGATCTTTATATGGTGATTTAGAAGAATATTTGAATGAGGTGGAGAAACGGGCCCAGCGGACCTGTAATGACAGTGACGATGTGTACACACAATTGGTCCAGCGCGAAAAGGACCTCGTACTCGCGGCAGAGTTGGGGAAAGCCCTTCTCGAGAAAAATGAAGAAATCAGCAGAGCAAACGAAAGGCTGGCTGAGGAATACTCACATAAACTGGAGGTAAGGACTTTTTACTTTTATTATCACTTAAAATTTCAGTAAAATTAGAATGAAAAGTAAAACTGTGTAAAAAAAAAAAAGTCTAAATGTTGTAACGAAATAGTTCTCAGCTCTTATTTTTTGAGTCTAAATTTTTCATGTTGATTTTAAGCGTCCCCTGCCCCCACATTTTAATGAATTTTGTTACATTTTATTCTTTTATCCAATGAAACTTTGGAGTACAAAATAATAATAATTGAAGTATTTTCCTTGCGACTTATTTTTAAAATCGAGCATTTTTTCAAAAAGAATGTTTTTTTTTAAATTCTTTATTTGATATCAGTGCCTAATTTTTAATTCATTCTTCTAGATTTTTTTTCTTACTTTTGCGACACCGCTTACATCCTTCTAAAGGGCCAAACTGTAGGTCGTGAAAATAATTGTGTAATCTAATATGCATTTATTTTACTGATAATGGAATATGGAATTATATTTTATGGTCTCTTTGCAACTGTAATCTCTTTATAAAAAATGTTAACAATAAAATAATTCGGCCAGTGATGAAAATGTAATTTAAATGGCGATGCATTGTTGAATTTTTTTTCCTCTTTTGGATGACTAGAACTACTATTGAGAGTTAATTCCTTGCTAAAATGTAAAAGCATTTTATTACATTTAACGGAATTTATAGCACTTTTTAAAAATGTTTTATGAGATTAAAGATAAATAGTAAAAAAAAATGTTATTGCAATTTTTTATTGCATTTGTTGTAGAAATGACAATAATATTACTCTTTTTTTTTTTAATCTTATCACAAAAACCCGTTTTGAGCACTAGACAGCATTGTTTACCTGATAACAAATATTATCATTGCAATCATTTGGAAACTAAAGAACAATATATACTTAAAGCATTGAATTTTTGATTGAACTTCGCATTAAAAGCCCAAATATGATTATGGATGCTATTCTTTTTTTTTTTTTTTGGAACTTTCATAAATTTGCCTTCGGTTCCTTTTCTTGAAATAATGGGTTTGATTAATAAATTATCAAATATTTGAAAATCTAATTATTATTCAATGAAATAAAAGAAATGAAACAGAATTTTTTTTAGAAAAAAGATATTTATGTTTATTATGCTACTTTTATGCAAGTTATGCGGAGTTGAAGGAACATTTATGGTGTATATCTCAAAATTTTCTTGCAATACAATTTACACTGTTTCTGAATTATTCTAAGCAGAAAAAATGTATTAATATTGTCTGAAATGACAATATAAAAAATTAAAATGCATCATCATAGGAAAATGTTAAACACAATTTATGTTAGATACCAAACAAGTATTTATATGATTTATGCATATTAAATAATGTATGCAATAGTTATTTTCATTTTAATAATTATATTTAACATGCAGTATAGCAAGTAAATCGAAATACCGCAGAAAAGTATATGCTTTGATTTAAATATTGAATGAAAAAAAAAAAAAGGAATACCAAAGAAATTGGGAATAAAAAAAGATTAGTTTTCGAAATTCACGTTTTGAGCTTTAAATGAACAAAATCTAAAAGCACTTTAAGCTATTAAAATTTTTTAATTTGGTCTATGAGTTAAATTTTATAATTATGTACAAGGAAATAAATTTTAAAATGAAAGGTGTTTGAAATACAAGAATTTTCGGGCACTTTTATACAAATATTTTGTTTTTTGTATTCCAGAATTGATGTGGATAAGATGACGATTGTATTAATGTTTACTTTCTAAAATCGTTATCAAATTGTTAATTCATGTTTTAAATGAAATTTTTAGTATTAAGAGTAATCCATAGTCTCAGGATAAACGTTATAAATTAATGCACGTTAGATTCCAAAAAATAAAAGTAAGTCCATTCAAACTTATTTTTTAAAAAAAGATGATAATTATAATTAAATAGCAAATTAGCAGTTGTTAAGATTTCTTTTTCCTCAAAATAGCTTTCATACATTTAACAAACATCCTCTTTTTAATTTCTATTTTAATCCTTTTTATTCCATGTTCTATTAAATATGAATAATTTATTAATACCTTTATTATTTGAGAAACAGCACCCAAGAGAACAAAGTGCCTTTGTAACACTTTTCCATTCTGCGGTTTAATTTCTTAATAGCAAAAGGGATGATACATAACTGCATAAGGAGGACACGGTACTGACCTATGAATGTATTTTAACTATTAGCAAGAACGGAAATAGCAACGACTCTGACTCAGTAACTTTTATTGATTTGCTCAGCTTATTGAGGTCGTAGGTTTCTTACACTGCATTAGTTTCATAACCTCCGCATAGTAAATGAAGCGTGACTTTCTGAATGAAAGCCTCACTTTGTTCACCATTAATTTCATATTTACTAAATTCATTTCAAATTTCTCAAGGACTAGGTATATTATTCATTCATATCAAAATTGTTGTTGCAATACTTGTGGCGAAATCAAGTAGAAAGCTGAAAGCATAGTGTTTGCCGAGAATACAGCTTTTGGTAATTGCTTATTATAGTTCGTTAAAGTCATCTTATTTTTTAAATAAACGCTTAGATCAATGTAAAAAAAAATAAATTCAAAATTTTACTTTCTGATGCTCATCTTTTGTAGTATTTTTTTCTTCTGCTTGATTAGTTTATCCAGCATTTTAAAATAAATTTAAAAGAGTAATTAGCTTTCTTTTTTTCATACAATAATAGCATGGTTGAATAATAGTTATTAAAATAATTATAAAGACGAATGAAAAAACTGAGTCTTGTTTTATGAAATAATACGCATCGTTACTGGGGAATTTCCGACTTCGCAATTGTCTAGGACGGTTAAGATGAAGGTGAATGCAGATTGATCGATTAATAGGATTCTATCAGCCTATTTGATAAATCAATAAAGTTGCGCAAAATACAATGAATTATAAAATATTAGAATAATATTAAAACTTTGTAAAGCATAAATAGTTTCATCATAGTCGTTTAAAGTTTTTTGATTTTAAAATAAACGCTTGAAGCAATGTAAGGAAAATGCATTCAAAATTTTACTTTGTTCTGTTTATTTTTTTATAAAGTGATTGATTAGTTTATCCAGCATTTTAAAATAAATGGGAAAGTGTAATTAACTTCCTTTTCTTTATTGAATAAATGTCATACAATAAGGTCTTTGGTCGAAAAATAGCTATTAAAATAATTAAGATGAATGAAAATTTGAATGTTGTTATTTTATGAAATAATACACATCGTTATTGGGGGATTTTCGATTAAGCAATTGTCCAGAGCGGCTGAGCTGAGGGTGGACGCAGGTTGATCTGTTAGAAGGATTCTATTAGCCTGTTTTATAAATCAATAAAGTTGTACAAAATACAATGAATTATAAAATATTAGAATAATGTTAAAACTGTAAATCATAAATAGTTAGATTCCTCGCTATTGCATCACGTTCACTTACTAATAAACCCGCGACTATGCTTAAATAATATTTTTCAAAAATATGGTTGCCTCTTTGTAGGTCATAATAAAAAGCATATATATATTATCACAAAATTTCTAATACAAAAATAAAATAAGTCTATTTTACATGTTAATTAAATTGAACGTCCATTAATTGACACTGATTAAATTAAATAAGAAGACTGTAAAACTAAACTGAACTGTTTATTAATAGAAGAGAATCATGAAGTACACTGTCTGGAGTCCTAGATAGCCTAAATCCGCCACTACGTATATTTCTTACAATATTTCAAAGGAAAAAGATTTATCAGTAAACTGAACTCTATGAATAATAATAAATATGAACTAAAAATTTTGACATTTGTATTCCAGAATCCGAAGCAAATATATTTTGATTAAAGGCAACATTAACCATTTTTCTGAGTATAAGATTTGTATTAAAATATTTTGATGCCAAATCAGAAATTCCATAAAAGCCAATTTCTCTTACATCCCTCTCTTCTCGCCAAAGTTATTGCTTAGTCGCATGTCCTTGGCTTTAAATAAGAGGGCTCCATGTCAGAGACCCTGTCCTTCCGAAAATTTAACTTATGCATCAAATTTGATGTAAAAAGCTAGGTGTCTTCTCGCTGATTCAGATCTTAGGTTTGAGAGAAGAATGAAGTTCATATATTGTGCTTGTCGTATCATCTGATCATGGTTCAAAATTTCTAGACCAATCTCTGCAAATATAGCTCTTATGTTTCTCTAAAATGACCTGCTAATATAAGGAAAATCGATTATTGTTTGTTTGACTTATTTTGGGATTATTATTGTGGTTGTTATATTTTTTAAAAACTTTAATTTTCCGATTTTTTAATGGTTTTTATATACATAAAAATAAGAATTGTAACTTGAATGAAGCATTTTGTTTGTCTGCATAAAATTTATTGAATCATCTGAT
>JAPMOR010125788.1:930075-948954 GCA_026543865.1 Argiope aurantia
TTGGATTTATTACTGTGGTTGTTATATTTTCAAGAATCTTTAATTTTCTGATTGTTTTCAACGGTTCTTTTTAAAAATAAAAATAAAAATTATAACTGAATGAAGCATATTGTTTGTTTGTATAAAATTTATTGAACTATAGGTAAATTTACAGTTTAAAAATATTTCTTAGCGTCAATTAGCATTTTTCACTGAGTATTGCAATGAATGAATAATGAAAAAAAATGGAAGTACGCCACTAGATTTCCCGTTAACGTATTTTTTCTCTAGATAGCAGGAAGTAGCATTTTTTCTCTAGATAGCATTTCGGAAATAAATCGAGCCAAATTAAGCCACTTTCTACTTCCTCCCAATCAGTTTTAATTAGTTTGAGTTTGACCATTTTTAAATGGAGATAGCGAAAGTGAACTACTGCTTCTTTTTTTTGTGTGTATACGCTTTACGTGAGCAGAAAAACATTGTTGTGCAAAAAAGTATAAGATAAAGGGAAATAAGAAAGAAACTTTTAAGTTCATTAGTCTTGCATCACTGCGCATGACCGCAACCAATATTTGTTAATTAAACTTGTAGGTTGGTGAGTCGTTCCGATTTCTGTTTCTGTACAAAATATATGCAAAAGGGAAAGTTAATAATAATAATAAAAAAAAAAACGAATCACAATTAAGGGACTCATAAGCAAAAACGATATCACTGCTTTGCACAAGAGTTTTATTTGGGAATAAATGGCAACATTTATAGTTTTTTTTTTCGTTCTTCCCATGTGATCGTGAGAAAATGAAATGTAACTAATAATTATTTGAACAAATTGCGTTTTAATGAAGATGATATATATCGAAAGTAGCGATGATTGCTGTATAACAAAAACGAGGAAACTAATTTTTTTGGAAGTATCTTTCTCACAAGTAGGATCCTAAAAAGCTTTGTAATGTTTCAAATTTTCACAGACGAACTCAGAAAAAGAAAAGTCAAAGTTGATTCTATTTTTATCTTACTATCCAGTTATTCATTGTCTTTACATAGTAATTAATTTTTGAACGAAAGCTTTAAAGCACAATTGCATACATTTATTGCTTAAGATATTTTGAGCTTTTAAATTTTATTATGAAGTGTTGCAGACATTTTTATTTTTTATTTTTATGGCATCTTTTATTATTTTTTTTGTTTTTGTTTTGAAAGGTCGTTGAAACTTATAAGAGCAAATTTCAAACTTTAAGAGTATATCTTCTATTTTAGTCAACCTTGAGTAAGCTAGTCATACTAGTGCAACTTCAAAAGTATGTCTGCCACACTCTTTACGAACAGGTCATCTATATTAATCAAATTTTGAGAGTAAGCCAGCCATTCTTGTCGAACTTCAAGAGCATACCTACCATACTAGTTAAACTTTAAAAGCAGGTCAACCATGCTAGTCAAACTTTAAAAGCAGATTTACCATTATAATCAGACTTTAAAAGCAAGCAAAGGACGAGTCATTTTTGAAATAGAACATGATAGGAAACACAAAAAATATATCAGATTAGTGCAGAGTATATAAATGCGCAGCGTAGAGTTAATTGAATATCATCTACCAACAGCAAAACAACTAACTTTTAAGAATGTTGTATTACAAGACCCAGTATGACAGTTACGAAATGGTAAGAAGGATAACAATTGTTAGGAGTACTTAAAGTAAGTATTCAAAGTACTAGATATCTGAAGCGACACACGCTTCGCATCTTGCTATTCAAACAAAAAAGGATTATTTCTGACCAATGGTGGATTTTCGACTAAGCAAACTAGACTGTTGCCTATAGCCGCCACAAGACTAAGGCAGGCCGCAGAGAGATCGATTAAAAAAACATTATCAGCCTGTTTCCATGTACATTTGTAAAAAAATTACAAAATATATGAATTATAAAATATTGTAATAAAATGAACGTTTTACGTAAAATAATTGGTCAGTTTTTATATGTTTCATTGCGTTTAATTTTTATTACATTATTTATAAAACAGCTATCATCTACTTAAATAACATTGCTGTCAAATGTGGATGTCATGTAATAATAATAAATTAAAAATAACGGAAACATTTCGGCAAATGTAATTGAAAAAATTTATCAAAAAATAAATCACTAACAGGATGTCAAGTTAAAAAAAGTGTTGAAATATGAAAATAAACTTACCAATTTATTAAAAAAAATCTTATGATAAATACGCACTTCCTAGGACTTAAAAGTACCTAAATCTGCCTGAAAGCCATTTGTTTATAACTATGTTGTTCATAAGGCAATGACGTAGCGACAATGCGACAAAAGATTATTGAAGACCCAATAATCAATTTTAGGATATTCCAAGTAGATAAAGCAATAATAAATGTATGCTACTTTTTCAATCAAATATAATGAAGGCGCGAAAAATTCATACTATGTATAGGGCGTCATTTTACGCTGCTACTTCACTTTCAATATTTAATGCTCTATAGATCCTGGCTATTTGAAGGGAAAACACCGCCCTTTTTCCAAATAGTTTTTCTTTACGAACATTTCAAATACAGATATTTCTATAGAAAACGTGTGAAATTTCGGACTTTCCTCAAATTTTTCGAGTTATTTTATTAAAATTTGAGCTGTAAAATATGCAATATGCTATGAAAAAGATCATACATGAAAACAAATGCATTATTGCATAAGTTGAATTCACAATCGCAACATATCCTTCTATTTTTAAAAAGATAAAATTCAGCATTGAAATTCGTCTTGAATCTACTTAATGTATTTGAATAACGTCATCCTGCATGACAGCAAATATGTGGTTAACTGAAATTCATGCTTCTATAATGTCAACGAGGAATTCCCAGGAATATATTTTAAAAATATAGCTCGCTTTTATGCTCCGTTTTTAAAATAATGAATAATGGATAAAGTATTTTACGAAATGCAGTCGTAGTACATATCATTATGCCGAAAAATTTATTAAAATCTGTACTTGAGGAGGGATTGTTGATTTTATTGGAATGTATTAATTTATAAGGTAAGCATGTATGAATAATATGACTAAACCTACATATTTCTTCTTATGGATAGCATAGATGTAATCACTCTCTATATAAAATTAAACAGATTAAATATAGAAAAAAATATACGCTATTATGAGAGATAGAGTGGATAAAAAGGAAATTATTTGTATATATATATATATATATAGTCCGAGAAGTTATTAAGAATAATTCCTCTTGTAGTGTAAAAATTGCCAATTTTGAATTTTGTTTTGATTTGAATAAGATTTAAATATTAATTCTCCTGATTCTAAGACAATTTTTTCTGATTCTAGCTCCGCTCAGATTCGCGACGGATTATAGATCTAGGATATAACTTCAACCTTAAATAATTTTAAAAGCGAATACTATTAAAGATGAAATCTGTCAAGAGTCAACCCTATCTTGAATTTTAAAATGAATCGTTATGGAGACAATCATCGTTAAAAAGTTTCATGATAATACTTGTATGGCAAAAGAATTAAATCGTTCCATTGATAAATCATTTGAGAAAGTGATTTGAATTTAGCAACAAATTAACATCCTACATTTCTCAAGTGAAGCCTAAAGTTCTATTGTTCTAAAAATAAATTGTTTTTATCGCTGACCGCTGATCATTTGTCAAGTCCGATCCGACCACGCACATCCAAATATTGCTATCGTGTTTTGGCAAGGCTCAACCTTGCCATGAATTAAGCCTACTCACATTTTTTTCCAAGGTTCATTGACTGAGTTATGAATATGAATGATTAACTTCTTAATTTTGGTACATCAAGGCTGCTGTGTTACTTCCTTTGAAGCTGATATTCAACACAATTGAAGATCCAATTCCCGGACATGTTTCAGTGAAAAAGAAAATTCTTTATGTCAATGCCTCTGGTATATTGTTAGGCTTTGATATTATTATGAAAATGAAAATGAGATTATTTGGTTTTTATTATACTATTTAATGTTCTTTTATGTTTGGTTAAGGAGATATAAGAAAGTGTCTTTGTAAGAAATTTTGTATTAGGTTGCAGAGAAAAAAATATGAGCGATATGTGATAAATTTTTAATACAATGAATGTTAATGCTTTTCGTATTACTTCCGTTATCGAATCAATTTTTGAAAATATTTAATGAGAGTTTATTATATCAGCAATAACTGATGTTTCACTAAACACGATCATAGCAAGTTTCTTTTTGGTGTATCATTCATATTCCAAATTAAATTTTAAAAATGGTAATTTACTTTTGCTATCTATATAAAAAAAAAAAAAACCCACCAACATTTATTTATTTTCCCATAAGCTCCCCCCCCCTTTTTTTGCTTCTTACCTTTCTGTCACACATTTCAAATATAACCATAATGATGTAGTTTATGAGTAAGTTCTAAACTTAAGAGCTAGCAATTTCTTTTGTGGATATACTATTATATATATTTTGGTAGTTATTTTTTAAGAAATTAAAGTTACTGCAGGGTTGGCTTATCACGAGATGATCCTTGATAACAGTATAAAAAAGCTAAAGCAGTGGTGTGCTCAACTATCAAACGGAACTGCTATCCCCTTTATCAGTTAAAAACAAAGACATTTATATATGAGCTAGATAACAAACTTTTATTGATTTTAAATAAAATCCCATCTGAGTAAGTTTTCTAAGAGGGAATAATTATCATTTCTGTAAATTTGTCATTTCTTTTATAAAAGCCTAAATTGGAGACCAAATTGGAAACTAAGACCCTATTGGTTCTATTGGGTTGCCCTGTTGGCCTAATTAGAAACTAAAAAAAAAGAAAAGAAGACAAATATCCTATTTAGTTTCTTTTTACTTGCCAATATTGCATATTTATACGGTATATAATTCATTTCGCTCATGTGCTGCATTGCAATATATTCGAAATAAAAGTCTTTATTTACAATGAATATTATAATTTTTTTTTCTTTTCTTTTTATATGCTATCTAATTTAACATACACACACACACACGACTAGTGGTCCCAACATGGCTTTCATACGCGATAGGCTATTATAATAATCCTTCATTATTATCCATTTTATCTACCCCAGTCCCATACATTTTTTTGAGCCCTCAGGTAATGAGGATTCTCCACGCCCCTATGTTCAACGCCTTCAGTTACAAAACGGAAGAAATGGGCTTTGCCTCACGTAGTGGAATAACATTTTGTAATCCATTACAATTAGATGATTGCTTTCTTTGAAAAACTTCTCTATCATCCTTTTATGGCATACACTTTTTTTTTTCATTTCACTTTTTTTTTTATGTGTATAACTATACATCCATATATATATATATATATATATATATATATATATATATATATATATATATACAGTTTTGTTTTTGTTTGAGGAATTGTTAGCCTCAGGAGGACGAGAAAATATCACTATCAAGAGTGAAACAGGTTCTGCTCATCTTCCTAAAACCTACTGAAAAACAATATAAGAGCGGTATTTCGATTCAAAGGTCAGACGTCAGTTAGAACGGAAATTCAGACGACAGTTAGATTTGCAAATTTGGTAATGAAATAGATTTTGAACTATTTTCTACTTGTTTTTTTAATTAGCTCGTTATTTTTTTCATTAATCTCGTTAATCTGAGACAATGAGATCATTAATAAGGATAAATTGGTTCATGTTATTTCGTTTTGAAAACTGCATTCTAATGGACTGAATTTCTGGATAAAGAATTTATTAGCAAGACACAAGATTTACTTTCCAATTTAAAGATTATCACTATAACCTTTTTTTTAATAAAGTCTATCGGATTTTGATTTTGTGAAATATTAAGTTTTCTTTATCAAAGTTTTTTGTGCATATTGGAAAAAAAGAAGAAAAAAAAAAGGGAGAGGGGGATTTGCCGCATATGCAAGGAATAGTAATACGTTTCCTATGCACAACAGAACAAAATTTGCGATAACTCTTCGAAATACACGGCATACCAAATTTCATGATGTTCTGTGTTAAAGCATACTGAAGAACATGAATTGGATGAAGAAGGTTGCGAATTCTATTCTCTGGCTATTGCCTCTTAAATAACATTATATAAAAACTGGAAGATCGCTTTAGCAAAGATTAATTCACTTCATTCGGTATGGCTGTTGGAGAATTTCTGGCTTTTCTACCAAGTGAAACTCCAATATGAGTTATTTTATCCTGATATTTCTCCACCAATATATATAAGAGCTAAGCTTGACTTCTACCTCACATGATATCTCTGATGTCCAAGGTTACTTTGACCAATAAAAGACTCTACAATCTCTCATAACAGAGTTAGATGCGTTAGACTAAATCACTACAGCTATGTCGTAGTGAGTGTAAGTAGCATTCGGGGCATAATATGTTGTTTTCGCTTTTAGTCATTATCAATGAGTTAGCAAGAGTAAATAGCATCTGAGCCATTGTATTGTTTTTTCGTCAGTATCACTTTTGACTTTATAAATTAGCCTTATAGACTTTAATGCTATTATTATTAATAGAAGTAGCATTATTGAATTAATAAATTTCCTAATATTTTGTCTCAATAGCATTACCTCAGAATGCTCCAGGAGTCTATGCTCCCTTGTTAATTTCTCTCTACGCCTTTGCGTCATAACTTTTATCATAACACGACTTTCCGATATTATTATTTCCACATTATAGGGCATAGTACAATTAAATATTATATAATACAAACTTTATTCATCACTCTATTTTAAGTGCTGAAATGAATTGGTTTCGCCTATATAGCTTAAATACACGATTAATATGACTTTCTGATATTATGATTTCCGCATAATAAGGCATAATAAAACTGAACATTCTTTATCTAATACAAATTTGATTCATCCCATAGTTTCAATTACACCGAAAGAATTGGTTTCGCTCATACAGATTAAATACACAATTAATACAGAATGCATTAATCATGCGATATAAAGGTTGAACGTATTATCTTTTGCGAAAAGCTAATTGTGTATGCTTTCTTAGTACAAATACTAAGTCTTCAGATCTCATTAGCGCAAGTTTGGTTTGATATTAACTTCTCGTTTTAAAGCAACACTAGGATTATTTTGGAACGGATCACGTAATTTTGAACCGCGGACAGATGACGAGGATGACATCTGAGCTGGTACCCACTCTCCAAACTTCCACACCACACCAGTGGATGGACGGTTGGCTACGACGGATTTAACGTGCATCAGACCTGTTTATACGACGGTTCTTCGGCGGAATCGGATCCTCCGGTACTGAAGCCGTGACCTTACCACCAGGCCACAGCGGTCCTTCATTAGCGCAAAGGTGTTCTTTGAAATTATATAAAACCAATTCTTAAATTAAATCTCACGATCCATTATGCTTAATATCTTTTTAATTTAATAATTTCTAGCTACATAAAATGTTTGATTGCTTAATTTACGAACATGGAAATTATGTACACATATAAAAATGGATAAATTCGTGCGCTGCAATTTATAGCACCTACAGCCATAAAATTCGGCACATATATATTCATAATGATGATTATTTATGAATGAGTTGTTTTGTGTCCTGAAAAATACATTAAAAATACACATAATGACAATTTAAGTATAAAATATATGACATCAAGCATCGAATTTGAAAACTAGCTGCACATTTTCTTTCACTTATCTTATTTTTTTAAAGATAATATATTTGCATAAACTCATAACCACTTATTTTTAATACTAACAAGGAAATAAAAATTGCATCCATAAAAATATTATTATGGATGCAATAATAATAATAAATTAATAACAAATAATAATAACAAATCAGATTATTACTTTATTTATAAACAATATAGCGATATTACTATTTATGAATTATTAAAACCTGAGATTTAAAATTTATATGCATTAGAAGTAGGATAATACAAAATTAATTCCTGTGGTAATATTATTACAAAGACTATCCGTAGGATTACACAGATTATGTAAAATTTAAGTATCTAAGTTGTTTTCTGAGTGTTTTTCTGAGGAAATAGTCATGTTTAGCATCAGTACTTGTTCAACATTTAAAACGCTAAGTAATAAGCTAGTCTTCTCCATAATACTTTAAGTGGATCCTTTTTCAACATGATTGGAATATTATGTATTTTTAGGAGATCTTACACCGTCATTCAAAAAAAGATTGCGAATCGTAAAGATTGGATTTTCTTTCCGGCATTGACTACTTTGGCAGATAATTTCCATAAAAATACTATTTATATTAACGAAATATGCTTGTAATTAAAATTAATTCTATTATTTTGGATTCATATCTTTATGAATAGAGATAAAAATTGTTTCTGAAATAATAATTAAATTTATTTTATCCTCTTCTTAAGTAAAACTAAAAGTTATTTTTAAATTAATGTGATTTTGATATGGTGGTGCAAGGTTCTCATTGAATCATCTATACACAGCGACTTTGTCTCCTTTATTGCTTATTGCCTTTAGATAAGTTTTAAATAAAAAAGATGCTTAATCGAAAATATAAGTTTAATTTCGATTAAGTTTAAACTTTAGATAAGTTTAAATTTGGACTTTTAAAATTCACGATTGATAGTGGCTTTAGACGGTGATGAATTGCTTATGCAAAATAAATTGCTTATTTTACTTAGCTGTCAGTCATAAAGTAATATCCATTTAAATTGACCACTTCGCAAACCAGCTTCATACCCACTATATTAGTAATATTAAATAAGTCAGGCTAAAAGGCTTTGAATTAATAATTTTTGTTGATAATCACTATAAAATAAAGCTTTAGTTTGAATTGTACTTCACAAAAAGCATAGAAAATTCTGATTAGTTAGCTAAGTGCGCAAAGTGGCGTTGATAGTTGATGAAATCGCTTTAGACGATAAAATTGAAGGCTCTGCCAAAGTTTTATCTTATGATATGTCTTGAAACTGGAATTAGAAGGGAGGGAGGGGGGGGGGGAGAGGGCATGCGACCTTCGATAACGTATCGAAGATTTATGAGCTTCTATATGAAATAAAAATTTGTGAGAGTAATAAAATGGTTAGAATTCGGGAATTCTACTGTGTTTTTTCCCTCATTGAAAATGTACAGTAAATTAAAGTTTTGGATGCAAAGCAAATGGAGGGCGGTGTGTATGTGTGAGTGTGTAATGATATCAATCTAATTTAAATTTAATTAATTTCTTAAATTTTATCTTAATTTGGCCCATATTAATTTCATTCTAAAATGTACTATTATTTTCTGATCAAGTTCCCACTTTATTTGTTTAATTAATTCTACACGCGCTTACTTCTGCATTTTCTCACGCTCTGAGTGAAGGGATAAAAAATTTTTAAAGTTTGCAACATTCTTTTAAAGATACCTAAAATTCCCTTACCTAAATCGACCCGTGACAAAGAAATCCCTATAAAAATATCATAGTAGAATGATTGAAGAGAAACATTTTTTCTCTTTTGCTGTTGTGTCGCGATGAAGATTGACGTATTGCTTAACGCTTTTTATCTGTACATATTATGCCTCCCAGGATTAAATAAATCAAAGTTTTTAAATTTTTAAAAGTATCTTTCTCTTCTCGGCGGCGAATCTGCTGAAACATGTTTACACACACACACACACATAGACACACACGCACGCGCGCGTGCGTATATAAAATAAAAGGAAACCTATAAAATGATAGATTTTTTTCTTTTAATTTTATAATAATAATATTAAGTACTACTATTATTTTCGTCTTAAACATCTAACCAAAGAAGATAAATTTAAGTGGCCTGAATTTAAGTGAAGAGAACAGTTAAATGATGTCGAATTTCCAATTCATTCTTAAGAGTGAATTATAGATCATAAGTCATACTAATGGGCAGACATATTTTCAATATTATTAAACAGGACAAATATATGATTAAACATTTTGACAAACACATGTAGCAATTTACAAATACTTCCATAAAGCAACCCTATTTGTATAAGTAATAGCATATAAACTATGCATAAGTGTTCATGATAATAAAGTGTTAAATCATTTTCGTAGAACATTTGAAGTTCCACAACTATTAATCTTAAACCTAAAATTTATAGATGCACTCATGAATGGTGCGATTTCAGAATTATTATCATCCTTTTAAAAACACCACACCCTAATATAAAGTGTTACTATTAACTGGCCAAGTGCCGAGATGCTCTCGATTTCTAACTAAACACGACTCGCTTTCATTCAGGCTTAAGATCGTTAATCTTATCTTCTTCTTATTTTAACTTCTAAGTCTTCCGGCGGCTTTAAGAGTCTTGTCTTCTAAATGGATTGTCTTAAGACGTAAGCAAATTCACAAGATGAGATTTTCAGTTACCAAGTGACCACTAAGTGTATTGACGAGTTTTTTATTTCGAAACTCAAAATTTATTGATTTTGGGTCATTAGTATTAAGCTATCGGTGAAAACCAACCTGAGAAGATTTACAATTAAACAAAAACATATCAGCGTTGAAAAGAACCTAGGATATAAGTGAAATGAAAGTAAGAAAAAGAGAAGTTGATATGCAATATGTATTAAAAAAAGTCTATAATGAATGTCTTTATAGTTAATGAAAGCATTTAAAATCGTTCTTAACCAATGATGATGAATCAAGGTTTTTTTTTAAAATTTATTTTGTGCAATAGTTTGGCACCAGGTCGATAAAGTTCCTACCCTGACTTGGTGAAATAAAAGATTCTGTTATAAGGTAGAAGATAACCTAGTAGTCTGAATTTATTGTCGCTCAAATGAAATAATCACGGGAATATATGCCAAAATGTGGAGACAGGTCACAAACACAAAAAGACTCATGTCCTGTAATGAATTAGTTCAATTTTGAGTTTAAACAAGCTCGGTCGATATTGACAAATGATATGAACAGAAAAATGCAGTGTGCTAGCTCTGAAAATTTCTTTCTATCCTGATAAATTTCAAGCAAACAATTTTTTAAATTTTTTTAAGGCATGATTTAGGAGATCGGATACTGAAAGTCTATCTGTCTAACTAATCAGCTGTCTCGTGTCTTTGTACTTCCAAGAGCAGAAGATGTTGAAAAAGGCATCTTTTCAGAAAGTATCATGTTAAAATTAAAATAAAAAAACAAATGATCCAGTTGATATGAAGCAATCAAATACAAATGTTTAAACAGGTGGTCGATCGAATTTCACAGGTCTTAAATATTTTGCAAAATTATGATGTTGTAGAGGATTGAATTGAGCGAGGACAGAACCTGAGACCTTGTGGTTCGCAGCCGAGTAACAAGACCACAAGACAAAAGCAATTGCTTGTGCTTCGTAGCTGTTAACTGGCTTATAAGCTTTTCACAATGTCCATATGCATAACACATTAAATAGTGACTTTATTGTCAACATCTTGGCTTTTGTGCCAATACGAACCAAACCAAATTTTAAAAAAAAAAAGGAATATATAGTTTTTCAGATTGACCTTGAAGCAGCTAAGTAGCACGTGAAACAGAATTTTTATTTCGCTTCAATATACGAAAATGGGTTGCATTCCTAGAGGGCATTCAAAGAAAACTACTCAAAGGGGGGGAATGGGATATTAAAATAATCTACTGGGTTATTAGAAAATCACCAAGTTAACTGAAAGAGGAAGTGAAATTTCAAAGGTTAAGTATTATAGTAAATAATTTTTTTTTTCGTTAGTAACATCAAATTAATCCATGCGTCAAGAAAAGGTTGAAATTTCAAAACATATTGTAAAGCAAGCAAAATTCGACAAAATTCGAAAAAAGAGGACACTGAAACACTGATCAAAATTTATACTGAAAATCGAACTTCGTTAAATTGTATTGTTGATAAATATTATTCGTGATCACTGACTTACTTAGTATCGTAGTAAAGTTTAATTTGAAATTTCATTTACGTCCAGTGTCAATACTAAAAATAAAGGAAAATGTATAAATCTTCATTCAGATAATATGATTTTAAATATTAATACTAATGATACTAAAACGCATCAGAATAATGACTGAACATCGGTTATGAAATATTTTTAATTGATTAACTTTATTTGAGGTTTTATTTCTTTTCCGAAATTAGTGAATTTATGTACTACAATCCAAAAAAAATGTAAACCATGAAATATTTTATTAGTAGTTTGGCCTCATTAATTTAAGATTTCACATACGAATCGTAAACGACTTTTGGATGTATTATATATCAGAAGGATATTTACGGTTTGAAGCATTTCATAGCGAGTTTTGCATTGCTAAATTCCTTTTAGTAATACGCTCGTAAAAACTTTCTTTTTATGGGTTGACATTCGATTTTTTTAAACCTATTTCTCATGAACTTTTATTTTCAGTGAGTTATTTAATTTTATCTTTAATGTTGGAAATAAGGATAGGAATTTCAGGTACGTTGATTTTTATCACGCATTCAAAGATCGCTGGGCATTTTTGTCATTCCTACCTTTACGTTTGAGAAACGAATGATAATAAACATTTTATTTTCAAATTATGAAATTCAGTCACTGAAATGTATTAATTTTTTAACATTCAGTTCTGTTTATTGCTGTGTTGTATATTAAACAAGAAGACTGAATTGGTTTGTTAAGGTGAAATGCGATATGTACCGTGATAAATCTAAAACTTAAAAGACGGAGATAAATATTTTTTGATCAAATTCAAATTATTTGTAAGAAAATATTTTTCTTCTTAAAATAATTTCATATATGATTTACAATTAATTTTGTTATCTCATAAAAATGTCGAATTAAAAATTAATGCATAATATGTCAGACAACATAAAGAAAAAATAATAGTTTTGAATGCTATAAAATGGAACGTTGAACTTTGTTTTCTATAAAATAATATTAATTTTTTAATAATCAGAATATGTAATTAGAATATTTTTAGTTTAATGCTTAGAAATTTTATGTAGAATAATTTCAGTTTTTTTTTAAAAAATAAGAAGACTTTAGATTTAATTTTAATTTCTGGAATTTTATATTCGATGACATGATTAGAAAAATAACAGTAATAAAAATTATTTGAACAATTCAACCATTTGGATTTATGTATCATTTTATATCGTAATGCAGAAAATAGGAATTGATTGCTTTTACTCGGAATTTCAT
The DNA here is from genome assembly GCA_026543865.1 of Argiope aurantia. Taxonomy (NCBI): domain Eukaryota; kingdom Metazoa; phylum Arthropoda; class Arachnida; order Araneae; family Araneidae; genus Argiope; species Argiope aurantia. Next base: position 943,162 of record JAPMOR010125788.1, read on the forward strand.
CAGATTTACGACTTTTAATATATTTATTTTTCATTTCTGTTTAATTAATTTACTTTTAATTAATTACTTTTTGATCGTACCTCTTTGCTGATTATTGATTTAATACCAATGAATAAAAAATATTTCTGGTTAACGATCCAAAGTTAATAGATCTGTACCAAAATAACTGAATGGAACTTCAAAAAGGGTTGTTAGTTTAATTGAAATAAATTAGAGCTTGCTAAAAGTTACTCCTATTTAGATTCCCTCAGTAAAATATTTTTTGTGCCTGCTATTTTCCTTTCTCGTTTTAGCAAAAAAAAAAAAAAAAAAAAAAACTCTTTACATATTTTAAGCATTATTATCATCTTTCACAATAATATAAGACAAACAACTGTATATATTGGCTTTAGATAACAATGAAAATCATTGCTTCTTTAAAATTATTTACATCTATAACTCAAAAAAGCTGAGAGTAAAGGCACTCTTTTACTATTATGTTCTAACATTACTGTAAATGTTTTCACTGCTATGCTTCTAGAAGTCTGGTATAATTTGCGTCCGCATAGCTTGCAGTAATTATTAGAAGTGCTTAAAGAAAAGGAGCTAATTACTTTACATAAATCTTAGACGAAACAAAACAAGCATGTTGCGACAGTTAACCATTAACCTGAATTCTTTTACCGGTAATCACTTTTTAAACAAAAAATCCAAAGCAACATTTCTATCAGCATTTCACGAAGTCAAGAATAAAATATGGTTATTCTTCAACAAGAAAAATTTGAAAGGATTCTGGAGAAACATTCGCCTCATTTCATTTGCAACAACCATTACTTTTGTCGTTAACAGCACTTGCACAAATGATCTGGTATTATTCTAGGGAAATGCGGGAAAGCGGATGATTATAACTCCATCTGTGGTTAATCTTCCGATGATAACGCTCGAATTTTCACATGGGAGATTAACAAACAATATGGATCAGGACAGAATGTAGGAATGGTTCCGAATACGAGAACATAACTCACAATGTGTCTGTTTTTTATGTTGCTTTATGAAGATTCTCATTTTTAAAATGAAAATGTGTAAGATGAGGGATTGAGATCTAAGTGGTTAGTGCAGAGGCCATTTAATTTAATTAATTATGAGTAATTGTATCTATCTAAGTAATAATTCTATAAGTTAAAAGTAACTAGTACTCATGGGATAAAGATATATAAATGTTAGTATAAAATTCAATGTATTGAAACTAAAATTTAGAATATTTAATTTGTTTATTTTCAAATTGTTTGTTAGAACTTAAAAAAATACTTTTTTTGCAATGACTATTTTATTTCTTCATCTGAAACTGTGATCGCTTCTGAAGTTTCGAGAAACTGGCTGTGGGGAAGGTATCCTAGAAAGAAGTCAATATAATAAATAAAAAAAGAATAAGAAACAAAAAGATATAGTTAATCGTTATATTTATTCAGTAAAAGGAAAAAAAAAAGAAGAAAGAGATAAAAAAAAAGCATAAATGTATGGGGCTATGGATTGACTCCTCCACTTAAATGCTGAGAAAATTTTCAACAAGAACAGAAACGGCATTTTCAACAAGAACAAAGATAGACGTATTTTAGACAAAAAAGAACATAACAAGAAAAATTAACACAACAAGTAGAAGTAGTTCTTTAGAGCTAGGAAAGAAATATTAAATCCTTGCCAACTAGAATACATAATAGTGATATAGCAGTCTCCACAAATTATATATAAATGTAATTTAGTGTATTTAGATTTCAAATTATTATTTAAAATAAAAGATAATGTCATAATTCTAAGTAATTAGTTTTAGTATTTGCATAGAAATTAGTTAATTAATATATGTAATTCAGTGCAACTAAATTGGAAATAATTGCTTAAAATAAAAGATAATATTTTAATTCTAAATAATTAGTTCTAAATGCTGAAGATGGCATGTTTAAGTCTTAATAAACATAGATTTTTGAATAAATAGCCGAAAAAATAAATCATAGATCTTCTGTGAGTGTAAACATTAAAGAAAGGCTCAGAGAAAACATTAACTTATGATGATATCATGGTTATAAGTAATTAGTCTTAAATCTATATCTATATCTATATCTATACTTATAATAAAGCTCAATGTGTGTGTGTGTGTGTGTGTGTTGGCGCTCTACAGACCAGACCATTCAACCTACAGCTACCAAATTTGGCATGTGTATACCTTGGAGGCCGGGAATGTGCACCTGGGGGTTATTTTTTCGAATTTTTAATTAGAATTTTATTTATTTAAAAATTAAGCGAAATTTTGACGTGTTTCTGCTATAACTGCCGAAAATATTACCGCACAAAAAAGATTTTTACATGAAGTTAAAGATAAAAAATTTATCTTTTAAATGATACTACTGTTTTAACCTTAAAATTAAATTTCTATTTTTAATGAATTTTTAAATAAATATTTTAACGATGTTTTTCAATAATTTTTTTGGTCAAAAATAAAAATGAGGATTAAGCACGTTTCGCATTCATGAGAAAAAAATTAGTTTTTTTCAAAGTGTTGCCATCACATTGATTAAAGCTCTAACTGAAAATAAATTAAATCTTTTTGGAAATGAAATCTGCAAAAATATAATTTTTGGCACGTGTCTGTAGGAAATGAAACAAATATGAAATATTATTTTTTCTAAAAAATAAATTCAAGAAAAATTATCCCGGATCCATTTTGATATTTAATGACTCATAAAATAATGAAGATGTAAACAAACTTATGGCATTTATTGATGGAATAACTCATATATTTTCCTTTTCACGTTTGAATATTTTTACTTTTGTAAATATCGTCTGCGCGTGTTTTTAATTTCAGATAATTTCATTTTCCAGTCTAAATATCTGTACTTTTCTAAATATCGTCTGCTTATTAATTGCATTTTTCTCTCTTTTGTTTTTGGCAACTATTGAAATGTTATGTTTACTTTTGATGTGTGTTCTATGTAGTACTTCTGTATGTGATGTTTTATTCGATCGGATATTAAGGAGAATGCATACACCACAAGAGAAAGCACAGATTTTATGGTGGTCATAGAGTTAATTTCCAATCAACTAAATCACTGACTTTTAAGAGTTAATTTCCAATCACTTAAACTGACTGATTTATGAAGATTTGAATATCACTATTCAATAAAAAAAGGATAATTTTAGATTTTTCATCGATCGTTTCAAAGAAAATACGCCAATCAGTGAGCAGGTTTCTCAAGATTAATTGGCCTAAGATTATGAAAATGGTGAGTTTTTCTAAATTTTTAACATTTAAAACTTCATAAATAAGTCTTAGTTGATCGTGGAAAATAGAAACATTCATTCACTTATTTAAAATTTGGTGTGTCCAGAATATTTATCAGAATATGATACCTTACTGCATTAAATTTAGACTTCATAATTTTTGAAATATATTTATAAGCAGGAACAAATTATTATTATTGATTTCATTTCAATCCTTTTGAAAGCAAAACTAAAAACTGAATTTTATACTGAATCTCAGAATTGTTTGAGATATTACATAAACTATGAAAAATATTTTGTAGTTAACATAAGACTTAAATACCGAGCGATTCTGTTTGAAATACTCATATTCAACAATAATAATAATTAATAAATAACAATAAAGATGATAAATAAAATAAAACGCTTGGTTTTATTAAAAAATATCTTAATATTAATTGCAATTTCGTCATTTACATTTTTAATTAAAGTTGAAGTTTTACCGGAAATGGCAACAAATTAGCAAAATATATATAGTAAATTGAACGAAACGATCTAAACAATATAAGTTTAGTATGACTATCAAAATTTGAAGATTAAAAATGTTTTGTTTGAGAATCCTTTAAGAGACCAGTTACTTAAAATATTTAATTGAAAATTGTAGCGAGCGGTAATACTGGCGAACCGGCTGGTCGCCAAAGGCGGCTAGTATTTAATAAGATAGCATATTTACGCCTCAATGAACACTAATAGTTAAATATGAAAATAATTGACAATAACTAAAAGTGAGTCATAAATTATCTTTTGGATCAAACACCAGCAGTTCTTCGAGGAAGTGCTGTATGTATTTTTCCTCCTTTTTTATGGGTATATATTGTTCTTTTCAAAAGTGCAAGAAAAATAATCAATAATTTCGAGAAAATATAATAATTATGTTTGACTTTTTAGACAAGTAATGCAAATAAAAATTATATTAAATTGAAGACGTATCTCGAAGTACATATAATTTAAATTTCAAATTTGGAGAATGGAAGATTCAATTTCTTATTCAATCAGGTATGCTCTTACACCAAAATATTCAAAATTTTATGGAATGGAAATTTAGAATGTTGAATTGTATTGTAGATGTCATTTGCTTTAAAATGGGTTCTAATCTAATAAATAAAATCTATATTAAATTTAAAAATTTAAAAACAATGGTATAATTAAATCAGCTAAAGAAGAAAAAAAACTAGAAGAAATAAAAAAATCATAAATTATTTATTTTTCAATTACTTTTATAATTTTTCCTTTAAGCTAAAACATTACACAGATTAAGATTTATGTGCATGTGAAATGAGGAAGGATATTTTTTCAATATAAAATATTTTCTAATAAAATAATTCAAATATAGGACATTTTCTCAAATAAGAAAAAAAAAAAAATCGGAAATCATAACTGTACAGAATAGTGCAAGGCGTTTTATGCATGGAATAAAAGCTGGAAATAACGAACAGACTAATTTAAAATTAGAGGTTTAAAAAATTCAATTCAGTTTATTTAATCATCGAGTTATTTAATGTTAAATACTGAATAATTAGGGATTATTGCGAACTTTTTTTCAGTCCGGGACAAATAGCTAAAATTCGAAATTGTGTCGGCTAATCCAAGATCTCGAGTAATTTATTGAAGAATACTTGTCTAGCACATTGCTTTGCTCTCAATTCGTTTTTTTAAAAAATATATTTCAAAGAGGCAAATTTAAAATTCTAATCAAATTCTTAATCGAAACAGGATTTTAAAGATATATTTTCCTGAATTGGAGAAATATCTCACTCATTTAAAATTGGCATCAGCTAAGAAACGTCGAATTGAACTTTTATCTCAAATGATATCTCTTCAGAAGCTTCAATAACGAAGAAAACTAAAAGATAGCAAATGATTTAACAAATGAATGAAGTGATCCGTATTTACGCCTACTTCCTAAGGATTATGTGATTAAGCCGGAGATATTGATTCAACAAATTGCAATAAGGATTATTTTACTTATCGATACAAGTTCAGATGATAATATTTAAAGAATTGATTGAAAGAACTACAGACATTTTGATTTTTCACCTTGATATCTTTGCTTCGCTTGAAAAATCTTTCGCATATAATTCTCTCTTATGAGAATGATCTTTTTGCTCAAAGAAACAGAAAGGAAATCATATTAGTTACAGTAAACAAGATAAAGAGGGCGGTGTAGGTGCTTTAGTGTGGAACTTTAAACTCTGTGTTCATATTATTTAGGGATTTTTATTTGTAATATATTGAATTTGAATTGAAATTTAAAGTAAAATGAACTTGTAACAAATATTACAATACAAAAATATGCGTCTGTTACTTATGACACATATGAAAAACTTTGTATTAAAAAACAAGACTCATACTTTGATTATTAAAGACAAAATTTATGTATTAATTTTTACCAATTATTGACGTTCTTTTCTAAATTAGTAGGCTTATTCTATCTCTTTTTGTAAAACATTTTGAATTCTGAAGTTTTTAATGCTTAAACATTAGAAATAATACTACATATAT
>JAPMOR010125788.1:949054-978197 GCA_026543865.1 Argiope aurantia
TATATATATAGTATTATTTCTAATATATATATAATAAGTTGGGTCCTATTGTCTATGCTTTTGTAAAATTTCATCATTTAAAAAAGATTTTATTAAAAAAGTAAAATAATATTTTATTTTTTGAATGCCACTGTCATCGTAATTTTGAAGAAAATATTCCCTGCATACAATAAATAAATAAACAGACGGAATTTAAAGCCAAGGAAATGATATCAACTATTCATTACTAAAATTCAATAATTGGACTAAATATCTCTTTAATTTAAAAATAAAAAAGTGAAAAGTCATCTGAAATTAATTTTCGTTTTAAAGCACATTTTTATTGGCTTCACAATATCAACACATCATTGATGAATGTTCAAAAAAAGTCTTCATTTCAAACTTAATTTTACTAATATTCTATGCAATGTGCAGAATTGTTGTAAGTTATTCAACTCACTCTTGGACTAAAATAAACAAAGAAGCGAACGAAAGTTTTTCTAAAATTATCGACATAATTTATCATCATTATAATTTCCTACTATGTTCGACAGTTTATTATATTATCTAGAAATATCATTCATTTCAAACTTAATTTTATTAATACTTTATGCAACATATCGAATTATTAAGCTCTTTAATGCATTTGCTGGGATATCAACTCAACAAGAGGACGAACGATAGTTTCCGAAAATTATCGCCATCATTTATCATTAATATAATTTCCTACTCTCTTCAACAGGTCATTACATATTAGATCAAGCATACAGTAACGTCTACTTCTTAACTGATTTTACAGTCACCTCTCTAAGAACAAAGCCCCTATGAAAAGAATAGTGTCTTGCCTTTATCGTTGTCTTATCCCGGCTGAACTATGGATGGAAGCGATTCATTAGCTAGATATCAAGTAGCATAATTGGGTTTATAAAAATCCCATGCTAGTCATTAGGAATAAATTGGCTTCCTATCAAGCCGACAATTTTTTTCACTTTATCTTATAGCCTTCATTCAAACAAAACATTTGCATAAAACATCTAATAGAACATCGAACGAACTTTCTTTTATCACGGAAGCAATTGCGAAACGGCAAGTGAGACAATAACTGCTAAGTGCACTATTTGCCTTTACAACTTCCACCCTATCATCCTTCTATTGAGTAGAGGTGCGGCAATTCTAGCGAAACCTTTAACCCACTATGATTCTCTTTATTGATTATTATTGCAAAGGATGGACAATTGTCCTTTTCCAAGAGGCGTAGAAGACGGTGTGATAGGCTCCCAAAAGACTTATCTCATTACATGATAGACACGGCGAATGAAAGATCGTCGCTCTTTCTTTTGTGTCTTCCGGGTTGAGGGCTTTCATTGGGTTTTGTCAAAATGCCTTTTGAAGAATCAACGAGAAGATTAATTCATTAAAAAAACTATTAAATAATCCTGTACATATGTCTTACTTTAAAAGTTGCAAGATTTCAGACAAATTTCGATGTCAAAATATAAAAAGAATTTTTAAAAAAATTATTGGAATTGGCGATTTGTATAAAATTTGCAAGCATTTTCATTAAACTGCGCTTAAATTTTTTTCCTAAGGTTTTTTTAAATGTTTTGCTACTTAATTTAGCGAAATAAATGAATTTATATCATTTTTATTTCATTCGACTACAATATCACTTGAAATCGTCATCATTTATATGCCGGAATATGCGAAGACCTATTCAACTAATTTGAAAGAGTATTCAGAAAAAACTGCCAATTTGTTAACATGAGCTAATATTTCTTCTCGGTAATATTTAGAGTCCTTGTTTAGAAGAATGCTTGCAATCACTACGGTCAAAAGGCGTTCAAGACGATTAGTGTTTAGCAGCAAAGTTTTCTTAACTATATGGTCATTCAGTGTATATGTTATAATCAAAGTGACTAATCTATTATTTTTAACAATAACCGATTAATCACATTGACTATAGTATATATGTATATAATACTGTATAGGATAATATTAGTTTAAAACTTGCAAATATTTAACAATTTTTGAAATTAAACTTCTTTCTGAGCATCATAAAGCGGAAAAAAATTTACCATTCTGTTAGCATGGTCTGAAATTCTTTCTGTATGGTTCCAACAATCTATGAAGTTCTTATCTAGAAGAATATTCGTAATATCACAGGATATATTCAACACGATAAGTACTGTGCTGCAAGCAATTCTTAACATGGTTATGGTCAACATGAAAATTCCTTCTCTTTCAATAATCTATGAGAATATTCGTAAGTATCAAAGTCAGGATATATTCAACACAATTAGTACTGTGCTGCAAGCCATTTTTGACATGGTTAGTTCTCGGTTATGGCCAATGTGATCAATCAGTTATTACTGATGATCATGAGCTAATCATTTTGATCGTAACATATACTATACAAGACAAGCCACCCAAGCCACCATACCAAAGCTTCCGGGATAATATGCAGATAGATCTTCCATGGCAGCATTGTCTGTCACTGTCGATCCGACATCAGTATAGACTTAACTCAGTCTCATAGCATTGTTTTAAAAGGTATGAGACTGAGATCCACCTAGAAATTGAGAACGTGCTTACTTATATGGTAGCTTCTAATCCCCAAATCAGAGGTGGAATATTTACCAACATACAATATTTACCAGCATTCTGTTATTTCAAAATTAAATTCCTGCTTAAGAGTATCCTAAATCAAATTTTAAATACACATCTGAAATCCCTCGCCAAACATGGAATGACGAAAGAAAAAAAAAGAGTATTCAGGATCTTCAGTTGTAAATATGTTCACGATTTATTTGCTTGGCTGCTTTCACTGGCGACAAATCTTGGTCAAAAAAAATCACTTCAGAAGTCAATGCACTTTCTGTATATTTCTTCCTAATTTAGAAATTTCATTCCAACTTGTGTCTGGAGTGTGGGTGAATTAACATCTGAAATCTAACTTTCAGAAGATTCGTGCATGTATTACTGTCTGGATCATCAAGTGAGAGGCGTGTTTAGTTGGAGAGAAAGTTTATCAGAACATTTAATCGGTAACCAGGGTGACATGGACACCTAGCGTTGGACAGCTCAAAAGACATTTAAATTTATGACATATGTTTAAATATTCACATGACGTATTGAATTTAATTTAACATCTATTTAAAATCTGATGTCATTTTGTCGTAACAAATTAATTGTACATATTTAATAAATCCTAAAATATTGGTATAAATGATTAACTTAGTAAAAATTTTCAGAAAATCACCACAGAAATCAGATGTAGCTGAAGAGTAAGCACGTCAATGTTTGCAATGATTAAGTACTTAAAACTACTCTGAGTAATGATGCTTTTTCGAATTGTTTTTATTTTTCTCCGCTTTAGATTGATTTCAAATAATATGATAATTAATTAATAAAATAATTTATTCTCTGAATTGAACTAAAAAATATTTTATCTAAGAAATTTTAATTATATAATTATGTTCTATTTTTATTAATTTTAATCAAAGTTTGAGCATAGAATAAATGTTTAAAAAATTTTTTCCTTACATTTTTTTTGAACCCAGATTTCCAACTAGGCAGCTATCTATGACGGCTAGACTAAGAAAGGATCTCATGCAGGTCGATTAAAAGACTTTATTTTCCTAGTTGCCGAATAAACAAATTTGTAAGAAATTCAAATTCTGTGAATGACAAAATATTAAGATATTATTAACACTTCATGAAGTATAATTATTCAGTTTCCTATCTGTTTCATTGCATTCACTTAGTTATTTGAATATTTATAAAACCTAACAACTGCCTCCATAATATTGATTCAGAACAGTTTGGAGTCATAATAGATTAATAAAAACAATTATATAATCCAAAAAATAAAATATAAATTTTAAAATAAATTATTAATATGTTAGGTATGTGCTGAAATGTGTAACTATAGTGATCATCTTGTTAAAAGAGAAACATCATAATATACAATACCTAGGGACGCTAGATATTTAAATCCTCTGCTATTCGGACTCATGTAAATTTACTCAATTGCGGTTTAAAAATAAAAACAATCATTAAAAGGCTCATAATAATGATCCATGTACAATTAAAATAACGTCTTCAAACATTTATTAGAATTTCAAATTGCATTAAACCTGAGTATGATATACATAAATATTTTTAAACAATGGATACCCAGAACTTTAAAAAAATGTACATCGTACAAATAACAATATTAATCCATTTTCAATTACCGTGATTCGAAATTTCCACACATTTATTGAAATTTCGAACTATAGAGGAAAAAAGGAAAGCACAACATTCATAAATTAAAAAAAAAAAAACCCGAAGAACCGGAACTAATTTATTCGTAATACTGTTGTGAGAAACGTAAATATGACGTACATAAAAGTATTTTTGAAAAAGGTAGTGATATAAAATAGTAGAAATTTCATTTTTCTGCATTCTAGAAATCCGGGTTTCAGAATTTATTTATTTTCATATTGAACAATTTTTTTTTTATTAGATGATCAAAACATTTAATGGTTCTGTTATTTTGTGACGAAAGAATGACGCCTTCATTAATTTCTCTACTCTTTCAAATTCAATGCGCTTTTTTTTCATTCGTCAGAAATTTACTTTTGCTATTAAAAATACTATTAAATGATATAGAAAACTTTAATAATGCGTTTTTCCTGATTTTACTTTTTGATTATGTTAATTAGCTATTTTGATTAGTTAAACAATTCATAAAAATCTGACTAGCTGAACTTATTTAACATAAAATGAGTTAACAAAATAACTTAGAATTTTTTTGTTGATAATTCATTAATTTTAATTTTGGATAGCAAGTGGTAATCAATTATATATTAAGTATTAATGACAATAATTTCGCATTATATAATAATTAATTGAAGACTTATATAATAATTAGTGGAAATACGAAATAAAAATAAAATGCAATTAAAATTTATTATTCAACAATCACAGTAAATAAAATATGTTTTTATTATAAGAGCTGTATTGCTTGTGCTTTTTTTTAAATCAATCATATATTTAGCATTTATGGCAATAATTTCGCATTATATAATAATTAATGGAAGACTTACATAGTAATTAGAAGAAATACGAAATAAAAATAAAATGCAATTAAAATTTATGATTCAACAATCACAGTAAATAAAAAAAAATATATATATATTATAATAAGAGCTATATTACTTGTGTATTTTTCATTGTAAATTGCTTCCGATTTTAAAGAACCATGTTTATTAAAGAATACTTAATATTATTTCACTTGCACTTGGTTTTAAAATTGTTAGCATTTACATGTTTTACTACTTGATTCTCCTAAAAATTCCTTTGTTGAAAAGTAAGCACTGTATTGACAATCTACTTAAGTTCTTTTCTGAATTAAAAACTTAATCTCTGATTAATAACCATAACTAGATGCAAAATCGTTTAACGCATGTTTAAATTTGCATTAATATTACTCGAACGTTCTTTGTTAGCATTATTTAGTAATGTACAAAACCAGCCATCCAGGATCATAAAATGAATCTACTGAAAGAGAAAAATTCCATGTGAGGATTGACCTAATTCTGCAATTCAAACGAACTCCATGCGCTATTAATGGATCACATTTTTCTGAGAAAATCGTGGAATACAAAACACCTGTGTTTCTGTGTTGAAAAAAAAAGTTAAAAGATACTGTATGCTGTAACTGTAGTGTGATTATTCTCTTGTTCGGGGAGCGTCAAAAGTGATAAAATGATTTATTTTAACGGAACTACTGCGTATTATTTTTATCTGCCAAATGCAGATAAACCGAAGCTTCCTTTCTTTCTATGTTTAGTATACTCCATACGTAACTTGAAAGAGAATAATGCGAGTTTCAGTTCCAGATTTAGATTTAGTGAGGCCCTAAGCTATTTGAGATATGGGGTCCTTTATTAAATAACACATTTAGCATATAGGGCACTTGCCCATTCGAACATTTTTTGGAGCCCCCAAGAAAGTTAGGCCTTAAGCTATAGCTCATTTATATTATTCATAAATCCAACATTGATGCATTTTGACTACCAATGTGAAACGCTATGTAACTGAATAATTAAAAATTTAAAGAATACACATTAAAAAAAATTATTATTAAGTTTTTTAGATAAAAATACCTCTTTTGCTGACATTTTTCTATTTTATATCAAAATACAAAAACAAAATGAAACACAAACCAGTTTTTCTTAAAGAAATAATATTTATTTTTATTATACATTTAAATTCTTCAGATCATGAATTATTCCTACAGTTAAATATTTTATAATTATTTTGTGTTAAAATTAAAGGGTTTAGTAACAATTAGATTGTATTAATCTTAAAATAGCTTTTATCCTCTGAAAATCATTATATATTTTTATATATGAGATTAAATAAAACTAGAAATGATTTCAATTTTATTGCATTTTTTGGAATTAATTTGTTTGAACTCCATTGTAAGTATAAATATAAAGAGTCATAAAAATCCTTTGAATGCAGATATATCTAATAATAAAGAAAAAAATATTTATTGATAAGATAGAATGCAGAATCATGTATATGAATATCATGGCATTGATTATAAATAATATTTAATTTTTATATTAAACATTGATTCATCTTTCTCAAAAAATTTTTTAGATAAAGTTTTAAATTCTTTAAAATGAAAAAGGACGAAAATAAAAGAAAAGAGAAGCTTAGGTATTTAATTTGAATGCATTATCTGAGACAAAATATGAATTTTTGAGCCACGTTCAGTCGTGTCATTAAATTTCAGCATAAGATTAAAGAAATATCAACTTGATTCCTAATTGCCTTATTACTAAAACTAGATGTTATTTTATTATATAAAGTGAATCTGCTAGTTTTTCAGATAAAATGATTTCATGATATATGGATTTAAAAAACAAAACTAAGTTATCGTGCTTTGAAAATTTAGAAGGCTTTAAACTAAAGTTGATTTTAGATTGAACCGATTGTGGTTTTTTATTAGTTTATTTTATCTAGTTCTTTCGATCGATGCCTTTTTTTTTAAAATCTGTTTTCTATTTTTACGTAAATTAGCCGTTAATTGAAGTCAACAAAGTTCATTTTTAGCATTTTCTTGAAAATATTTCTGGCGAAACTGTAAATAAAATGAATACATTAAAGATATGTTTGTTACACTATTATAAGGTGTAAGCAGCAATATCAAATTCATAATTAACTTGTTATATACATATATTCATCATATCATTTTGTAACTTTTTGTAAAGTAACGTTTTTACACGTAAAACTTAGGAATAAAATAATACTTTTACTTCAATTTTTTTTCATATTAAAAGTCACTTATTTTGAAAATTTATAAAACATCGTATATTTATAAAACATTTATATTTATTCCATTGTATATTTATAAAACATTCATAAAGCATTCAAATTATTAATAACAGAAATTATTGCCAAATTGCATCACACATCACACATTTCTCTTTCTCTCTCTATACATATAACACTAATATATGTGGCACAGAAATCGCTCTTATTATTTACTATGGAATGGCAGCAGTCAAATGTAAACATAACAATATACGAACGTTTTCAGGCTACTATATTCAGCTTTTCTACTGCTGCGTTTAATTCAACACTTAGCAAATTAAATAAAATTATTATATAAATACTGCTCGCTGTGTCAAACGCTTCATTTAATTTTAAAAGGTAAAGTAAGAAAAGGCGTTAAACGGAAAGTTTAATCGAAGACGAAAATAGGCTCAACTGGCGTTGAATGGTTATTCTCTATGATTTACCGATGGAAACAGATTACCGTATCTTCCAAAACTATTAATCTCACAAAAGAAATTTTTGCATTGTCTTAAAACTAAAAGAAAATTACCTCTTTAATGATATCAATTTCATTTCTGTACAGTTTAATATATTTTAAAAAAGAATTTAATAAATTTTTCAATTTTAATTTAAAATGTTACGATGCTTTTAATATTATTTTATTTCTAATTTTGTAATGTGGTTAGAGAATCACAATATATTCATTTTCATTAAAAATTGTTTGTTTTTATTTCTAAACTGTTTTATTGTGACCCTTAATAATCAGAATATTTCTAAAGCATCATTATAAAAATTGATACGTTAACATTATATTCTATGCGTTATATGTATTCTATAAAGTTTAAATAATTTTTTAAATATGATCTTTTAACGTGTAGAAAAGTGTTTAAAAATAGATCTTTATCAAAATGAAACAAATAATATGAATTTTTTTAAATAAAATTTTACATAAATGTGTCCATAATTCATAATATAAATTGTCTTTTTATATATTAGAAAGAAGTTAAAGCACTCTTTGGACACAAAGGTAATAAATTGTTGAGGAAAGAAAGCTGCAATATAAAATAAAAATGTGTTTTAATAGTAGAACATAACAACTTTCTTTGAATAAAAAAAGATGTTTGAAAATGGGCTTAACAGATTTGGGTGAAAGGATTGCAAATCCTAAAATTTTTTTCAGATGAAATATCTAGAATAGACCTTTATCGTAATTAGTTTCTATAAAGAATATTTCATTCTATTTTCCTGTTTCTCTACTATAAAAAAATCAAACAGTATTTATTTCAGCATTTCTTTTTGTTATTTTTATATCTTGGAAAGCATTTTTCTGGTTACGTGCTGTTGTCAAAATCCGTGTAGCCATCACGTTTTCGTTCCACCTATCAATCCAGATGGTCAGTCGGACATAAAAAAAAAATGAAAGTCGGTTTTGGGGTCAATAAAAATTACATGGGTCTGGGGCTTTGGTGGATATCCGTTCATATGGCGTTAGCGGAAAACAGAAATAGGAGAAGGGGCAGGTGTGTTCACCTGCCGTGGCATCACTACCGTTCAGCTGGACACACAGTCCATGCTGACTCACGCGAAATGCTGTTTTTAACATTCATTCCTTGTACGTATAACAGAGGGTTTGAAAAAAATGACACTTGTAAATCTCGTTGTCCGTTGTGTCACAAAACGATCTGTGCATAACAGAGTAGAATAAGCGGAAACACATTGCTGGTGTATTTGTAATAGAATGAAATGTCTGATTTTCTTTGTTAAAGCATTGGCCTTTTCTTCTCGGTAGTTGACGTATAGACATGCATGTGAAAAAAATATTTATGATATGAATTCACTCATATCAAATCAAGGCATGGATTTGCAAACAATAGTTTGACATTAATCCTGTTAAGCATTTGTTTTTCAATGATACATATTTGAGATTTTTTGAAGGATGCGTTTTAAATGAGTCTTCAACTGTATTTCCGAAACAAAATTTAAGGAGAAATCTTTATCCACTTGGTATTGTAATTGTTTTTTATTGAAAAGTCATGATTTCTTTCTTTTATATTTATGAACTATTTCTGGTTTTATATAAAATAATTAGTAATTATACAAGAGATTCCAATATTGTACCCTTAGTTTTATGCAAACATCGTGAATTTGAGAGACGAGCATTTTTGCAAACAATGCTTTTGTTTCAATCTTTTAAAGCATTTGTTTTTTTTGTTTTGTTTTTTATTTGATTGATACATATTCATGATTTTTGGAAAATACATTTTAGACTAATCAACAATTGAATTTCTTAAGTATTCTTTGAAGAAAATCTAAAAACCTTTTATAAGAAGAAATTTATATTCTGTTGGTGTCATAACTGTTTTATTCTGAAAAATACAGATTATTTGCTTTTAGATTTATAAACTATCTATTTTTAATTTTATTCTAAATAATTAGAATTTATATGAGAAAATTCTAAAACTGAACCTTATTTTTACTAATTGAAGGCGAAACTTCTTACTTATTTCAGTTGGCAATGCTATTTGAAATAAGTGGATTGGAATTTTACAGCAGATAAAATATTATTAGATACAATATTTAGGATTACATTTTTCAAGAAAGATTCCATTCGTTAAGCATATTTTAATGTATCAAAACAAGGCTAATTTTGAATTTTAAAAACGGCAATGAAAATGCAATGATACATTTAAAGTCTTAGATTTATATTAAATAATAATTAGTAATGTTTTACTTAATCGTACCATTCTCATAAAAACTGTAAAAGACATGAAAAATTATTGATTTTGCATGAATTCTAAACAGAAATCGATATTCCTTTTTATTCAATGTAAAATTGTGATGCAGCTATTAATTCTCTTTCCGACAATGAAATTTAAATATAGGCCTATGATCTGGTGAAGAAGTATAGTCCTGGATTGGAGTATTCGAACAGTGTATATGGACTCGAGTTCTGAATCGGAGAATCGGTGTATGTGGAGCAGGCACTTGTTAAATTTGAATCTAGATGAAACCATCTACCGATAATGAAATGCAAAATGTGACAGTTTATGTTCTTGATGTTAATAAAGGAAACCAAACAGTTCTTAATATTGAATTTCATCATTGAACTTACACAACTAACGTTTTGATACTCCTACTTTATACATAGTAACGGATAAATAAAAAAAAATATTGTGTAATAAATTTATGAAGAATAATTTAATAATTTTCTTTTTAAGATAATATTGCGAAGATGAAAGTAATTTTTTTTTCTGTATGAAGTGGGAAAGTATAATCTATTTTTCTATTTTTTTTTTCAGTATTTATCAAACGAAATGCCTAATATATATACTTGGAAATAACAAAACAAAATTTTGTAATGAAAAATAATAAACCATTTCACACAAATATGATCCAAATGTTACTGCATTTTTAAATTATATGTCATAAAATGCAATACCAGTGTTTTTTTTTCTGCAGTTTGTAATTTCGGATGGTGTTGTAAAACCTGTAATCAGTTACTAAAACGCCATTTCTTCATTCCTAATAACAAGTTAGTGAAGCCAGTCTTTATCTGGTCTACTGTTCAAAGATTTTCACCGCACGAAAATCATTTTCCTCGTTGATTATTTACGGATATAGCGTGAAAAGCTATTTCTTTTTAACATGAACAGGCTTTGCTTCGCTTCTGGAAATTTTCAACACGAAGATCAGTTTTAATGCATTGCCCTCAAACCTTGCTGGACCATCGAAGCGTAGAAGAGTCTGTTTGCTCATACACTTTTAATTTCTCTGTTTTTATTCAAAATTTGTTTGAAAAATTTTTCTGAAGATAATTCTTAAAAGCTAGTTGAAGTGGCCTCCCCGGAATTTTCTCGCAAACTCTCTAATAAATGTACCTGCATTTTATGTTAGCTATTGGCGAACATTTGTTACTAAAGAGCCTATTATCACGCAATCTTTGGGGATTAATCGCTGATATATGTAACAAAAAAACACACCGAAAGTGTATTTTGAAAGCATTTTTCTCGGCAGATTGAAACCGAAATATTATTCAGAACTACAACAGTAATTAAAAAATTACATAACTTATTTCATCCTTTACATGCTTGTGAAAATACAGACCAACAGATAGTCCGCCTCTTGATGAAATCGGTTACAAATATGATATATATCTGCATTTTAGATGCTAAATCTAAGTACCAAATGTTATCTTTTTTTGGTTCTATAATCATCATGTTGATTTATATTCGGCAAGTCAAATTTTCTCAGAATGGATTTCGTTCAAATTTTGAAAAATGCCTACAAATTTGGAGTAGGGACTTTATTCCAAATATAATTCATATGGTTCAAAGCGTTTTTAAGTTATCGTTTTTACAGAGGACAGACGGACATAATTCCAAAAAAATGTGTTTCTCGGACTCTCGGGAGTTTCAAATGTAGAATCAAAATCTCGATTTCGAATTTTTTGATGATTACAATACTTTCTCTTCGTGTACTTTTTAAACGAGAAACTACAAATATAACAAAATAGAGTTTTAAAGTCTCTTGGAAATATACTTTTCCGTATGCTTTATTAATATGAAATCTTCGATATTAGGTCCTTTGGGCAAACCAAGTGACGAACATTGAGTATGCATTTAGGAACTATTCTTTTTGAACGATTGATGTCAAAACTTGATACGAGTTTGTAATTTTGACATCGAGACTTTCATTTGTTTTCTTTGGTACATGTTTGTGTTATCACACCACTGTACAATCAAAGAGAGAGAGAAAAACAGACAATGATAGATAGATTTAGTTTAGTATTGGGTTCGAAACCCAGTTTTTTCGAAGAAACAGTTTTAGTCCAAACTGTGGACTAGAAAGATAAATATCCTTTGCGTTATATGAGAGTGTTCAAATGTAAGCTGTTTTGGTCAAAATAGTCTTCATATTACTTTGAAACAGGACATGGATATTAAATAATTAAAACTGATACATATTTCTTAAACTCCAAGTCATTGGTGAAGATTTCAAATCGTGAAACCAAAACTGCTATTTCGATTTTTATTTTCAAAATTTCTTCCAATGGAATTTTATTATTAATTAGATTTAAAAACATCCTAATTTAAATTATTGTGCTAGCTTTTCATTTGTTTTGTCTAATTAAAATTAATTCAATATATAATACGGAATTTTAATCATAAGATTCATTTCATAAGTAATAATTTGCTACCTAATAGTCTCGTAGTTCTGTTTAGTGAATTAAACAAATTTTCAATAAATAATGGCAAACAATTTAAACGTTTAATTATGAATTTTTCTCAACAAAAAGTGATGGTTTTATTTTATATACAGGTTATGGAGTTACTTTTTCAAAAGGCTGATAGCTGTTTTCACGCTTAGATTATCATGTCATTATAACTTATAGCGATGATAGATAAACTTTTACTATAATACTTAAAGAAACAATAGGGATTGTCTTTTCGGCTTTATTTTCTGAGATAACATTCATCTTGAAACTAAAGCCTTGAAATTTGCATATTTATAAAAGTTTGATTTTTTACTAATGGATAAAAATCATTGTAAATCTGATTCTAAGAATGTGTGTATTGAATGTTAATTTTGTTGGTTTTAACCATGCATTATGAAAGTAATATTTAATATATTTATTTTCTCTTTATTGATATATGAATGAAATCAAAATAAAACAGGTCTTTCTTTAATGCTGGAAATATTTAAAAATTAAAGATTTTGTATGTTTTATTAATTTTTCTTCCCTAAATTTTTTTTTATTTCTTTGTGAAACGAAATAGTTTATTCAAAATGTGTACGGAAATTGAATTTCATAGGGTGAAAAACAAATCAACTAGTCCTTTTTCTATTTTGAGAATGCAGAAAAATATATAACTAATCTATTTAAATAATTAATCAGAACTTTTAATGAAACCACTACCGAAAAAGCAATGTTTTATTGCTTTAACTACATATTCAAACAAATTTTTTTATGAAATGTATCCAAATTTTGCAGAATTCTTACAACGTATAAAAAGATTTCAATAATAACAAAATTACATTGAATAATTAAGCATTTAAAATGCCATTTTGCTGCAAGAAATCTTTCAGGTGCAATGTTTTTCATTCTTTTGATTTAGTGAAATTCTTGGCAATTCTCATTATTCCAGTGAGCGAACCATTTCTTTCATGCAATTAAGTATACCAAAATTAAACGATGTAATAAATTTAATAAAAACAGTATTTAAAATCAAACTTTTATTATTTTCTTTTAATGTAAACATATTTAAGGGATTTATTTTACTTTTTAATCTTTAATTTGTAATTTATTATTATTATAAATATTATGGAATCGTAAAATCAATTTTCTGAAACTTATTACCAGATCCTGCTATTTATATGCACTAAAAGTTAAATTAACCAACTAATGTATAATTAAGCTTAAAAAATATCAAAATAGCATATTGTTATCGAGAATACATTAGTATGCTAGATTTCAAAAGTGTAGAAAATCAGGAGGTGAATATAATAATCATTTCAATAAAATTGCATTGCAAATTTTTTTTATGAGAATGAAATAAATAAAACAAAAATATATAAAAACATTTCAAAGATGAAAGAACCTTTGTTGAAAACCATTTTATTTTAAGTTAATTTTGATTGCTGTAATTCTCCCCCAAAAATATTGTATATATCTGCAATTCCCAAAAGGCCATAACCTTACAGATAGTGAGTCTTTACAAACGAAAATAGAAAAGCCATATCCTACAAAGTCTAATTTCTATGATACAATGACTGTAACTGTAGGAGGAAAATCGAAAATTCAACTTACCGGTGTTCGAACGAGGGCCATAAGGTGTAAGAACCTTTTGGGAACCTCCATCCATCCTCATTCAATAACCTTATTATTTCCTACCTGCCATGATTCTAGTATGTACAAAAAAAAGAGGGCCAACCCCGGGAAGGCCTCCTAGTTACACAAAAGGAATTGAGAGGGTGACCCTGGAGGTATCATAAAGTAGCCGAATACCGATCAAACACTGTTTCCCCTCTTCCTTTAAGTTCATGTTTTTTCAGCTGTTTTTTTTTTAATATTGATTTCGTGTGTATAGACGAATAAGAAGAAATCTATATATAGTATTTCCTATGAAAGGAGACAAACTTAAAAATAAAGCAAATTTTTAAGAAATAGCAGTATATAGTGTGGGGGTAATTAAGATTTGAGGTTCCTGTTTTTTATTCTTATAATCATTATTTAACAGAAATTATTTGACCATTTAAAGCCGAAAAAAACTTTTCTACATTATTTCAAAGATTTTTTATTTGAAATATTTTTATTAAAATTTATTCTATAAGTTTTGTAGATTATTTGTATCATAACGATTGCATATTTAAAGAAAAATTAAGTTTCAATTATTTTGTTTATAAAAATTTATTTATAATAAAATCCATTTAATAACATAACATTATTATCTGATTTAGCCATCGATTCCATTTTTTAACATCAATACTATTGAAATAAGATCTTATTTTAGCAGTAGAGATGAGGAGGTTTATAAAATATTTAATAATGATGACGCCTGTTCCAGATTGCTTTCTCAATTTACTAGCACTCCAGGAAAAAATTCAACAGGAGTTAATTATTTTCTTTTTCTTTCCCGGATACCGTATAATAATCGAGTATAGTAATCGTCAAAAAATTCGAGTTCGAGATTTTGACGAATCTCCACGTTTCAGACCTTTCCGAGTTCGAAAAACACATTTTTGGAAAATGTTTGACTGTCTGTCTATGACTAAGATAATTCTAAAACACAACAAAAATTCGATTTTCGGATACTATTAACCGCATGCCAGGGATTAATCGCCAAATAACTCGCCAAGTATTACATGACAGATTCAGTAAAAAATGCTAAATTCAAGCCAAAGGTAAATATTTCTTAACTATTATAAGCTAATGCCATGTAAGGCGTTCTCCAGGAATAACAGCTTTATTAAGGAGTATACGAGAAAGTTTTGGAAAGACCACTCCCGCTAGTTTTTAGTTAGTTCTGAAGACCATAAAAATAATAATTGGCAGTTTGACGAACCCCTACGGACATATACATATCAGCGCCTGGTAGTTCCAATGAACCTTTGCCTGGTCAGTATTCGAAGCAAAACAATTCGATATAAAGTGGTCTGTTTCAAAAAAAAATGCTGAAATTAGGCAGGAATATCAATTTTCAAAACCTTGTTTCTTACATGGAAGAAAATAAAAGAAACTCTTCGATCATGCCAATCCTGGTTATTCTAATATTAAGTAAAAATACTAATTCTCAAGTTTGGTTTTTTGTATGAAAGAAGATAAAGATGCTTCGAATATAGTCTTACTAATTTCAAAAAATATGTATACAATAAAATCTTGTGTAATTCAAAAGTATTAAAAATCGAACAGAAAGGAATGCATATAAAAGTCAAAATAACCATATAAGAGTTTCAATAACAGCCGCAATTAGTAACTTTTACAGTTACATGTGAAAAAGCAAAAAATATAATCAGGTATGAAAGTATTAACTTATGCATTTGTATTCTTACCAGTATTAGTCGTGCAGTCGGCATCAGAAAATAAGATATCTGATTCCAATCAGCAACTATTATTTATCGTGTTTTTTTTCTCATAAATGCAAATAAAATTATTGCTGTCCGTAATTCATGGCAAATTCTTGATATTTATAGTGCTATTTTCTCATAAATACAAATAAAATTAATGCTGCCCGTATTTCATGGCAAATTCTTGATATTTAGATAAGTTGTTAGTAACATCTTTTTTTAAAATTTTTATGGTGACATTAATAACAAACATCGCTGCGTATTTATAGAATTAAAACAATATTACAGTGAGCTCTTTATACTGAGAATATTTGAAAATTTAATCACGTTTTACCATTCTGAAATCTCAAGGTGAAGTTTGCTTTCCGTTTTGATGTAACAGATAAAATTTATTGTTTGAATGGTTCAGAATGCTAATTATTTGAATATATTACGTAACGAGTGGTGTTTTCATGTTTGAATGAAAACACTACTCAATTAATAATGAAAAATCATTAAAATTTGACTTACAGAATAAAAGCTAGTGAGTCTATCATAATGTCGTTTCTTTAAGTAATCGATGGAAAGTAAACATTAATTCACTTTCGTCCTCTGATCAGAGATTATTTGTTATTTTTTCTGCATAAGTTATTTTTTGTTATATTGCTATTTATATGCCATACCTCCGAATAAATTTAAATACTTTTACAACGAAGAGAAAAGCTATATAAAAATGATGCTAATATAACATCTTCTGTTAAAGTATACAGAATATTTGAAACTGTATTTCAACATCACTTGAAAGAGGGCTGAGATAGTAGTACATTTGTCTCAAATAATAAATGAAGATATTACTTTCAGAAAGATGAGATCCCTTCACTCAAAATTTTTTTATGTCTGTTGAAAAATTGAATTATTTCCAGTCAAATTGTTACATATTTCAAAGCATTTAATAGTATTAGGGCCCCACTACTGTGGCATCGAATTGTAAATAAGATATTCATATATGAATGTATTTTCATGAGGGTATGATGATATCATTAGGGAATGGAGATAGTAAAATTATATTCTTTTTTGAAGCTGCCCGAAGGTTATTTTGAAACGATTTCTTCATTTTGAACTCTGCGGTGACACAAGGAAAAAACTTAAGTTTGTATTCCACCTTCCAAACTGCCACTCCACACAACTTGAAATGTACAAGCAATACATATGTGCTTAAATAGTGAGTGTGTAAATCACAATTTGCATACAAAAACAAATAAATATATATAAAAAATCTATGTTATAGTAAAAGTCCTAAAAGAAGGCATTGTGATGTCAAGACAAGTGGGACAATTGTCCATTATGATTTAAGTTAATTGCATAAACAAGATTTCTTCTGGACTGTTTTAGTTTCAAAGGGGCAACTAGGCGTAGTTTAATTAGAGGTTAAAACTTTTAAAGATAAAAATGCACGAATAAAAACTATTTATCATTAAAAAAAACCTTTTATCAAGGTTTTCTTGACTAATTTTTAAAAAATCTTTTTTCATATAAACGAACTTTTGAAATTTGCCAACTTTATGATTATTATTGCGACATTCTCTCCCAATTTTCTAAAATTTTCAAATTTTAAATCTTTATAAGGAATTTTTATAATCACAAATAATTCTTATAATGGTTACAATATTTCTTTTATTTGAGCATTGATCTAGTATTGAATTCAAATTTTTCTTCGAATTCACAAAAAATGCTGCATTTGAAGGCGAGAGATACGCTGCGTTGCATGATTTTATTTCGTCCTTCCACGCTGTTTTATTCTCGTAACGGCCAATTTCATACATATTGATAAAAATCTTTTGATCCGGATAGTTAAGAAGAAAAAAGTACGATATTTTGAATGCATAAAGCATTTCATTTCATTCATGGCAACTCTAAAGGCCTTTTACATGAAATATAGGGGGAAAGGGATATGCTATAAGCTGATAAAGTTGCATATTAACTTTTGTATTTCTCTATGAAGGCTGCATATTATCTTTTTCAATTCGAAATAAAAAAAAACCCAGAAATATTTTATTAATTTTTTGCAATAATTATGTTTTTTAATGTTTTCTTACTGAAATAAGTTAAATCATTGATGATGTCGTGTACGCGTTACCACGGAAAGGGGGTGCAGTAGCTTCTGAGGGTAAAGACCCCTGAGCATCCGAGGGCAGAAGTCTGACTTCTAGCTCATATGAAGATGAAACTCACACATTCCCTTTTCACAGGGAGGTGCTCGTTCGCACACCTCACAGATAGAACACAGATGAAGAACAACCATGCCCGAACCGGGATTCGAACCCGGGACGCCCAGATCACGGGGAAGATGTTCTGCCCCTATGCAAGGATGCCGGCAAGTTAAAACATTATTATGCTACAAAAATCTCGTCAATAGATTCTGTAGCATTCTTGAAATTTTATATTTAATCTTCTTTTTTTTAATTTTTATTTTCGATAAATTTTATCTTGTTAAATCTCTATGAATAATAAAAGAGAATAAATAAAAGTACAGTGCGTGTTTTCTGGCTCTCTACGGAACAGATCGTTTGTCCTAGAAAGACCGCATGTAACACAAATGTATTTTAGAAAATGAGAATGTGCATCTTAGTGCGATTTTTTTTTTTCAAATACTAACTACAATTTTAAGTAATAAAAAAAATAAAATTAGGGAATAACATTTTGAATAATATTAATTTATTTGTCATGTAATTTCTTAATTAAGTTTAGTTAATTTTTTTGAACTTCAAAGTATAATTTACAGCATTACATTTCATTGCAGTGAAGAAAAATATTTTTTAATGTTGTTGCAAATATTTCCTCCTACATTATTAAATTGTTGATGATGAAGTGATGAAGATTTGACTTATTCTCCAGTATTGAGAAAGCTTCTGTCTCATTCATACTGTTAAGATTTAACTTCAAAAATAAGTATTGTTGACAATTTTTAAAAGTGTTTTCATTTTTAAATACTACTACTTTTTTTCAATAATCAAACTGGATATATAAATGTATATTTTTTAATATGAAAATTGCTTTCTCATTGTGCATGCCGTATTTCTTTTGCTACATCTCAGAAATATTTATTGAATTCAGATTTTTTAAAAATATATTTTGAAATAATACTCTGAAATATTGCTCACATTATGAAACTTATTTCTGTAATGCACACAAAATTTTAGCACTGAATAATTTCAATTTAACTTTATATTTTTATAAACACGTTTCGATTCAGAAAAATTGTTGGATTAGTTTACTTTTCAAATTTAAATCTAAATTTTACGTAAAACTAAGGATTCGCATAATACAATGAACTAAAGTTAAAAGTACTTAGGTAAAGAAAAAGGATTAATTTAAGTCACCTATAAAAGATTTAATAGAAAATTTTTGCATCTACTAATCCTGATGAACCAGCTGTTTACTATAAGTAATTAGTAACAATACATATCGATACATAATTGGTGAAAACTTTTAAAAATATAATTATAATGAAACATTGTTGTAATTAACTAAGATATTATTTTAATCAATATAAATAAAAAAGATATGTATGCAAATTCCGTTTAATCATTTGCAGTGTTGGATTTCAGTATTAACATCTCCAAAATGTAATAAGACAAAAGTTCCTTGGTTTTTGATTGATCGCGTATTCTTGTTCACACATTCGTATCGTGAAAACAAAAAAGCTATTTTCATGCCAATGAAGCAATTATTTGAAATTCCATGTCACAAACAGTTACTATGCACTTTTACCTGGAAGAAGTGAACAGTGAGATCAGTGGGATGGTGTTGGAGGCGGAGAACTCTCTAATTGCCGTCAGTCCGTTAGGTAATGACGTTACCAGAACAATGGGTGAAAGCGTTTTAAACTGTTTTCACAAGAGATAAGGATTCGAGTCCACTGTGTATTGACCTGATCTCCTGCCTGCCGATTGTTTGAGTTTGAAGTTGACGGATATCGATTGAAATGAGATAGCGGTCATTATTCTGGACATATTTGAAATGAGGGGAAGCGGTGGTATACATTTCTTCCTTATTAGAGAGATGCTGTCCTACAAAAATGTGGTTTGTATAAAGGAACTCGTGTGATAAATTTCTGTCCCACGAATTCGAATGGAATTCGTTAAACCATTTAAAAGTAATAGAAACAAATTTTTGATTGTTTCTCGGATAGTTTACAGCAAGCGAAGTTTAATTTTATTTTTAGTTTTTTTTCAATCGCTGCTACTCTTATAAAGGAAATATTTTCCTTAATTGTATGTTTATGTAGTTTGAAAATAAGATCAGAAAATTAATTATTAATTAAGGAGAAAAGTTAAGTTTAATGAAACGTTTTCAATTGGAAAATATAACTGAAATCTTTCTAAACCAGTCAATTTATTAAGTTATATTTCTCTTAATTATATTTTAGAATGCTACTCAATTTATCCAATCAATTTTTCAGTTTAAGTTTATGTTTTTCTTATTTATATTTTAGAATGAATTTGAAGCATATATTTTAGGTGCTTCCACATGTTCAAAGGGTTCTTAGTATCCAGTTAAAAAATTTTGTTTTATACAGCTCTTATAGTTAGCTTAAATAACTTTAATAGAATATGCAGCACAATATCTTACATTAACTTTAAAAAAATTAATGATCTGGTGTTGTTTAATAATCTAATATTGTTGGAGTTCATATATCGAAAATAATGTTCACGAAATACCTTTTCTTTTACGAAATTCTATGAGTGTTACGCTATTTAGCATTTCAAGTGAATTCCTTGCTGTATATTTTAGAATACCATAAAGTAGTTTCTAACCTAGACACAGATATCGTATCCAGATACAAATGCCATTTATATAAATTTCAATTTTATCAGTATAAGCTGTACCTGACAGTATGAAGTCTGCTAAGCAAAACTGGCAACTTTTATATGTTGTAGAGGCCTTTTATAATACACAAATCAATTTTTGAACAAAGTAGCATATGATATTTTTTCAAAAATGACTAAATCTCAAAATATGTTGTTTGGAATTGATTTCTAATGGCATAATTATATTCATCCTTCTAATCAGATTCCGAAAATATTTTTGAAGAAGTTATGTACAGAGAAGAACGATAAGAGAAGCATCAGTCTACATCTTGATATAAGAGCAAAGCGACAGAAATGTATCCCTTCAGTAATTTTACTATGATATTTTGATTGGGATTTCTTGACACATATAGATTTAGGCAAGGGAATTTTAAGCATCTTTGAAAAATATGCGTGAAAGCTAGGAATTTTTATACCTTTGTTCCCGGTGTGGGAGTCACGGAATCTGCAATTTTATTAAGTGCGTGTTAGAATTAATTAAATAAAAAAGTGGGATTGGGCAAGGAAATAAGAGAAGCTTTTAGAATGATGTTTATATTTGCTAAATTAAGATAAAAATTAGGAAAATAATTAACATTTAATTTAGATTTAAAATTATCTTTGCAACCCCCCACAAACATTAATAAATTATAAATACAAATAATAATATATATGAGTGAGAGAGAGAGAGAAAGAGAGAGGAAGATACATATACATATAGGTAACTAAATTATACTTAGTCTTTACAATGCATACTTTATAACCGATATATAAAATGAATTTAGTTCGTAAATCAAAATAGTCTTTGCTTTTTAATTAGCAAATCATACTATAGACATAATCGACACCCAGCTCGATCATTAAATTTAATTACCAAAATTCATTAATCGTAATCACTAAATTAATCATCAGCTAATTACATTCTATTAGTTTTTTTTCAATACTTTTTTAATTTATTACATGAAACTAAATCATCTTAACAAATAACTTAGCTAATATCAATTATCAGGTTGTTAACCATTGGCATTTAGAAGTGTATTCAGATTAGAATATGCAACTTTGGTTGCACATAATGGGAAATTGTCTGCCTAAAAGCGCTAAGAAATGTGAGAAGAAATGATGCACTGTATAGTTTCTGTCACGTTTAGGTATTCTCAGCATGCCTATTCGCTTTGCAAATCTCCTGTTAATGGGCCTGAATTAGAAAACCGAAGAGAAGACGTTTTGGATCGTTAATTGAGCAAGCTGTTCCTCGGGATCTGCTTCAGTGGAACTGGGCGTTTTTGAGTCCCCCCTCACAGCGGACGTTGCCCCCTCAAGTGTGCGGGAGGTATCTACGAAGTCATCTGAGGTGAAGAATGGAATCGAGGATTGGAAGATCTGATAATCTGTGATCAACATGTAGCACATTTACAAAAATATTTTGTAATCAGTTTTTTTTTTTTTGCTCTAGAATTAATGACACGACTTCTTATTTTAATTCTTTACTCTATGAGAGGCGGGAAAATTCTTTTCTAATAAACGTGTTATGCGCGCATATATATTAACGTTAAAAGAAACACTTCAGAATATGTAAGAAAATTGTGCTTCATTTTTGAAAATAAATAAATAAATAAAATGTAAAAATTTCATGCCAGAAATTCTGCATTTATAGAGTTTTAATTATTTCAGGAGGCTTATTATATATATGAAAATGAAAAATTCATCTATAAATTTTCCAGACATGACTTTACAGACATGCAAATTTTTTATTAATGTTTTGTGCTTGGATTCCGCATGCACATATATTTGCATACAGTGCTAAACAAGATTAGTTAATTTATATTGGGCTATAAATTGTTTATTCTTTCCTTTTTCTATATATCTGCCATATAGTAGTTGTTTAAACGAAATACACTCGTTTGGGTATAAATTTTTAATTCAGGCTTACTTTTACGATGTGGCTTATAAACAGTTTTCCTGTTAAATTATTTTAGTGCATTTTACTTGGCAAATCTTATTTAAAAAAAACATAACTTAAATACACTAAATTATCGTTTATACGTTCCTTATTTGTAAATTATTTCATTGTCATCTCAATGTATTCGTGAGTATTGCAAAAGTAAAGTACTTCATTTACATGATACAAAGACACAAATCTTTTCTATTAGCAGAATATACTATTTCATATTACTAAAACATTCAATTTTTTGAATATCATGAAACATCGCAAAAATATCATAGCAATATTGTATTCTAACAATACTGTAAGTCACATACAAGAACCTTCTAAGAGCAGATATCACTTTGTAGGAATATGTGAACTCAAAATGCCGATCTCATGACATCAGAATGACTCCCAAATGATAATTTAGTTTTAATAAAAATGACGATAAAGAAATATGTGAAGAAAATATTTAATCTTAATTTAAAAACACGTTAGACTTCGTTGAAAAAACGCCGATCTTATTTTGTTTGTGAAAACATTAATGTAGAAATATTCAAAGAACTTAATTCAATTCATAATATTATATTTAATATTTTCAGATAGATTCAGATGAGGATTAAAAACTTTCATAATTGAATGCTTTTCTTCTTACATATATATTGTATATACCAAAACTACATACATGATTTATATTTAAGATATGCAATAAAATTATAATTTTCTTATTGTTATGATAAGTTTATAAATTTTTAGAATGTAATTATTGTTTTTAATACTTCGGTGTAATATACTAGCACTATCTAGAAGAGCTTTATTACTTTTAAATGAATTTACATATTATACCTAATATTTAATTTGGAATAGTTAAAATTGTTTTTTAAAATGTTGATAATTACTTCGTTTTTACGTCAGTACCATAAAACAGTGCTATACAATATTCTTCTATTCTTAAATCAAATAATGTAGAAAAATCAATAATATTAATCGACTAAAAAACTGGCCATTTTTTTTTTCATTTTTAGATGTTCCAGGAAATAACTAAAATAAGATTTACCTTTGAATCCGTCAAACAAAACCTACTCTTACAAGATAATTTATTTCTAAAAATCAGTCAGTCACTGATTTCTTAATTTACCCATTACCACAAATGTAAATAAATGTGCCGATTTCTGACCCCAATTTCTGATCTAAACTCATCAATAGAGTCCTATTCAACAAGAATTCATTACAACGATGCAAAAAACGAATCTTTTTTTTTAACTCTTTTGCTGGCAGTACCTGGAAAAAGTATCGGAATTTGTCATTTCAGAAGCCCGCCGAGAGTCGGCATTTGTTTTTGTAAAAGGGAAATGACCTCTCTCAGACCATGCGTGTACCCTAAACTCCAGTTACGCTTTACGATGCCTAGCAACCACTGGGCAGCGTTCATTGGTTTGCTCATGCACTGCTTTTCTAATCGCACATTTTTCTTCCTTAATCCTAACTTCCTGTGATGTGAAATAATCATACATTTCAATACAGAAACCATTTATTTGGGTACACTGAAGATGGTTGTGCCTTTCTTAGATTCATTATTATATTTTGTTTTATATATTGCACAAACTTGGGCGAATCAAATCGTTTAAAGAAGTGTACACATCCATTTACATCACCCAAATTGTTTTTAAAAATTGAAGTTTATTTCATACATGTGATAAATTATTTTTAAATTAAACCTTCCAATCATATGTGATTATTTCTGAGAAAGATAAACTCTTCCTGTTTTCAGAAAAGGTGTATATATAATACAAAAAGGAATTTTTTCTTTTTATTTTGAAAACAAAAATTTGAGCTCACAATAAATGCTAGCTTCAGTCCGGTAGTTTTTATTTCCATCCATGTATTGCATATGTCATAGGTTTGAATTTCGAATCTAACTATGAAACTTCTGAAGCATGCTGTTTTAGAATTACTTGTTGACTAACTTACAGATTATTTGGGAATAAACCTAAAAAGGTGCTAGTTTTCTTTGTTCTTATTAATTTTTCTTAAAATATCTAATATAGAAATACGGAAGGTAATGTTTTATTATGACAGTGGCTTACAGACGAAGCGCAAGAGATGTACTGATGATCTAGGTATTATTACCTGTGAAAATAGAGTTCACGAAGACTGCATAGGGGTGATTTTATTTGTTGTTGCTTATCCCAGTTGGATTGAACACCAAGTCCAAGAGATCAGGGAGAGTGAGGTGCAGTAGTTTCTGAGGGTAAGGACCCCTGAGCACTCTTTAAAGCCTGACTTTAGCTCATACCCCTTGTACAACACTCACACACTCGCTTGGGCTCTTTCACACGCTTCACACATAGAACACAGGGTAAAGAACAAACTTGCCCAAACCAGGGCTCGAACCTGGGACGCCCAGATAACGAAGAAAACGCGCTACCCCTAGGTCAGAACACCGGCATTTTTTTTTCCACTTCATGAAGCCAAATATCATGAGAGAGAGCTATATCTAGGAATCATGTGTCTCGCTATTCCATTGTATTATTTAATCTAAAATTAGTTTTTGCTCCTTTTTATGATTTTGTTTTAATTATAAATCTTTCATTGACTTTATATTGAAACTTACTTGGAAAATTAAATGAAGATTAGAAAAATGTTTTGTGGAAATGTTTGTGTGACTTCACATATGACATCTTGATTCATTATAGAACTGACAATTGTCTAAATTGAATTGCGATTAAAAATATTAATAGTAAAATACTAAAATGACAACATTTGCAAACTTATCTTCGTTTCTTTCTTGTGACATAAAACATATACGAAATAAGTTATATAAAATATTTAGTGTTTATGATCACAGAAATGAAAAAAATGCCAGTTTGAAATTTTAATTGCACTTTTTTGCTTGAAGATAGGGTTGGGGGATACTGTACTAACCTAATATTTTGCATCAGATGTACAAAACTAATACAGACTAAGAATATCAGATATTGGGTATCAGTTTTCGGTTCGAATGATACCGAATGGTAATTTTATCGACCTAATTCATTTTCAGTCTGATTATACTATAGTAATTTAATACTAGATCGATGCAGTATAGCTAACCGTCCTCCCTCAGGGACAGTATTATCATTCCTGACGGTTTTTTAAACTATAATTATTCATTCTCAGTCATTATATCCTTTAACCACTTATATATCCTTAACCACTCAGCCTTCCACTATACTAAGTAAATGTTAATAAAATTTTAAGCCATAAATCACCCCTACAAAACTATTTTTTTAATTTTCAAGCTATATATTTTTTAAAAAATTTCATTCAATTTTACAGAGTTTGTTTCTTTACATTATCAATGGAAGATATAGAAAGTATCAATAGATTATAGATAAAATGCATTATAAATGAAAAGAACTCATTTTCAATTATATCAGCAAAGCCTTTTCTTTTTCTCTTTTCACCATACATCAATCACTGTCAAAACCTAGGCCACTGACATATTGTCATCAATACCTCTTCCAAGGAAGCGAAATCTCTATTTGAAATTATATTTGTATTAGTATCAATTATTAATCTCTGTGCAAAAGGGAGAGGAGAATCAATACTCAGCGAGCACCGAATGAAAAATAATTAGTTTATGACTGTATCAGACACAGAAGTGAATCGAATACTTGTGTTTAATGCAGTGAAATTCAGTATCAACACATATCTATATGAAGATAAAAAATATGAATGGCTTCATCCCTTTTTACATATTCTTATATTAGATAGCATATAGCATATATTAAATAGCATATCGGCAGCCTTGGTGAATAACACCCTGAAAGCATAACTTTGAAAATTAAAATATTCCTCACTAACTAAATAAAATTATAAGGGCCTCAAATGAGGACAAGAACAGAAGTACCGATGTTTTGGTATGAATAAAGCATGATATATTTTTTTAATTGAACTTGCATTCAAAGACATACATGCATATTTCCTTGATATGACAATTTTCTCTTAGTAACATATACCTTTTTGTGAATTCACTTTTATTTTAATTGTTCTATTCAAAAGTCTGTCATAAATATGAAAACAATGATTTTAAAAGCACAGTAAAAATGATTCTTGTAAAAGTTCTTTCATAGTAACTAAGTTGTCCATTAATACAGAAGAAGGAAGAATCACTTTGTTAAATATACTTTTCTCTAATGTTTTTTTCTTATAGAAAGAATAACAAGGAAACTGTCTGTTTTATCAATTTCTTTTTTAGATTTCAGTTTTACAAACATTTAACAGTTGTATTTTCGATTTTTATTTCGAAAACTTCCCTTCATCAAAAAGTTTCTTTTTTTTTTTTTACTATTAACTTAGAAGAAAATTGATCTAAATTTGAATTCTGCATTCTTAATGATTAAATAGCTAATTCATAAGTTCTAATTCGACGTTTGCACGCTAATTGGTTCTTTCGTAACCATTGTCCGTCAGTATTATGCAGTTAATAATTCACAAGTACAGTATTAGAAAGTATACGGGAAAGTTTTACTAGGGGACCACTCCCCCTGCTTTCAGATTTTCACTAAATAAACCTAAAATAAACATTAAATAAGCTTAAGTAAGCTTTTTTATTATATTAACGACAATATACTTCCACGTTTATCCATTACAGCTTAATTCCACCAACATACATGATATCGCCAACTAAGGTCACATTATTATTATGAGTAAAGATATAATGAAGGGTAAACAATCGCAGAAAACGACGAAATTTGTGAATTCACCTGGGATCATTGCCCTTCCGTTATTTAAATTTTGTATTGTGCAACAAACCCGATCCCACTATGCTGTAGGCTGCTTCCATTCGTTAGAAAGGATAGCCGGTTTGGTCAAGGATTTGGTCCGTGTTTAGAATTTTAATAGTCTCACTAAGCTCTGCGTGATCGATTTTTATCAATCGAAGGTCGCATGTGTAAACGGCTTTTGAACAGAAAGTTGTTTTGGTCACTTTTCATAATCCATTCGGGTAGTTTACCTTATTAGGAAAAGTACGTGCGTCATCGTAAGCATAAATATTGACGATTGCGTCAAAGCTCTAAGAGCATTATTTATTCAAGAGAAATAACTTTTGAATATTTATAAATATTATTGGCTTTGAATAAAGCGATCAGTCAATAAACTCGAACAATTATTTGTTTTTAAAACTATTTTAAATAAATAGTACCAGTTATTCCTTTTTTTTTTCACTTTAAAGTTAAACTGATTGATTGATTTGCTAGGATTTTTGGTTGAAGAGCCACATTTGGCTAAACTGCGCCATATTTAAAGTTAAAAGTTTATATTAAAAACTTAGAAATTATTTTATGCAACACGAGGTTTTTTCTGTTCGTAACATGATGAACATAATCAAATATATATCCCAAATTGTTTTTCCTTTGAGAGATTACGTGCAAACTTTGAAACAGGTGATTTTATTTCTTTACCTTGTTCCTTTGAAACAAGGTTAAGTTTAATATTCACACGGAAATGCAGGCTTTATTACTTTGCATATTTATTTCAAAACTCCATACAGATTTACTATCTTAGTATAAAGGACACATATCGAATTGCATTTGTTTAATTATTTTATTGTTAAACTGTCAGATTCACTATCAAGCATCATTCCAAAATGAGTTTGGTTTGATGATAAAATGTTTTGGTCTCAATGGGATCAAAAATGTTAAGATTCATCAAAATCTAAAGATCAGATTATTTGGTTCAATGACAAAAGGTCAATAACAATACATTCTTCTTGAATACTTGGTACATTAAAAAAAATGAAAAATTGGCAATTGAAAAAAAAAATACTGGAATTAGTTTTAAAAAGCTTCTGAAGTCTTCTCTGTAACCATTTTCCTACGCATAGAATATGGTGTGAATATGATAACCTAATTTTGTGGATAATAGCAATAAATAAGATTTATTTAAATATCATTTTTATTCCATTATATTTAGGATGCTATTAACATAAATGTACATAGCAATATGTTATTGACAGTAAATCTGTATGAGTAGAACAATTTGTTAATTACAAATGAGAATCAAAATGGCCAGAT
Organism: Argiope aurantia; assembly: GCA_026543865.1. Lineage (NCBI taxonomy): Eukaryota > Metazoa > Arthropoda > Arachnida > Araneae > Araneidae > Argiope > Argiope aurantia. The sequence continues at coordinate 977,746 of JAPMOR010125788.1, forward strand.
ATCGCATATTAATTAAGAATATTTCAATTTTTGATTCTTTAACATCTAGAAACATTTATAGCACTCTCCGTTCCTAAAATGTATTTAATGGAAATTCATAGCATGCTAATTTTAAAGGACTCAAAATTCAACTTTCCTATTTTTGTTTCTTTGCATAATTTTTCAGTTTCATCACATGAAATTTAACTGCAGAGATGATTAATACGGCAGTTTACTTGTTAAAATTTTTTACTTCGTTATGCATACAGGAATACTAGGAAAAACCATTATAGATGTGGAATAATCAGGCTTTGTTATCATATATCCCTCGTCTCCGAGATACAGGTTGTACAGTAATCAATGAATGAAATTGTTTTGGAAATATCGATTTTTTTACCTGTCAGGGATCCCTTGAATGCAATCAAAAGCTATTTTCTTGCAATCGATAACCACCTATTACAGATGGATAAATC
>JAPMOR010125788.1:978597-990426 GCA_026543865.1 Argiope aurantia
TAATTTTTATGAATAATATTTTTTAATAATTTAATTTTTAATACTTTATTTTTTAATAACTTAATTTTTTAAATAATATTTTTTAATAAATTTTTATTAATAAAAAATGTCTATTTATTATAAAGTAAATAAATAGACATTTACTGCAAAAAGCTATTACCTTATTACTGTATTTTTGATTAAAAGCAATTGGTTTTTACTTAATCATATATTTTTTTTGTTTGTAACAATGTAAAAAGTTTTCAAAATTTTTTTTTTTTTTTTTGTACAATGTTTCAATCCCACATATTTTTATTTATTTATTAACTTTTAGATCCGAAGACATACACGATTGAATGAAAGATTCGAAATAAATGTTCAGTTTTTTTTCCCTTGTGCTTTTTTTAGAAATATCTTAATATTGGTTAAGTTAATATTACTTTTTTTTTGTCAGTTTTGAACTTAAATCTCAATTTTACATTACAGTCGGGTTATTTAAAAAAATATCACCAAACATTCTTTCTATTACTTTTTCTTATTCATTGATTCAACAGTGATTAATGCTTTTATTCTTGTGTTCTGAGCTATCTTTATTTATAAATTATGCTGCTAGTCTTACCAGTTTATGATTATATTCTCAAATATTACGTTACCATTCTTTATGCCTGAAAATATACCACTATTCGTGTATGGGTGGCATTCGTCTTTTGTTCGATTATTTATCTTTTTTTGATGCACTCCACTGCATTGGAGACAATCGTTTCCAATATGGTCTTAATTACTGTGACAATGCACGGAAAGATGACCGGTGGCTAAGCATAAGCCAAGACACGGTACTTTTAGTCGATCGTAACCTGCAAATTTGGATTACCATGGCGTGCAGTGTTCATTCATGGCTTTTCTGTTGGAATCGGCCATAATAATACTCGGTGTCCAGTCTGCGTTTTGTAAACGTCTTTATTTGGATTTTTTTGACAGAAACAGGACATATGGCACTGAAAATAACAGAATTGCGAACACTATTATTTATAGACTGCCAGATAAACGCTGACCAGATCACGCGATCGCCTTTGGTTGTTGTTGGTTGCTCAACCATCTGACTACCGGGTTGCTTGGCATTAGCTATATTCGAAAGGATGGAGGATTTTAAAAACTTCCGCATCCTTCAGTAATCTCCATGGTGCATAGTCATTGCGGCTGATCTCGTGCATAATAAAAGTACGTACTCTGAAATTATCACTAAATGGAGCGAATGAAATGAGATGTCAAATTTTTGAGCATGATAGATCAAAGTCCACCCGAAATCTACACTTTTTTTTAACCATGACGAAGCTAATTCCATTTGGTTATTTTTTATTATTTCGATTTATTTCATTTTTAGAATTTTTAAAAGTCATTAATGTACATTCGTAGGTATGTATATCAGAGTTTATTGGATTAAAGGCTACAGGAAGGTATTCCTGCTGTTTGTATTTTTCAAACTTCAGTGCCAGATTCAGACATTCTGCTATCATAGATAGAGGGCTATGAAGTTCCGCCTTTAATAATATGATAAATTTAGCTTCACGTTTCATCAAATTTTTTAACCTGTTAATAATTTATTTTAGGTAAATACTTTTTATTCTATTAATTTTATAAATACGAATTTGTTTATATATATCTAGCACGAGTCTAAACTGCCTGGCATCCTCGGATGCACACAACATTATTAAAGCAGATGTTCGGTTTAATAAATATGATAATAACTGAGTGAAAATGTAATGACATATTTAGGTATCTGATCGATTATATTTGAGAAAGTGTTAATTTTAACCTAATATTTTATAATTCATTGAATTTGTATTTTTACAAATTTATTTATTTGGCAACTAGGAAAATAAAGTTTCTTTTAATGAATCTGTTTTCCACCTCCTTTCAACCTAGTGACCCTAGGCAGTTGTCATTACCGACTTTTACACAATGTCTACCATAGAAAATGTCATTTTTCAAACATAAGTGGATGCCCATGTCCATAACACTTTTGCTTTTAAGGTATTATTTCAATTGATTGTATTTGGATTATAAAAAATGGCTTTGTTTGCATCATATTGAAAGAAAGGAAATAAAAATTACTTTTTTGTAGTAAAACTTTTGAAATGAAAGATATTTCTGCAGGAGCTAGATTTTTTCAATGTAAGAAATAAAATTAATTCAAGTTCAATGAAGATAGATATTCTGTTGTTGTTGTTGTTACTTATGCGCTTGTCACGGACAAGCCCTCTGTCAGGGACCACATTTAAGCCGAGCTTCTAAGGGTAAGGGCCCCTGAACACCCGAAGTAAGAAGTTTGACTTCTAGCTCATATGAAGATGACACTCACACTATCGCTTGCACAACCCCTTCGTACAGGAGAGCTCTTTCACACACCTCCCAGATAAACCACAGGGGGAAGAACAACCATGCCCGAACCAGAACTCGAATATTTAATCATTCTTTAAAGTTATTGGAGCCACAATCATGTTTAGTGTATGATGAGGGCCGATTCAGTAAAATCATGCCCAGTATAATCAAATAAGTAAATTGATATTTTTGATACCAGTCACAGTTAATTAAACCGGAATTAAGTTCATTAATTTCTGTATCTAATTTTTTTTTTTTTTAATGTCGTGGTTTTTGAGTAAAAGTTTGTTAATTTTATAAAAACCACTTTCATTGAAATTTTTTGTTTTGCTTGAAGGAAAAAGAGAGAGAATCTGGAATATTAAATGTTTAGAATAAAAAAGGTGTTAAAACAGTTTATTTTATGGACAAAATATTAATTTTGTTGAAATACATGTTAGCGGTACATTTTTTTTTCACTTTTTTTATTTGAATCTGGGACTACTTCGTGATTCATTTATTTGAAAAATTGTTACTTTGTCAAACAAAACGCTCGTCAAAAATACCTTCTTTGACAAGAAACAATATTCTTCAGTTCATAGATTTTTATTATTGGGCAACTACTAATTACTGTATGATTAAAATTTTATCATTTTAACTGACACCTATCAAACTATAACTTTTAAATTTCAATAAAATTATCTGAAATTTACATAAATTCTTAAAAGGGATTATTCTAAATACTTGCATTATATTTTAAAATACATTAAGCATAGTGAACTTCCTAGACGTCAGATTTTAATTTTATATTGAGTGCCTAGATATTCATTCTGAATATTATACACAGAGAGTATTAGTTTCAAGAAAAAATAATAATGATTTTTTCCTTTATTGTTGAAAGTCTTATGAAGAAAATTAACTATTCGAAACATTCTCATATATACAACTGATATTATCAATAAGCATTGTTATATCATTCCAACATACAATGCCAATCAACGTTAAAACAAGTCACTGACACTGTAATCATAGACTGCAAAGAAACTGGTCATTGTGCTAGTCCTTGTCGCATGCCAAGAACTATCACAAAAGTAGCAGATATTAACAAACTTATAAAAACGCCAATGTCTTTCAGTTGGACTCGCTTTTCCTATAAAAAGAAATCCACTCTTTATTTTCAATAAAGCGTTTGAGAACACGCTACATCCATGCACGAATCCAGCCGTTCAAGAGTATGACGAACTAGGAACGAACCAAAGAGGCTTCTAGATGTTTTAGAAAGTGTCATCGACTTCAGTTGGCCTGAAGGTAAAGAAGAGTTGACCAACTGAGTGTGATAACGGAGTTCTACGGTTGTTTAGATTCTCAATGAGCTGAATCAGATTAAGACCTGCTAATGAAGATTCTTTTTTCAAAATAAACATGTAACAGACCAGCATATCAATTGACGGCCAGTTTGGTTTCTCAATCAACGAGAGATGAGTAATGGGGAATTCACGTGCGTCTTTTGTCTTCGATGAAAAGTAATGATTGGTCTTGAACATGAACTAGAAGTGAGGAAATTCTGAACTATTAACTATTACGGGCAACACCCTTTGATACTAACCTTTCCTCGTTTGCTGAGCTATTTTTACGGTTATTTAAAGGAAAAAATGAAATGAAAATAATAACTTAATAAAATGCATAGGGTTGGTGTTTGGAAGATGTATTCAAGGGAAGATGGTTCATTATCGGCTATTGTTTCGTTTAACCGAAATGGAAATTGAACATCGTTGTTCTGCTCTGAATGTTTCATCGTGTAAATATGCATTTTCATGAATATTTTGGGATTATTTGGTCTAGTATAAAATAATTCGTATGTATATTTCAATAGATAAATATTGTTATACAAAGATAATTATTTTTATTACTAAAACAACAGGATGTTCAAAATTTGCAGGAAAATGAAACCATTGAATTGTTTTCTCTCAAACTGGCATAGTCTCGATTGTTTTTTGTTTATAAATTCAATTTCAAAAAAAGTAATTACCTTGGATTTTGAAACTTATCTGTAATTTTTGAATTCAGATTTCAAATTTTTATGTGTAATTGTGGGGCTCCTTGCATTTAACAAAACTACAGTAAACAATAGTTTATTTTAATTCCACAAGAAGTTTCAAATTCATGCGTAAAATAGTTCTGTCATGCACAAACAAATGTTATGAAATCTTATTAATTTCAAAATATATGTCTTCTTAACGAGTTTCTTTTTTTTTTTCAAATTTTGAAAGAATTTTGCCCAAAGAAATAAAAGTACATTTAAATTTTCTTGTATTATTCAGGGTTACATTGTTGAAAACATTGTAGTAGAGGAGTTCTGGATGTTGAAATAAATCTTAAATGTTTGATATAACCGTACAAAATTCTTAATGAATCTTCACAGTACCCGTTTTCTTCAGCACATTGATTAGATCTTTTTAATATTGATAAATAATTATAATAATATCGGTAATAATTTGAAAATAAATGAACTTCTTAAATATTAAGCTTAACAGGTAGCGGCTTTTAAAAAAATCATAAGAAGATGTTAAACTTTAAAAAAATTTGATAAACTAGATTTTGAAAAATATTACTAAGAAAATTTTGAAATATTTATCAGTATTTAAAATTTAATATTTTTTTTCTAGTTTATTGTGAAATTTCTAGTTAATTTTCTAGTTTATTGTGTATGTTTTTGTTGATCCAGATTTCATATTATTGAAATTTATAATCCTGTTAATTTATAATCTGTTTAAAATTTGAAACTTAAATGAAAAACTAATAATTTAAAATTTGAGTTGTAAAAGTTAACATTTGATTAAAATTCTGTAGCAATTAATTTTTTTCGTCTTGAAACATAAATAAACGACTCCCCTCCTCCGAATTATAAGTGGAACAAGGAAAAGCGAATTTATCAGGTTAAAGTAACTTCAGATATGTTATATCTGTTGTCTTTTTTAAACCATTATTATCTATTATTATTATTTTAACTATTATTATTATTATTATTATTTACTAATTTTTTCTATTGTGCATTAATTATTTTCATTTTCATTTCAGGTAAGTTTTTATCCATACTCATTCATGGTTCTAAAAAGAAAACTGATTACCTTCGGTAAGTTTAGAAATTTCAGAATAAGTGTTCTATTCCATTGTATTAGAATAACACATATTTATAATTATTGAATTTTCCACTTAAACATTAATTTTAAGATTACACAATAAACAGTCAAAGATATAATTTTTACAAGTTTTTTTTCTTCTATCCAAATACGACAACAATTTTGTTTTTATCACTGCTCCATCAATTTTATTAGAAAAGAAAAAAAAATTGCTAAAAAAATCTTGAAAAGGATGAAATTTGCTTCAAAAGTAACCCAATAATTTGCTTCCCAGATCACTTTTGGAAACTGCAAAATACTGTTTTTTATCATTGATGCATAGATTTTATTAGGAATTGCTAAAAAATATTAAAAATAATCTGATGATTCCTTTCATCAGCAATTTTGAAAACTGTAAAATATTTTTCGTAAAATCAATATTTACCTATGAAAAGAACGTCTGACAATAATATGATTTTGATCTTATTTTTGAAATTTTTTTTATAATATTCTGTTTAAAAATTTGAGTATTTAATTGATTTTTCTAAACGCAGCATTCAATTCAATGATTTGAGGTTCCATTGCCTTTCTTGAAATATAGTGAATGATACATTATGCATAATTTTTTTTTTAAAAAGCATAATCATTTACTACCAAATAAAAATTAATAAAATTAATTTAAAATAAAAAAATTCAATTATAAAATCATTACATTGAAATGTATTGCTTATACAGGGTGTTTTTTAGTCCCGGACCCATTTTGATGTTTAATGACTCATAAAATAATGAAGATATAAACAAACTTATGGCATTTATTGATGGAATAACTCATATATTTTCCTTTTCAGGTTTGAATATTTTTACTTTTGTAAATATCGTCTGCGCGTGTGGTTAATTTCAGATAATTTCATTTTCCAGTCTAAATATCTGTACTTTTCTAAATATCGTCTGCTTATTAATTGCATTTTTCTCTCTTTTGTTTTTGGCAACTTTTGAAATGTTATGTTTACTTTTGATGTGTTTGTTCTATGTAGTATTTTTGTATGTGATGTTTTATTCTAGCGGACATTAAGGAGAATGCATACACAACAAGAGAAAGCACAGATTTTATGGTGGTTCATAGAAACGAAATCAATAGTGCAAGCACAGAGAAATTTCAGAAGAATTTACCAAAAAAGATCCTCCATCCAAAAACAGCATCTTGCGGTGGAAAAAGAATTTTCTAGAAATAGGAAGTATCGCAGATAAGAAACGTTCCGGAAGTCCTTGCACAAGTGATTTTGATGTTGATCGTGTCAGAGAGACATTTTTACGCAATCCTAGAATATCTGTGAGATCAGCGGCAACAGAATTGGATATGCCAATTTCGACAGTGTACAAGGTTATTAAGAAAAAATTAAGTCTGCATGCATACAAAGTTCAAATTGTTCAAGTTTTGGAACCGAACGATAGGCCTAGGAGGATGACCTTTGCAACAGATATGCTAAGGAGGATAGAAGATGATGCTGATTTTCTGAAGCGCATAATGTTCTTCGATGAAGCACCCTTTCATGTTTCTGGCATTGTTAATCGCCATAATGTGCGCATATGGGGATCGGAAAACCCCCATGAATGAATACAGTGAGGCACAAAGGGATTCCCCAAAGGTTAATGTGTGGTGCGGACTAACGCACGACCGATTGGGCCTTTCTTTTTTACAGAAAAGACGGTCTCATCAGTCGTATACTTAGACATGTTGGAAAACTTCGTATTTGCACAACTAGAAGAGCTTCAGCTACATGTCTTTTTGCAACAAGATGGTGCGCCACCTCATTGGGGTGCCATCGTTCGTACTTCTTTGAATGGCTATTTTCCAATAAGATGGATTGGGTGAGGAGGTCCAATTACTAGGCCACCCAGATCACCTGACATAACGCCGCTGAACATTTTCGTTTGGGGGTTTGTAAAAGCGAACGTTTTCAGGAGGAGAGTGTCGAACATTGATGACCTAAAAGCCAGTATTACAACCGCAATAGGCTCTGTGGATGCCGACATGCTTGCCGCTACCTGGCGTGAAATTGACTATCGACTTGATATTCTCCGTGCGACGAAGGGGGCACACGTGGAAGTTCATTGACAAGGGTCATGAAACTTTTTGAGTCTATTTAACAATTTATGTTATTAATTTTAATCTATCTTTATTATTTTATGAGTTATTAAACATCAAAATGGGTCCGGGACTAAATAAACACCGTGTACTTTAATTCTTAGTGAGATATGCTTTCAATTGTAGCAAAAAATTACATTCGTATCTTTAAAAAAGCATTTTTTAGGTTTATAATTTTTTTACGAGCAAATCAATTAAATGACTTTTAAAAACCCATTGATACTTCTTTTTTCTATGTATCTTGCATGAAATGTAAATGATTTTTATTGAGGCAGCTTCGCTTATTATTCGTTCTAATTACAACTAGAATAAAAGTAAAAGCGATTTGAAAACCAATGAAGCATATAAAAATTCCAAAAAAATTTACCAAAAATGAATATTTTTTCTTAAGGCAATCAAAATTGCTTAAAAAACTAAATACATTTGATATTCCATTGCTATCTTACTTTTATCAGATCCAAATCACTAACATTCCTTAGATAGAGATACAAGCTGTCATACATCAGTTCCAAATCCATCACATTCCTAAACCAAATACAAAAGCAATCAAATGCGTGCAATCCAAAATCATAGTGGTTTTCTAAGAAGTTAACTTGTCTTTCTGAATCTGTTGCGAATATCCCAAGTCCTCCAGGCTAGCGACAAAGAAGTGTCTTTTTGAATCCCACAAAGCTGGAAGGCCTGAAGCACATTCTAAAATACTCGCAACGCTCTAAATGGTTCTAGTTTTCGGGGAAAACAGATAAAAAAACCGAAACAAAAACATGGTTAATGTTCTTTTTTTTTTCTCTTTCCTCTTACCTTCATCTTTTTTGATAAATTTCTACGCTTTCAAAAGCACCTGCAATTCTTCCTTTTGCTTCCTTACAAGACACGGTCAATTTGTTTCATATCATTGGCAACGAAAATGTTCCTTTCACTTACTAAAAAATGGCTGATGTCATTCGCGAATTAATTTTTGGAATTCTTTTTTTCTTCTTCCATAAAAATGATTTAATTTGTCTCGGTATGCTTTTTATGTGTTTGTGAATTTATAATGCATCTCAAAATGGCGGTAGTGAGATTCTTATTTCTTTTTGTTATGTTTTCAGGAACTAAATAGCTTTTTAAAATGATATCAGATATTTTTCATTTTTTATTTCATATCTGAAGATACACAGAGCGAAAAATTTGTATTTTATCATAAGTAAAATTAACATTTCTTATGATTAATGGTGTGGAACTTTTTAATGTGATATGAGTTGAAATGTGAAAAATTCTGGTGACAAAAATGAAATCACAATCATTTAAGTTCCATATTTCAAATCTGTTTTTAAAATAAACATAAAAGAATTCAGCGCGGTGATACTTCCGTGAAAAAATATTTTTATATTAATGAGGAATTAATCAATAGTAAATGCTTTACATTTTGCAAACTGAAACTGTGTAAAAAATTCTTGACTATTATAAAAATAAATAATTGGATTCCTTTTAAACGTTATATTGTGTTTTATGTCCGTTGAAAAAAATTTTAATACATTGTTATTGTTTTTATGTATTTTCTCGGTTATTTTTGAAATAAATGCCATTCAAATGAAGATGACGTTTATCTTTGTTTGTAAATAAATTTAATTTCAATTATAAATACGAACTTTTCAAAAGATATTGAATTACTAACTTTCTTGTAGAGTCAAACTATTAATTATTACTTTATTACTTTAGTTACTGAAAAATACAATAAATATGAGCATACGAATGAAATATTTTTATTTCATAAGTATAAAACTATATTCTTCATGTTTTCAACAGAATATGCAGAGCAACCTAAATTTAAAATATACCCTCCTCAAAAAAAAAAAAAATGTTTTTGTAATTGCTAATTGCACTTAGCCTCCTTAGTTTGTAAGCTATTATAAAATATTTTAATTTTATTGTATTAATTTAATATCACATTTCTGTGGCTTTTATACAATTTGTGAAGTTATTATTTTTTACTGTTAAAAATCATCATCAGGTATTTAATTTCATACTTCTAAATATGCGCACATATTATCTTTGTGAAAGTAAAAATATAAATTAAAGTAATATTATTTTGTATCCATTAAGTTGTTTTAAAACCACTTTTTGATCGCTGCTAAAAAAAAAAAGCAAAGCATAATTTATTTTGTTTTAAAATTCAATAATGCTTTTTAATAGAATTAAATTTTTAATTTTAACCATATAGATGGTAATCCATTCATCGGTTACTATATTTTTTAAATTCTGAACTAAAATATGATAATTAAATACAACCGCGAATAGTACAATAAAAATCAAATTTAATTACAAAAGACTAAAAAGTTATTAATAACAACATGGAAATTGAAATTTAGACTAAAATAATTTAATATCTGCATTGAACTTTTAAATGAAGGTTTTATTTTTACATTTTGCATTATAAATAACTTCGATCAAAAGGATTTACATAACAACTTATCTTTTGCCTTACACAGTATCGATGCTTTTGTATACGACTTAAAATGCAGGATTATTACTTCATTATAGATAATTGATAATATCTTTTGAGATCTGGTGAATATATTTTTATATTGTGTTTCAAATTTTTAAAGAATTAAAGATTCAGAAATTAAATGATCTTTCTCTATATGTTTTTCAATAATCTATTTTAAATATTCTTTTTGGGTAACAGAATTAGAATTCGGGTCCCGAAATGCTTTAGTTACTATCAGTTACTTCACAAGTTATAATATCTTTATTGTGCAATACATATTAATCACCGTTTAGAAACTCATGCTTTGCTTCATAAATTCATTTTTTTCGCTCATTATTAAAAGTATTCATGTAGGAATGCTTTAAAAGAAGCGCGAGAAAAAAGTTGTTACTTGAATATTTTATTCGCATAAACAGGTTATTCTTCATCCATTTCCTGTGTAAATGATGTGCAGATTTTTTTTACATGAATTTATTTTGATGAAAAAGAAGATTCTACAGCATTAAGCTACTTATATACAAAAGCCTTGATAAGTCTGCGACGGAAGGTAAACAAAAACTCAAACTGTGAAAAATGAAACATCATGTCATCACAATGAATCATCGCACTCTCACAATTCGAAATCAAGCACCGTAACTGTTTTATAATACATCGAATCTGCGCGTCCTTCCCAAGAAAAGATAAGGATTTCTGTCTCTTCCGATCTGTGGACGTAGGAAGATAGATTCAGAAATACGATTGCGAAAGACAGGATTCCAAATATAGGCTATCAATTCGAACAAAGGAAAGACAACACCTGCAACCTTCAGATCTTAAAGTTTCTTGGCATCCAAGGTGAAGAAAGCAAAATACAACTCATGTTTCTTATCTGGTAACCAGCTAATTGTACAGGAGCTGGAAGTTTCAAGGCAAGTCAAGTCATGTGTGGTTATCGATAGCCGGTTGTGCTTTTTATACAATCTTTTATCCGAGGAATTTTGAGTTTTTGGAGTGATTTGATTTCAGAAAGATGCGCTTAAAGGGTTTTTACAAGTAACAAAGATCGATTTCCTATTTTAAATATTTATGTTGTATTTCAGCCTGATGCCATAGAATAATTCTGATGGTCTTCTGGACTGATTTTGATATAACACCGAACTTCATTCAGTATATGCTGGTTAATTTAAAGGTAGCCAATTATTTAAAATTAAATTAGCTATAAAATTCATTTTGGACTTGAATTTAACATTAACGCATGCATTTCTTGCTTCAATAGATTCAAAATAAAAAGGCATGAATAATTAGCATGGATTTATTAACAAGTAAATATAAATGAAATTTTTTTATTGGTAATTACTATATAACAATGGAATTCAAAAATGCCATTGCTTTTTGGTATTTAATAAAATAAAATAAAAGATCAACCAAGAAGCATTTATTGCATAGATTACTTTTAGTTTTTCGTATTATAAAATTGGACCGTATATAAATCATACAAAAATATTAACAACAGATTTTATTAGCGGCTATCATTGCTGCAAAGTTCAAAGTTACAAAATTCGTATTTTTGTTAGAAAGTCATAGTACTGAACATATCCATTCATTCTAAAGTATACATAATGTTTTGGTCAGTTTAGGATAATGATCAATAAGAAAGCGTTGAATTCTGGATGATCAATTGTAATCATCTGAAGTTTTGCATTATGGCATCCATGATAGAAATTTAGCCACGTTGGTATATTTTTGAATATATATTTCAGAATAAAGATTACTACTGG
>JAPMOR010125788.1:990526-1029956 GCA_026543865.1 Argiope aurantia
TTCAATGAGGAACATACATGAATAATGTTGGAGAGAGCTGATAATACATTTTATCATGCTGGTCACAAGGACAAATTCCATGCTGAAGGATTTATAACATTACTTTATCTCATAAATTTGAACACACATCCCCAAATATTGTAATGATGAGAAAATACATTTAAACCATATTGACGTCCTGCTCATCTTATTCATGAGTCCACAACCCCTGGAGCGCCGCAAATGCTTCGTAAGAGAAAGTTTACTGTTCATTTACGAACGTTAAGCATAGCGATTGTCGTGAAGCGTGGAATATGTTGGATATTTTCTCCCATTGAGTACCACTCAAAAACGAATTGAGGTTTATGACCTATTCTATCCACTGCAAGGAACTGAAGCGTGCTTCAACACCTCTAGCAACACAAACACTGCCGACAAATCGAAAAATGGAGACTGCCGAAGATAATTGCTACACTCTTTCCAGCCAACTAACGTTTTACTTTCCAACACGTTTTCACTCTGATGTTTGGAAGGAGAAAAAATTCGTTTAAATAATTATATTGTCTGAGTTTTGTGAAATTTATATTTTTATTGAGTTTTGCTTCAACGCAGAATTCGATTTTTAGAATTCTAATATCAGAAATAAACTTTTGAAGATGAATTCATTTCCACTCATATAGGTATAGAAAATATTATCTCCGGTTTCTCAGAGTAGTTTAAAATATTTTGTCCTGGAATTACGTAGCTAAATTCCAGCTATCTTTCTCACGGATTTCTTATAAAGTTGATACTTTATCAATAATAAAAAAATATCTTATTTTAATAATCTAGAAATATAAGAATCCTTGAATTTCAAATATAAATAGTCGAAAAATATTTGTGATGAAATATTTTCTTTTTGTTCTTTTGGTTCTTTTCTTTCGATTCATTTTATCAACGCATATCATGGCATTGATAACATGATAATAATTCCAATTTGGCTTCGCATCTTTTGTTTCTCCAAACATGTATGCAATTCAGTTTCATTTTCTATTTCAAAAGTTATAGCTTAAATTTGAAGTGCCGTTACATTAATAAATGACAGTTTTTTTTTTTTTTTTTTTTACTGTAGGTCAAAGAGGCTTTCACTGCATCCTGAATTTTGATTTTAATAATTTTTGCTGGCAGGAAGAACCAATAAAATAATTTTTATTGAATACATTTCATTAAAATTTGCGGAAGAGAGGTCATAAAATTTTCATATAGTATCATCAATTTTTTTTCTGATTTTTATAGCGAAATGAAGAATACAAAAAGTTATTAATTTTTATTTTTCTATAAGTGATCGTGAACGGATATGTTTACGGAAACATGATAAAAAACTTAGTCATCTTATAAAGTTATTGAAAATTGGTATTCTGATGCTTGGTGGATAGAATATTTCATAGAGGATAGCAGAAGTTTACACAGATATATATGCAAAGGAAGTTTTTGAAAAGATGTTCCATTTTATTATACTTGATTCCATTGACCTTTATTCCAGCTTTGTTTTTTCTATATCATTATTAATTAATAATAAACTTCGACTTATAACTAAGGGATTTTGTTTATCAGGTTAAGCCATAATAAGAAAATATCTTTTTCTTTTAATAACGAATGTTGTAACGCTCGTCTTACAAACCCCACAATCTGTTCTTAACATCGCTGTTTCTTCACATAATCTAAATGATTTGCACCCTTTTCACAAAACAGTCCTCATTATCCATTGTATACACAGAACGAACAAAACACACCACCTGTTAATCGCTTGTGTCCAAACAAGACTAAATGAGCTCTGCTCGCACTTATTTGGCGCGGCCTTCCGCAAAAGAAGTATCATTAAAAATGGAAAGAACAAAAGTATTAGAAGACCAAATCTTTTTAAGTCGAGTTGAAGCAATCGGACTTTTGACCACGAATGGCTGGTGGTGTTTGAATAAAATCAAGAAAGAAATTTGACTGAGTAATCCTTGCACGAACAAGAAGGCCATGGTTCAGTCAGAGCTGATTTATATAATGCTCGTGGCCTACTTCAGAAGTTCTTTCTGGATTTCTGCTGCTTAGATTGTGTTTAGAATAGGGAAATCGGATTAGAAAGGTGTCGGCCCGATTTCGCCTACACGGTTACTGCGGGCGTGCCTGCAACTGGCCTTGGTATTCTTTGGTATCAAATGGATAAGAGTGATGGTGTCATATCTTGCAGTAATTTAGTAGTTCCAGACTGGTAATACCAGGTCTGAATGTGAGATAAGCCGCATTCGCCTACGTCACGTTCGCATCTTAAACCTTAACTGAACTGAAAAGGACATACCAAAATGCTGTTTTAGTTTTATTTAATGTGAATTACTGTTTTGTTTTGGAATAAATTGTTGAAAGATATGCTTTCATTTGAATTTTGAGTGTGTTTTTATTCTCAACTGTATTTGGAAAATTCTGCAAGTCGCCGCATAATGTAATATTCTTATATGGTCTTAATGTGAGTCAGACCTTTCTTGCAATCTAAAAGCATAACTTATGTCTGATTTAAGGAATATTTTAAAACTATTATATCATGTTCTTTTTAAAAATATAAAAAAATGACAAAAGATCGAATATACTTTTAATGAATGATTCATGACATGCATTCGCATTTAGACATGCATTTTTTTTATATCTCACCTCCTATTCTGTTGCATCTAAGCATTTGTGGTCACGAGATTTATTACTAATTTCATTGGTGACCAAAAGAACCCATGTATATTATTTTCGAATTAATTGGTAAACAAAAATGTTTCACCATTTTTTTTTTCGAAAATTTCTATTAGAAAAGAATATTTTCCGATTGAATCCTTCTTTTCTAATAATCAACTGCATGTTTGAATTGCAGTCCACATGCCAATTCGGTATCTTTGTATAGAAGTAAAGTTTGTTATTTATAAATATTACAAAGCATGAAAAAAAATTACTTTAAAGACTTTAACTTTATACATGGTCTGTTTGATGAAACACTGAAGGGAATCATTTTACAGTTCAGAATTTCTTTTATTTCCTATTTTAAATGATCTGACAAAACGACCAGACAAAAATGCATCTAAATTTAAGGAAATAATTGATTTTTTTTGAAAAATAGTCTTTGCAAAAAACTAAAAGGGAATTTTTCTCAATTGTGTTTTTATAATTGATGAAATAACTATGAATTAGCTGACATCAATCTTATGGCGTTCTTAATCTCTGTTAATTAAGGAAAAGAAATCTTTCATTAGGAAATAACATAGCAAGTTACTTATGTATTATTTCTATTTATTTTACTAATCTTTGGGAATCCTCCATTCTTCCTCTGCCTGATGAGAAGAAATTTTTCCTTATTATTTTAATTACACTATTTTGTTATTTAATGAAAAATACGATTAATAAAAAATCTACTAAAATTTTGCATTAATTCTGTAAGATCCACAAAATGTCTGTCCGTTGTGGATCTTACATTCTATATGTATTTCTGAAATAGAAATATTATTTTAACCAGTAGAATTAGTTATCTGTTAATTTGTGCTACATGTCACATTTCTCCAAATTTAATATTACTTATATTATTTTTGAAATATAAATTAATTATAATTAAATAATTGAAAATCTTATCAGAATTATGTTGTATTATTTTGAAGTATTTTGCTCATATGCAGATAAAAGTAGCATTGATATAATTATTTGAAAAAGAAGTTTCACATAAACGTATTTCTTGAACACTTAAATTCAATAAAAGGCAAGTCAAAACAGAATTAACTTTAAGAAAACGAATTAAAATTAAACACACTTTCTTTCCCTATTTCGGTTAATTTCGATTTTGGTAGTCAGTTAAATTTGAAAAAAATTACGATATAAACTTTTTATTAATAAAAAACTGAATATTATTTACAGTATTTTTTTCATAGAGTTAAAATTATCGTTGCTAGAAAAAAAAGGCTTACTTCGGACATTCTGAAACTGTTAAAAAAATATAAAAAGAAAAAGCTTGTAAATTCAAAAAAGAAAATAAGAATAGAAACACATGTGTGAAAAGAAATTCCTCTTAAGTAATCTTCGGTTTCCTAATTGATCTCTCTGAGGTAAATAAACAAAAAGAAAAGAAAAGAGACATAATTTGAAATTTCAAAATAAGATGCAAAACTCTACAAAGACATTGTAGAGAATATGATTCGTATTGTAATAGAAAACTGAATTGTCTTAAAAGTAAACACAGCTTTTATCATGAAAAGTATAAAATACTTTCAGCAAATTACATTTAAGCAATTTTTTCTATCTATAATTTTTTTTATTGCAGAACCAAAGAAAGCAAACCAACTCCCTTCATCATCAGAACTGCCCATTTATTTTATTCTTTTATAATTCGACCCACCCCTTAATAACTTATTATTACCTAATGATTCTTGGAAAGTAGTCTGTAAGAGCGAATCAACCCAGGAAAGAAGATGAATCAGATTGACTGAACGGCCTTCCTTTCCATGAAATTTCAAATAACCTTCCCCAGCGAAACCTTGTACTTAGTCACTATTATATTGCTCTATTTTTTTTTTTTACTTAAAACTGAATCGAAGTAAAACAACAGCTTTCAACTCTTTCTCACTTCTTTTACCCTCAAGGATTTGTTACTTTTGCTTCAGAGGGAAATCCAGAGGTATATTAACCTTATTTTTTCCACCTTTTAAGTGAAACGATTGCACTAGCGTTTTGTTCAGCGTACCGTGCGAAGGTTAATGGACATCCGGGGGTGGTCAGTTTTGCTTTATTTTTTTGTTTCCTTTTTCGCCCCTTTTGTTTGTACTTTTAAGTTTTCCATGGCCATTCCGCAATCTCAAGAGCTTAGATGCTCAATTATCTGGGCTTGAGAAAATACGTTTTGGATTCGAGTGGAAAACGGAAATTAGATTTGTGGGATTTCCATTAATTTCTGTCAGATTTCATCTATTGCTAAGAAAGTGAGGAAAAGCAAACGAAAATAGTCTACTTAAATTTCCTTCAGTGGCAATTTTCGATTAGTCAGGCTAAGCAACTGTCAATGACTCTTGTGCTAATGGTTGACCTCAAGGAACTCGGTTAAAATGTGCTATTAGTTTTACAGCCAATACATAATTTCTAAAAAAGGCAAATTCTATGAAATATTCGGATGATATGAAAAATTTGTCAAGTATATATTTTATCAAATTGTTGTCTATTTCATTACATTCATTTAGTTATTACAGTATTTTTAAACATCAGTCAATTTCTTAAATATAATTACTTATGAATGTGGATTCTACACAGGAAATATGTCTTAAACAATCAGTAAAAGACTAGTGGAAGTGGTCCCCCCGATACTTTCTCAGATACTCTCCAATGAAGGTCTTATCTCCCTACCCCCGCATAAAATTATGGACTTTGGGAAAGGTCACAAATTAGCAAACACGGTATAAACATAACATTTTCAACGAATCTAGCATGCGAATGTGTACTTTGAATACCGACAGAATGAAACCGAAATTTAACATGGATACAGTTATAGTCAAAAAACAACATGAAGAATTTCATTGATTTATCTCAATCCATTTATGAATTATTGCATTGACCTGCATGCGAAAGCACAAATGGTTAACCCTTTGACAGATTTGTGTCAAAATTTGATAGAAATCTACGAATTTGGTCGTAAGTCCGTATACCAAAATTCATCCATCTGGCTCAAAGTGTTTTTCAGTTATCGTGTTCAGAGAAAACAGACATAATGCTAAAAATGTGTTTCTCGGACTCAAAGAGGTCTGAAATGTGGAGATTCATGGAAATCTCCTTTGTTAGATTTTTTTTGGCAATTTCAATACTTCCTCTATATTTCTTACATAACATTGGATTTCGATTGATATAGTGAATCAACCTTTCTTATTTAAAGTTATATTAAGGCCTATCAGAGTTGAATGCAATTTTTTTAAATTACCTGATGAAATATAGATAATATTAATTGAGTATGTACAATAAATGAAAATTATTTAGAAATCTTTCATTTATTAGCTATAATAAATATATAATAATTACACGTAAACTCAAAGAATAATCTACTCAGTCTATATTTCATTTTATAAATCAAACTAAATTAATGCAGTGAACGAATTTAAGCTTTGTATATTTTATTAAAAAATATTAATATGATCGTTATATTTTTATTTACCATTTCTTATCTATCCCCAAGTTCAATGAAAATTATAAGGATTTTTGTTTGATTTCAAAACATTAATTTCAAAAACGCCATATAATAGTTCTTTATAACTTCTTAGTTTAGGAAGTATAAATTTCTTGTAAGTCATTTGTATCATATTTATCCTGGAAATCCTTTTAGTTTGCTCTAAAAAATACGCAATTTGACCTGAAGTAAAAACAATACATTTATTTTGCATTTCTTCCCTCAAATCTTTCGACGGAATATATTCGCCAAAATTATAGCCAACTGATGCCAAAATGAAAGAAAACATTAATAGCTTTCGTGAGCCAGTTTCGAAAGCTTCCTCGCATGATGTGGATTACGGCAGCAAAAAATATGTGGCGGAAAATGAGATTCCATTTTCTGAACACGATATGACTCTGTAATGATTAGAAATCTATGGATGAGATATCATGGACTTTCTTTTACATCCATTTTATTGCTAACTGCTCTTGATGAATATTATTATGTTTTGACTTAAGTAGCCGGAAGGTAAGGTGAAGAAAAACCCACAATAATTCATTTCCTTATCTATATTATGTAAGGTCTCAGCAATCATCTTACCATGCAGACGAAATATTTTTGTAGGATTTTTTGTTCAATAAACTATTTGCATTTATCGTTTCATCTTGTATTTAGGAACTTTCTGAAAAAACTGCTTTTCAATACGATAGAATTATTGTCTGTTTCAATTTTGTTTTCAAGTTGTTAACGACGGTTTTAATTTTAATTTAATCTATGATTTTTAACAAAAAAGATATTCTTGTTTGTTATTGCGTTTTAATTCTAAATAGGGTATTAAGTAAATTTTACTTTCCAGAATTTTTATCAATCCTCTTACCATGCAAACGAAATATTTTCATGGGATTTTTTGTTTAATAAACTATTTGTACTTATCGTTCCATCTTGATTTTAGGAACTTTATGAAGAAACTTCTTTTCAATAAGTTAGATTTATTGCCTGTTTTAATTTTGTTTTCAAGTTATTAACAACAGTTTTTATTTTAATTTGCTTATATATTTTCTTTTGATATTGCGTTTTAATTCTAAATAGGCATTAAGTAATTGATATCAATTTAACTTTGAATTTCTAAATTTTTTTAAAATTTTTCAAAGAATTAATATTTTTTTTCTAAGACGTTTTTATGATAATTTTTATTCTAAAAGGATAATTATTATTAACACCAAAACTATAAGACTGTCATTTTGACAGTTTTCAAATTTCATGCTTAAAAATACTGATATAATTTATATATTGTTCTCGAATTAAGAACAATGACATATTCCTATTTAATTTCCACCCAGTCATTTTACTTCTATAATCAGTATGAACTATACTTATGTATACCGAGACCCATCAAAATTACGGTTTTGGCCATTTCATTATAATATTTTATGGTTCATCTATGCAATGATTGACGTCAATACGTGTTTGCATTCATTTATACATAGCTTTCAAACATATCCTGGAAAAATTTAAATTACATTTTTCATCTGAAATTATATTGATTGATCCAAAGTGTTTGGCAGTTGTTATAATGAGATCTATTTTATTCCGATTACGATTCAGTTTAGAACTAAAATCTCTAACTGGTAAATGGAATCTGGACACGATCATTATTAAACTCTTTTTCTTGGGTTTTTTAAAATTAATAATTAATAAACTGTTAAATAAACTGTTATTTTTATTAAATTATATTCTTTTATTGACATAAACTAAACCAACAGTTACAAAGAAAGCTATTATGATCAAAATCCCGCCAATTTAACGAGTGTGGTAAAACTAGGTATATATTTAACATCGGTAATTCTAGTGGTACGGATATTCATTTTGACAAGGATAAAAAAATATTATTTTTTTTAGAATTTTCTGATACCATGATAAATTAAATGGATTTTTCTGAAAATTCTAAAAGATTTAAATATGTCATAAATATTATAAATGGTGATAAATCTCAAACATATTAAAAACTTAATCAAGAGAAAATAAGATACATTAAATTCTCATACAAATGCCAAATCTTATTTTAGTTAAAAATATTATTTTAATAGCTTCTAATTTTAATGTGCAATTTGCTGATGTAAAGCATGTTGTATACTATCATTCATTTATTTCAAAGATTTTCATTTTGAAACAGATAAATGAATAATGCGTGCATAAATTATTCATCATGAATTAAAAAGTCAAAATAAATTATTTCAAAGGATCAGCTCCAGAATCTTAAACTTCCAAAATTTGGCTTCAAAATAAGCATTTGAATAATTGAAAATAAAGAAATAAGATAAAAGCATGTGAATTTAAGTCTACGATACATCAGCTTATAAAAATGTTAGCATTAACCATTTTAAAAAATATTTATTTATTTAGCAAAAAGAGAATTAGGAAAAATAAAGTTATTAATAAAAATAAAATCATCACATGTATTTATTTGCAAATGTATTTATCTTACAAATTTGAAACCACAATATCTCCAGTATTGGAAGGTCATATTTAAAATTTAATAACCTATTAATAATAATATCCCTTAGATATTTTTTTCTTTTACTTCAAACTTTTAATTTTTTTACTGGAATTCCAAAACAGGATATGAATGTTCAAAACACATTTCGCTCATAAAATGACAGGAAATCTTTAATTCCACTCAAGTTTTTAATCAAGGTCATTTCAATCAAAAGCTGATTCACGATTCATCAGTTCTGTTTAATAAACTTATTTTTATTCAAAACTGGTTCCCATTTTTTTCGGAACAAGCGAAACTCGATACATCCGATGAGCAAGTCATTTCTTCTTCTAATTTGTTTTATATCATTGTTCTTCCCGTGTTTCATTTAGTCATTGTTTTTAACGTTATTTTAAAACATTCATGAAAATTGTTACTGTATTCTATTGTATCGAATGTTTGAAAATGCAACTGAATGATTTCCAATCTTCATTACAAAATTTCAGCAAATTTGCAATTTTAGAATCATATTTGTTATATTTAAGTTTGTAATTCAAAATTTTAAGTGATTGGCAGCGTTGTTTTTAGTTTAGCGAAAGTGGCAACGCTGTTTTAATTTTCCATAAATAAAGGATGTCGATTTAAAAAAAATGGTTGTTAGCTTCTTGCTTTTGTTAAGAATATCTACTTTATTACGTATAATATGGGACTTAAATAAAGTCAATGACATTAGCAATCAGATAATACAAAACATAAACTTTATTTTGAGATAGATAACGTAGGAGTTTTTTTTTTTTTTTTTGTGACTGTTTAGTAAACGACGTTTTCGATTGTACATTAAAATATTTTAATACATTTTTCAATTATACTTATAAATAAGTTTTGTCTTTTCCATCTACTTCCAATTCACTACTTTTTTCCACTACTTTCTATTTGGCTTGGCTTACAAAATAAGCCTTCAGTGATTAAACATGCGTGAGATCATGTCGACCTTATTTGTCAAGTTTCAACGAAATGCCACTATGCAAATTTTATGCTTTTTTACACTGCATTCGCTTAAGGAATTATCTCCAGTTAGCGCTTCATCGAAAATTCATGAAAACTCATTAAGGGTCTTGGGTAACGGTCAAACGGATTCTATTTTGTCTGCTTTCGTAATGCCTGAAGTAGTTTGTCCACCTTTGAGTAAGAAACAAGAACAGTGATGTCACCGGTAGCAGTTTATCTACTTGAGATGGGTTGAGGAAGTGAAAAAATGTGACGAAACGTTCATTATTTTGAATCTTTTTCACATGATGCAAGTTCAGGTTTAGCTTAGTGACGCATATTACATATACACTCAGCTATTTTTTACACGAAATCTTTTTTTAAAAATTCTTTTTGTAAAAGAAATATCTCTTTTTGTTTAAGCTTGCTCTATATTTAAGAACATTTTGAATAATCCCAGTTCAAGAAGTTCTGATGAGATAATTGAACTGATAACGGTAGTTATATATATATATATAGTTTAGTACAAATATTTCTATTACAGTTATCATTGTAATTTTACTGTCTTATCAGTGAGAATTTGTTGTGTTTATGTTTATGTTTTAATAAGCATTTAAACCGTAACAAGTTAATGGTTATATGAAAGATAAAATATATCTTAAAACGTATTCGAAGATTTCATATGCTTATGAGTGAGAAATTCTTTTTATAAATTGGCAATAGTCGCGATTTTTATCTTAAGCATATGAGGTGTAATATTCCTTTATTCTTATATCCCCCTAGATTAAAAAAAATGTATATGTAGTCAAGATGCATGGTAGCTGTATACTTCTTTTTGATAATCAGCTAACATAGGGTCAACGAACATATCAATTGTAATCAATCTCTTTTATGCTTTGATCAATTTTCATACAAATGTTTCTAAAATTGGATTGTTTACAACGCTATAAATTCGAAGAAACCAACCAACTGAAAGATAAATTATATGGCCATTTAAACCAACAGCAAACAATACCGCCAATAGACACACAGATAGGTGTGTACCTCCTTCCCAGTAACAACTTGCTGATCCTTTTTTGATTTCTGGAAGACGGTCCCATTGTATTAGAGGAGATGTTCTCCTTTATGAGCCAGAGTGCTGATTTCGATCTCAAATATACTAAGGCGTAATCTTCGCTGATTCTCATGTCAAACCAGAGCAAACAAGAAGTGTGCGTACTCGCATTGCGTGGAGCAATGACGCGGTCCAGTGGCGCGATTCGCTTCCGTGTGTCTCGTGGGTTTGACGGGAACTGTACTGAATCGCCCCTTTGGAGTCACTGGGTGAAGACCTCCTGCATGCAGTTTATTGTTATTTATTTCGCCACTGTTTGACGTAAATGAACCGATTTTTCTCTGCCTTTCATATAACAAGCAAACTTACTTCCCACATGGAAGTGTATAGATTATCTCATTTCTGATAAAGTTAAGGAAAAATGTGTGAGAGTTTTTATGCAGTTCACCTTCTGCCTGAAATAATGTACAGTCGTATTGTATAGCAACAGTCGTATTGTATAGCAAATACTTAAATAATTTAAACTTAATTCAATGAAAGATCAATAACCAATGTTATGCATGCATTCGCCAAATAATTAGTAAGCTATTCCTTGATATAAAGGAAGCTCCTTCATTGCATTCTTATGCTTGTTACATCATTGCATAAATAGATTGTTGAAGCAGTGTTGTTATTGAATAGACATCAATAATAATTTTTTTTTTCGTTTTAACAAGTCACCTTTCACTTTCTTAACTGCTATCTAAGTAAAACTGGATTTTTAAATTTTTTTAATTTAATTTTTTTTGCTGTTATTAAACTTGCTTAAATAGTTTACATTAAAAAGAGCAGGAAATTTACAGAAAAATGGTTTGCCACAATAAATTTTGTTAAAATGGAGAAAGTGGAAAATAAAAAAAAATGAAATATACATGGGTTAAACCTTATTATTCATTTACGTGAATTTTGTCTCGATCCAGAGAATTTATTCACACTTTCATTTCATTAACAGCCTACTATACTTTATTTAAAAGAATGCATTGAATGCATGTATTATATTTTTCAATAAAAGTTTTGGAAGACAGATGGGTAAATATATTTAATAGGAACATATTTAAACTAAAAGATTCTGTAAAATGAATATTCTTTGAATTAATTTCACAGAAAAATCACATACATTTATGAATACTAACGGAATAACATGATTTTCGCACGAAATCAGACAGTTTTAAAATTTATATATTTTAACACACCAAAGAGGAATCATGAAATAATTGCTGGTGTGCAATATCAAAAATGAAAAGTGAAAATATGTTACTTTTTCGAAAACGGCTTCAAATTTATATTGCAGATCTTGTTCTTAATATCAAGCTGAAAGAAATTGAAAGAAAGCCATCTGTCGTACGTTGCAATCTTTTAAGTATTTTCTAGGTTTTATTCAAAGTCGTATGTTCATTTGAAGTACATTTGTCCATACCATTTTACCTCACTTTATGGAGATAAAGTGATAAAAGAAATCGGGAAATAATTTTTAATTTCTAAAAAAACACATTTTAAAAAGAAACTGATTCGTTTATAGAAATTTCATTTTCGAAACACAACTTGACTTCTTCAAATGATGAATGCTCAGAAAGATTTTATCTGATTTATTACTATTCTCGAATAATAAAGTATTTAAAAAAATTATATTAACTTAATATCTTTGTACTTTACTAAATATTTTGCCGTCATTTTATGTTTAAGTTTTAAACAGTATTTCGAATTCTAGGGAATATTTAACTTAATAAGATTCAGAAATTATTATTTTATTGTGCTCCAAGCTTTAACTTCCAACACTGAGGAAACTGAAGAGTTTATTGAAAGAGAGTGAAGAAGAAGTTGTTAAAAGAAAAACACAGAGCTGGAAAAATTCGTGGAATTCTTTTGTATTTGGTATTTTTAGCGCTAATCTATGCCTTCAAGGTTCTATAAAGACATATAAATTTATCTTCATTAAGCATATCACTTATTCTTGGATGATACATTTATAGCAACACAATTTTTGCATTGTGATGCTGTGCAGACACATCGAAAATAAATCCCTTTTTACATAATCAAATCACAAACTGGTGCAGTAAAATACTAAGATATACCAGCCAATATATAACACGGAAGAACCAATTCTCCCCAGTCGATTACATAAATAATGTGCCTATCATTTCTTCAGGAAGTTTCGAAATCTGTGTAAATGTGTTATCACACCATCTAAATGGTTCTAAATTTTTACTTTTTAAAATTTAACACATGTTCTACTTTTTCTTCCTATGCTTCATCAATTTCAACAAGTAAACGCAGTTATAAGAATAATAAGGCTGGAAACTCAAAATGAAGGCCTTTTTAGAATCATTTTACGCTCTAGGGCTCATTACCCTCCTTACTGTCCCCAAATTAGCCATTTTGCAGGATAAGCAATGATCATGTTCGACTCCTTTATCTGTAGTGTTCGTCAGTGGATAATGCGATAAGGGACACTAATTGCCTGGTCCCTCTGTCTTTGGTCAGGAGTCGTCGTCGTCGTGTAGTTAGTTCCTGTTGTCAAATTAAGCAACCAGTTAACTGTTCCAGTCAAGCAAGCAGCTCGGCTTTCCCGATAACGGGCCCCGAGATGGTAGTTGTAGTACCGACGCTCTTACCTAACTCAGGTTCATCAGTCAAGGTCTGGTGACTTATGAGCGACAGATGCCTTTATAGCATCGCAGTGTTCTAGAGGAGGTATTGTCTTCTGTTGTTGTTATCGAAACGGTGCAGATATTTGGGTTTCGGGGTAAAGTAAAACCCATTCAGGATGCTCATGACAGAACATCAGTCTTTGGTAGGAAGATGATTTCTGTCTTATATACAATTATACAAAAATAATGCAACAAAATTTGTAAGATGTTCTTTGTTTTCGAAAAGAGTTAATGGAAAGTGCAGCGTTCCGTGTCAGTTTGCATTCATTGAGCTATTTGAATTGCAAAATAATGGATAAACAAAGAATCCCATTATTCATCAATAAATAGACGTAATTGCTGAGACTTTGTTCTAAAGTTTAAGATGATTGATTGGATTTGTATTGCTTTGCTTCCGATTTTAGAAATAAAGTTTTTACTGCCTTTACATTATTTCTTTTTAGAAAACGTATAATGTTTCGAACGCTATTAAGAGAATTAATACAAAAGCAGGTTTCGCAATGCTATATATTTCTGGCACAGGCTCACATCAGTGCTTATCTCTGACATAGTGGTAAATTATAGTTAAGGGCTGTGTATTTTTTATTAAAGGGGGGGGGAGACAGAAATCTATGTTCCAAAATCTATTTGTTTTCTGTTTCAAGTTCCCGTTTTGAAAAATTCACACTTCATCTACTTATATTTCAAAATTAATTTATTATTGATTTTTTAAGTATTTAAAAACAGTGGATATTACAGTGGGTATAACAGTTAAGTATTTAAAACAGTTAAAACATCTTTCCAACATTTTCTCGTATACCCCCTAATAAAGATGTTATCTCAGTGAACACCTTGCATGGCATTGACGTACAATAGTTACAAAATATTAACTTTTGCGTGGATTTAGTACTTTTTTCTGAATCCATTGTGTCATCCTTGGCGAGTGCTTTGGCGACTAATCCTTAGCATATTGTCAAAAGTATTCGAAAATTGAACTGCGTTCTTCCCAATCGATTGAAAAATATGACATCGAACTACATTTAAAGTTGCAAAATCACGAAATTTGATAAATTTAAGTTATTGCGTCTTTGAAGAATCATGTTTACATATTTCTAAAATTATAGACCAACAGACGATCAAACACTTATTGGATTTAGCTCAGATTTTGGGTGGTGTCTATAATAAAAAAGTTAAATTTGTGCGCCGAATTTTATTTATAAAGCTCTCTTCGTTTTATAGTTGTCGTGCTAATTTATATTCGAGCAGACGATCAGAAAGATTTTGTCAGGGCGGATTTTGTTTTGATAGAAATCTACGAATTTGGTTTTAATCCTGTATACCAAATTTCATTCGTCAAGCTCAGAACGTTTTTGAGTTGTATTTGTCACAAATATGCGGAAGCACATTTTCCAGAAATGTGTTTTTCGAATTCAGAGAGGTCAAAAGCGTGAATATTCGTCAAATTATTGTGCATGAATTTTTTGATGATTACTGCATTTTCTCTATACTCCGTATACAAGAAAGTAAAAAAAAAGAAAAGCGATGTCTTGTGCATGCTTTATTGATCTTAACAATATAAATACAAAGATAAATGATTTATGAATAAAATGAAAATTTATTCCTTTATCATTTTCTAAGTTTTGTATTTGTCTCATTCTTCAGCTCATTATATATGATTTTTTTGTATTAATGTTTCTCACAATTGTAACAAAGACAATTTGTAGTGCATTTAAAGAATTTGCACTCTTAAACCTTGAAGAAATCTGCCCTGATAACGTCATTGTGAGTCATTTGTCTGATATGAGTCTTATGAGTCATCTTATCAATTTCTTATTGAAAACAGTCCTTGAACTTTAAACGTCTGTTCTTAAAAGCGAAAATACGATATTTGCAAAGGCAAATGAAAAAAAGAAATTCAAGATCATAGATCATTTGTTTGTTTCTTCTGATCGATAATGGAAACCAGCTTGTCCTGAATTGCAGTTTTTTTTTCTTTTATAATTTCTTGTGCATAAAGTAAAGTCTGTAAATCAGAAATATTAGTAATTTTGGCTAAACAACGTTTAATTATAGTACAAGATAAATAAAAAAAAGACCTTCCTAAAATTAACATTTTATTTATTCTCATTCGTTTTAAAATACGAAAAGTTAGGGTTCTTTTTAATTTAATTGCCTATTTCGAAAATCCATTATCACCACCATATCTCTGTTTTTAGCATGGTAATTATTCAGTTTTGATAACGCATTTATAATTATTTTTCCATCGTTTAATACTGTAGTGACAAGGCTGATACGGCAGTCTTATGCTTATTATTTGAAAGTAAATATATCGAATCCTAGAATGCATGATTATTTGTTATAAAATTTTATGCGTTTTGAATAGCTGCATATAATTTAGGAAAATTATTGAAATAATTTTAAAATTATCTAATTTCATGAAAAAAAATTAAAATATATCAGATGTCTACATTATGAATCAAACAATACCCCAATGACACAAATAATGTTATAACAATTCTACAATAAAATAAAAGTCCCTTTTATCCCAATATATTTTACAATACATAAAAAAGTACTGTAATACTATTTTTAATGGCAGAACTATTTGTACAACAGTCATCTTAGTGTTTTTCCAAATTTCCAGTTTAAATCTAATTCTAGTACCGTTATTGCCATATATCGGTCTTTTCAAAAAATGTTTATCTATAAGCATTTAAAAAGAATTTCCAAGCACTCATTATTGTTCTTTGGAACAATCTTGTGAAGCTTATAATTAAAAATAAAAACATGCAACCGAATGACTACGTGACGTATTGCAGGTTTAAATACTTGAGTTTTATTTTCCTAAATATATAAATTGAATTGTCTTTAAACCGATAAATTATTGCACTTGCAAAGATAATTTTTAAATCAACTTTTCATTTACGGTAAATTATTCTTTAAAATTATGTAAGAAAAAGCGTAAAATCAGAAATAAAATCATTAGAAGTTTCTAAAATGTTAGTTCATATTTCTTTTAAAAATATTTTATTTTTCATTTCTTTGGCTTATTTCACAATTCTTTTAAAAATAAAAGCATATTTTTTTCATAGCTGAAAAAATACCTTTAGCATATAAAATAGCTTTAGCACCATAGGTGAATATAATGCAAGTATAGACAAATACTGACACGCTATGTTCTTCAAGCAACATACGATTTACGATCGATCAGTGAAATTCGCTGGCCAGGAGATTGGGTTTTCCCTGATGAGTCATCTTCGTCTAACGGCCAATAAATTTTATCAAGTAAAATTAATACTTGGCGGAAATGTGTTAAGAGATATAAAATATTTTATGGTATTTACCTAACATAAACCACATTTTATTTGTTCATTGATGATTTGGTATAAATAAAGCTGATAATTACCTTTAATCATTAAATGGATAAATTTTAGGCTGATGTATTATTAACCTTAGTAAAATTTCAATGTAGCTGTACTTCTTAATTAAAATATAATTGCTATATATCATTTGAATTTAACTCGAAAAGGAAACATTAAGGTTTGAAAACTAAGAAAAGACAACGTCATTGAATACTAATCGTTTTATATATTTTTTTAACCCCTTCTTCGTCCGCAACGCATCTAACGCGTTCAAGTGAAACTTTGCAGGGCGGCCGTAACGCGCTTCAAGCGTTCGTCTAGATTTTGAGACTTTTTAATGTTTAAAACGCTTTGTAAATGTTTACTTGTTAGAGTTTTTATTTTTGTTTTTTCTAATACGGCGGAAAACAGAGGAAAAGCAAAAATTTTCACGGACAGGAGAGAACGGCGAAAGGGTTAAAACGGTGAAATGAACTTGACCGAGGCTATGGTTAAACTAGATTGTATAGAAACTAGATTGCCATGAAGACGTAAAGAACTATATGCCATTAGTTTAAACAAACAATTAGGTTTATTACAACAAACTCAGGGTATATGCACATATAGAATGCTCGAGAACAATCCATTTTGAATATTTAAGAAAGATCTAGAATTTTCCAGATCTTAGATGGACATTTCATTAAAAGAATTCCTGTTTTTAGATAAAACGCATTAGCTGGGCTTCGTGCCATGCACCAATCGTTCTTAAACGAGATGCTCTTCCGACAGAGCCACAGCGATTGCTAGTTGTTCTGGTTTATGCGGTAATATATTAATGAATCCAGAATGGCAGGCCATCGAATCTTGGTAAAAAATACAATAGGCTGATTGCTTTGAGCGTATAATGTATGAATTACTTTTTAATACTATTTCATAGTCATCCATAGCCCTTTTTACTTGAACTCGAAAAGGAAATGCTAATATATTGGAACATAAGGAAAAACAACAACTTTATTAAATTCTTGAGCTGTTCTGAAATTTTTTTAGCATTGATACGAATTAGATCAAGGTTAAACAGACTTACCAATTTGAACGTTCTAAGATGAATTATATGTTAATGAATGATGCACTAAATTTATTTTTATAGAACAAGAGATTTTATAGTGCAAGAATAAACTGAACTTATGGCAATGGAATATGCACTGTTTCAAAGATATTGCTTTTTAATTACTTAATTAACCTATAAATTACAAAGCTCGTTATTTTTCTACCGGTACTGATCTATGAATATATTCAATTTATAATCAACCTAACGAATATATTAAAAGCGAACGAATATATTTTAACACATTTTTATAACACATAGTTTCATGTCGACACCTTAACAGACCTTATTGTCTTTATTTTCAAGGTTTTGGGTCGGGGTCAGCTAGTAATTTTCAAAACTCTTGTCTCAAACTATTGATGAAATGTCATGTTTTTTAAAAGTAGGACTAGTCAAAAGTATAGTATAATATAGTAGTCAAAATAAATATTCTTCGAATTTTGATCTTCAATTAAAAGGAGTTGACTGGAAAGCTCTGGTTTATCTAATATCAATAAAATTATAATTCTATTTTTTTAAATGTTCGGGAATAATTCAATAAATATTGTTTTGATATTATAAGACTTTTCGTAATAGCTGTATATGGCTATTTGCGCTAATGAAATCCAGAAATCCAACTCTTCTGTCCAATGAAAGAACTGCATAAAGGCATGTATAGCATTCAAGTAAAGAATATTCATATACATCGAAACTGACCCCTTGAACTGGTCTCAGAAGTGCAAAGGATACAACCAGAGCACGACGTCAATAGTCTAATGCTCTACAATACTCATATTATAAAAACGGCGATCATCCTACAAAAGCTAGCGCGAGGCTCAATACCCATTGTATCACCAGCTGTAACGGTTCTGCATTTAACATTGTGCAATTTCCACAATGAGTAGTTAAAATGCTGCTTCGTTCTTCGTGAGGGAATTTTAGCGTTTAATTTGAACGAAGGACGTAATCTGTGGTGATGGGGACGAAGGACTGCCGAAGAACAATCGAGCTTTCTTTGTGTGTCGTGGGGTCTCAGATGCTATCTTTCAAGTTTGGCAGTCTCGGGGCAGCCATTTGAGACGAAATTTGTCGCTCAAGTATACAGGGAGAGACTCGGCAATTGTTTGAAAAAAAAATTATGTTTTTTTCTAGTGCGATGCATGAATATGCATGCTTTTTTTATGCATTCCGACGTGCACTGATAACAGCATTTATAAACGGTTGTTTCTACTGTGTGAGCAAATGGTTGTTTTGTCAGGATGAGTGTTTTCTTTTATCAATGTAGCATTTTCTTATTCAAGAATGCGTGTCTTCTTTAGCACTTAAAGGGGTCTATAAAAAACGCATGTACATCGAAATGATGGCCTGAAACTTTCTTATGTTTATTTCTTTTCCTTAATTATTACAGCAGTTCTGTTTCCTGTAAAGCTAAAAATAATTTATGTTAATAATAAATTTAGAATTTTCGACAAAATCAGTAATATTTAATACCATTATATATATATATATATATATATATATATATTATACACACACACACATATATATATGTGTGTGTGAATTTGCTTAGAAATAAACAGAAACTTCACATCTTGTACATTATATGATTCTACAAAGATTTCAAAAAAATATTGACTGCGGTTCGTCTATTTCTATTATTATTCTTAATAATTTTGTTTACATTTTTTCTAATAACAGCTTTTTTAAAATATACAGTGAATAAGTAATTGTAAATTTTTTAGATGGGCAAGAATAACAAACAATAAAACATATCAAAAATTCTTGGGAAAGATATAGCATAAATATAGTAAAATAATGCGTAAACATTAAATATAAATAAATCGAAGCTTAGCGATTTATAAGTTGTATTACCATAAAAATATAACAAAACATATTTAATTTCGATAGTTAAATGTGTGCATTCGATTGAACTCAGTTTATATTATTTCACTTTTAGAAATTGTAAGTCTAATGACTGAGTAGAACTAACTTGGAAGAAAAATAAATGTTAAATTTTCAGTTAAATATAAAACATGAATTACAATTTAAAATGCTTCATTTTTTTCTTTTTTTATCTGTTTATTCAATTTAACTTAAAGTCAATGTCTTTAATATATTTTTTAAAATTTTAATAAGAATAACATTTTATGTATAAAACATGAAATTCTTTATTAGTTACTTTCAGCGGAAGAAAGGAATTTTTTTATGAGGCATAAACTAATTTATAGAATAATTAGAAGTTTTGATAGTAAGCAAAGTTTGAACGAAATAAAAAGAATTCGTCTTGTGTCATCATGCATGAAAAATATTAAACAATTTTTTATCTCGGGGTTAAATTAATTTCTTCAAAACCAAAAAATGTCTATTTAATTTTCGTTTATTTCATGAATAGAAATATAATGAAATTTCAGTTTTTCGACATTTATTTGTTTAAATATTTTAACAAAATACCGGTCTATCGCTCTATTGAATAATACTGGAAATTCCTTTGTTAAACTATATCATTTTCTGAAAATTTATCAAATGAGCTAACTAAAATTTTGTAATTTTCTTTTAAACTATATTAAAGATGTTTCATGTACGTTAGTAAATTTAGATTTAAAATTTTTTTTTTATAATTGCGATTTTTTAACTAATCCTAATTTTCTCGAATGGATTTAATTTTATGACAAACGTTGCAAATATTTAACAAAAAAAAATTTACCGAATAAAGAATGTTTATAATATTGAATTTACTAACGGATTTTGGGTATTAAATACATTACAAATAAAACCATGTAATGCATTTTTCATATTCATCTGCAAATTTTAATAAGATTCATTTTTATTTCCCTTATAAATGAGATTTTTTGATTTGAAATGGCATTAAAAATATATCACACTCGGTATTTTTCAAAGATTGTGAGATATAATGTAAAAAATCAAAACAAATTTTCTCTTATTTAATCATTGCCACACAAAAAAAATAACATCTCGATGTCATAATGCCACCTTTAATCCTTTAATGTCATCGAATTACTGCCACAAGAAAAATATAAAAGGTTAAAGTACTTGCAATCATTTCTAGTGACTTAGTACTTGGATCAAGCAGATTTTTCTTTCTTTTTTTGTCCTTCAAGGAAAACATTTGTTTCTAGGGATTACACTATGCGCAAGTGGTTTTGTAAGACTCAGACAATGGGAAGATGACAAAGTGTATGCAAGTCACGCTCATGTTTTTGAAAATTTCTTAAAGCTGAAGTAAAGTTTAAGGATCTAGGATACGAGCTTTATATGTGGTTTTATTTCCGCTTCATCTTTCTTCATTTGCCGCTGATTTCATTTGGTAGTGGCTAAAATAATTTTGCAGCAGTTTATGACACATGAGAATGCGTAAAATGGAAACTTTTGTTTCATTCTTATTGTTTAGTATTTTTTTTTTTTGAAGAAAATGCATGTGTTTTAAGAATATGTTTCTTTTACTTATTTTCAAGAACGGTAATTAAATTAGTGGCTAAAATAATTTCGCAACAGTTAATGGCACATGAGACTGCTTAAAATGGAAACTTTTGTTTTATTCTTATTGTTTAATATTTTTTTTTTGAAGAAAACGCATGCGTTTTAAGAATATGTTTCTTTTACTTATTTTCAAGAACTATAATTAAATTAATAAATTCTGAAATTTTATTTTCATTCTCTTACTTAATAATAATATGTTATTACAATCAAATGTTACTGAAAATCTTGCATTTTATATATTCTCAAAACGCTTTTTTTATTTGAAAACACAATTTTGTGAAGTGAAATTTGTTTTGGTTTATGCTAATTTTACATGAATCATTTGGTAAATGTTCATAATAAATTATAAACTGTAGTGATTACATAACTCTACTACTTTCTCTTTTGATACAATAGATGGCGTTACCATATTAACATAAAGGTATATTTTCCAGGATCCTTCTTGGGGGTCGTTATTAGATTGTATTCTGAGTGTCGTGTATTTTCGTGTTCGTGTTTGTTTCATCTTGTGAAATGGGAAACTTAGAAAATAATTAAATAATTGTTCTGAAACTCGTCTGTTATTTTCATCTACCTCATAATGAAGTTATAAAAAGTCTCGTCACTTTAAAAAACTATTTTTATCTTATTTCTATAAGTTATGCTGATTACATTGAAAATGGCTGTTTTTAGTGTTAATTTTTTAACGTAACCTATTTGAATCTAATAAGATGAAAATGAAATAATAGGCCTTGAAAGTAAAACTATTGTGCTAAAAAAGAAAACAA
The DNA here is from genome assembly GCA_026543865.1 of Argiope aurantia. Taxonomy (NCBI): domain Eukaryota; kingdom Metazoa; phylum Arthropoda; class Arachnida; order Araneae; family Araneidae; genus Argiope; species Argiope aurantia. The sequence goes on from JAPMOR010125788.1 coordinate 1,012,560, forward strand.
TAACCTTTAAACTTTTTAATAAGTGAAGTTAGTTATATATAGTTTACTTTTAATTAGTTTTACTTATTTTCAAGAATGATAATTAAATTAGTAAATTCTGAAATTTTATTTTCATTCTCTTACTTAATAATAATAAGAATGTTATTACAATCAAATGTTATTGAAAATCTTGCATTTTATATATTCTCAAAACTCTTTTTTTTATTTAAAAACACAACTTTGTGAAGTGAAATTTGTTTTGCTTTATGCTAATTTTGTTTTTTGCTAATTTTGTAACTTTTTAATAAGTGAAGTTAGTTATATAAGCGTTTCAAAATTAAAGAAATTTGTTTGTGTTTGTATGGATAATATCCTGTGTAATCTTCATTTAAGGACTACTCTTATCGTAGGAGTTTTATCATATTTTTAATTAAAAAAAGAGAAAGTAAAAATATTTTTCTATAATTTTTAATATTTGTTGAATTATACTTAATGCATGTAAAAAATTAATGTTAGTTTTTATTTTAATAAATCACTGAATTATTCAATTAGTATAATAATTTAAACCGGTTTTCTCTGTTGCTAGATACTTCATCGCTGAAAAGTGTGTTTTTTAGGAACCAGAATTCTCACCAATCATCTCGCCAACTACAACAGATATACTGTTAAAATTCGTGTCCCTTCTTTTCGATCTCTTTCGTTTTATGACATCCGAGTTTTAGGTGCTGAAAATCTCTATTACTGTCTTTTTATTTGTTATTCTAACCATAATCTAACATAAATTATTTTTTAATGTTTCGGAGATAGTTAAAATTCTTCTTTAGATAAAACAAAAGGAATATCTTTTATTTGACAATGTGTAACAAATGATTAATGAATTTCAATCGAATATCGAATACAGATAATAGATCGATGTAATAACTATGTCAGCATATGAACAATCACTTTATGCTTGTGTCAGACCTTCCAATTGACTTATAGTATTCTGTAAATGAATTGATAACTGATTTGTTTTAATTTGGTTTTAAAATTTATTTTTTAACACAAAGTTACTTTTAGTTTTAATGCTCCATACTAAATGTCTAGAGGTACCATAGAGCTGATATAAATGGAGGAAGCTAGTCGCTTGTTTCTAGTCTAAACAAGTGCACGCAACATGAGCCAAGTTACGTGTGAGAAATCTGGTCTTTGTTGGAGCCGTATCGCAAATCTTGGCATACTCAAAAACTGCCGCGCAACACGTTTTGTTTCCCGGCATTGGGTCCGGTCGGTTAACATTTCCTAAATAATATATATATATATATATATATATATATATATATATATATATATATATTCATTCTGTGAAAACTAAGCAAACTGGTTACGAAAATAATGTTTTCTTTTTTACATTTGTAGCCGAGTTTATTGATTTAAATTATGTTTACTTTTTTACTTTGTTTTTGTGCATTAATTAAAAGTGAGTATTTTTCTTCTTTAAGTAAACATTTTATTTCTTTTCTTTACCCCAAAACATCTTTTAATTTTACATTACATGTTCAAATACTTTTATCATTATCTCATGCAGATAAAAAAATATTTTTATAATAAAAGGAGATTATAAAAGTGGCCCAGGTCTTTTTTTCTTTCTTGAATATTATGAATAATATTTATTTTTGCATAAAAGAAATGAAAAAGATATTAACTAAAACTGTTAAATTATTTTGAAATAATTTAGAAAGGAAAAAAAAAAACACTAGCTCAGAATCAAACCCAGGTTTCCTGAATGCTACGCCAGTGCCCTAAGCACTACACTACTCGAGCGCTGTTTGGGGTAACCCATTATTAATATGTAAGCTAATTTGAAAGTTTTAAGGTTGACTATTGAGTCTTAATATTTTTATTAATAAACATTCTAAATGTATACTATCATTATACAAAATCTCATTCCGAACTCAATTTTAAACCTCGTGCCTTGTCCTTGTTAATATCAGTTTTAAATATTTCGCTTCTGGTTTATAGTGTTGACGGTAACTTTGCTTCTAACTACCGCAGAAACAAAATTAAATCATTTTTGGAATCTTAAATGTGTTGATTTAATACAAAATAATAAGGAAATTCGAAATTTTTATTAAAACGGTGATGTTAGGGTATGTACATATCGCAAGTTATTAATAAAGTTAACATTCAGACAAAATTTTTATCTGTAAAGATAGCATTCCTTTCTTTAATAGTTTATCTTTAGAATATCCACTAGCTTCTTATTAGATCTTAATTAAAATTTATAAAAACATGCAATTACTGCTAGAACATTTATGAAATTTTACTATATAACATTTTCAATAAAACGTTTTAGTTTCAGGATTTCATTCACAATGATGATTTAATATCTTTTACGGTATAATACGATTCGAATATTTATGGTAAAAAAAGCATATTGGTAATAATAAGAAACTTTATTTGCACTAAAATAAATACACAATTATTAATCTGTCAATAGTGTTTTTTTACCATTACCAATACCAATTACCAATAGTGTTTTTATGTAAACACTTGTATTGGCGAGAAAAAATCACGCCAAGCTTGCAGCCAAACACTTGCAACACATTCGAGATTAAAATAAAGCAAGTAACAAAATATAATGCAGTTTAAATGATGCTTAATAACAAATTAAATAAATTTAATACAATAACTAAACCAAACTATAAAATATTCAGTTTTAACACCAAAATCACTGAGTGATGGAGGTCACGAAATTTTAAATTGACTTAAAATGGATATAAACAGAATATGTTTACTGTACATACCTGTGAAATGATACAGAACTATCCTTAGAAGCCTTTTCTTTGCATCCAATTGCACAGCAATAGTTAACCATGGTTTAAATAAGTTTTAAAATCCAACAGTTAAAAGCGAGAAAAAATCTTCCATTGAAATATAATGGGGAACGGAGAATGCGGTTACAGTGAACACAAATTCTGTCCCGAAGTCTCCTGATTTTATCTTGTCCTACACCAAAGTACTCCCTCTATTAGTATCTCAGCTCTATGAAAGGTACGAACATAATAATGAAATAAAATAAATTAATCCAAATCTTAAAACTATTGGAGAATTTAAAAAAATAGGTGCTAACATGGAAGATTCTAATAAAAGCTCACTTGCAATAAATTATATAATGATGAAAGGTACATTATGTGGTATTGATATGCAATTATATTTTTATTTTACTTCATATAATTTCAAAAAATATTGTATTCTGAAAAGGAATACAAAAACAAAGTAACATTCTGTCTAAATTATTTTTATTGTGCCATGTCTAGTTGAAGTTCTGTTTTAAGAATAACATTTTAGTTTACAAATAGTGGTGATCTGCAACCCTCTACTGTCAAGTATTTGTTTGTTTTTCTAACAGAAAATAAGAATATATTCTTGCGATTAAACTCTATATTGATAGATATAAAGACCTTCCAGGTTTACTCGAGTTTCTTATAAATAGAACTATTTTTTTCAAAAGTGCAGGATTCCGGAAATCTTTTTTGAAAGAGGAAATTCAACTCCTGGGCTTAAAATCGAAACTCTCTGTAAGGACTTCTATTTCTTATAATACGGATTTTTTTCTTTCCTTTTTTGGATAATCCACTTAAAACTTACACTGTTTGGCACCGTGACTCATCCCCTTCGGTTATTTCGCCTTAAGTGATTTAAGTCAAGAATCAGAGCATGTTCCTCAAAATCCACTCACGACTCCCAGCATATCCTTTCAATAGTTACAATAATGAGTTTGACAACCATCATTTCGGACGAAGATTTTATGGCATCGAAAATGTTAGATAATAAAACTATCACTTTTTTTTCTCTGAATGCAACAATGACATAAAACAAACGAATATTATTTTCATTCGGACATTGGGAAAGTTTTTGCTTCATCATCCTGGTTCATTTTCCTTACCACTACAAATAACAGAAGTCTCCCCCCTCCCACTCCTTTTTTTATTATCGCATGCAATTTTATTATTCTATTATCTTAGATATTATTTCATATTTTATAAAATAATCCGATAATTTATGCAATAATGAAGAATATATTGTTGCTTAGAAATAGGTCTACAAACTATAAAGAAATTATCCGTCAGAAAAAAAAAAAGGATTTTATTTGACTACCCTAAAAAAGCAAAAATTCTTTAATGTGGCTGTTATATAAAAAAAAAAATTGATTTTTTTTTTGTAGAAATCTTGTTGGTTTTCATGATAAGTAGCTGGAGATTAATATCGTATTTCTGGTTCGATAGTCTTAAGTCACTCTTATTATCTAGTTCTATATCTTTTCATTTTGATTCAACCAAGGTGGAAAATCGAAGATAGAATTTGAATAGAAACCAGAATAAAATAAAGGTATTTTCTGAAAGTAAATGAAAATGTTTTTTGTTTTTAGAAAATTAAAAAGTCTTACGACAATAGTTTATTATTTCTTTATTTTTCTTTTTTTCACCGGAAATAAGTTTTTTTTTTAAATTCAATTCTTATTAATACGTTAATGGCCATACGGTGGTCCAATTTTGGTACACAGATATCAATTAAATGCACTTAATGAAGCCAGATCGTTCTAGTTTAATAAATAACAATAAAGATTGAATATAAATTTAGAGTTCATAATTTTTTTCAGTATACATTTTATACAATTACATACGCAAAGAACATAAAATGCAATTCTTTATTTCTTCGCTTGGAACTACATGTCTATCTTTAAAAGTTTTGAAATTTCTTATTGGTCCATGATTAGAGTAAATATTATGCATGATATTAACGCAAATAAAATGCTATATAATTTAATGATTAAATAAAAATAAAAAAAATATGTTTAAAGCACTTATTTTTTTTTTATTAATTTATCTGAATAATTCAATTAACATCTTTAAATTATTTATTAATTTCAGAATTTTAATAAATATAGTTATAATTATTTCGCTAGCCAATATTTTAATTTGTATGTGTTAAATGCAGGCGCTGCAAATAATGCATGTTAAATATATCTGATCTTTGCCTTTTGCTTCTTAAAATTTATTTCTTATATCAGACCTCATTTATTTCATGATTTGAAAGTGCATAGTTAAGAAAATTATTGCACGACTTTTTTAAGATCTACTAATACGTAGACTTAAACCTTACTGAGGCACATCCCCCCCCCAATAACCGTACAAACATGAATTTCCTAGATCCGTTGTTATAAAACATAAATTTTTAAGAGGTTAATTATTAAAATTATATTGCAATTGGGTAAACTTAATATAAGTGGTTTTTCTTTTACCTAATAACACTGTTCACTTCTTCAGAGCCTAGTTTTCTACTTTTCTTTTCACCATTTTTTAGCTTTAGCTCGTTTTGTGTCTTCCCGCTAGTGTGGTTTGGAAGTTTGGAGAGGGGGCTGCCAGCTGAGGTGTCGTCCTCATCATAGAACTGCGGTTCAAAGTTACGATTCCGTTCCATCATAGCTCTAGTGCTGCTTTAAAAGAGGACGTTAATATAATTAAACTAAACTAATTAGCTCGCTTTGTAAAAAAATAAGGTACTATATGATAAATATATTTTTTCATAAGGACATTTGCCAACTTTCGTTGATATTTCCTTCTAAGTAATTTTTTTTTATTGTTTGACGAATGAGTAATTTTGTTGATCGCAGTTACATTATTATTAAAAACAACTAATTATTAAAAAAAACGACAACAGCAACAAAAAAAAAGAAGTTACAACAAAAACTTTCGTTAACGATTGTGCTAATAGGAGATTCAGATAGAATACAAATAGAAGATTCGCAGAGTTCTATTAATGCGTCAACCTTCACTAAAACTGTCGAAAAGAGCTGCCAGAATAGCCAAGTTCACATACCGGCGGCCGCTGGAGAGTAAAGATGCTTGCTATTCAAATAGTATTAGAAGTCCGGGTGGAATTTTATATCTCACTTTACAAAACAAGACGATCATCCTTCATCCAATTTAAACATGGCATAAAAAAGTAGTTTAACATAAACTCTCTGCGCTTGAATGTGAATTGACCTTTCAATAAAATATATCTTCAAATATATTTTAAACCCTCAGACAACTTCTCGAACAACTCTATTTCGTTTCAAAATTGGTTCACTTATTTGTTATGCTAATCTCTTGATTGATTGCCTTGCACTCCAGGAAGAGAGTAAACAGGTTGATTTCAAAGAATCCCTAAGGTCCCAAGCAGAGCTTTCTGTTTCCATTTTACGAGTCATAAAAAAAAAACCAAAATACAACAACAACGCCAAGAAAAAGCAATAATCGGCTTAAATTCTGTGGACCGCGCAGCAGGCTTGATGTGTTTTAAGTCTTTTGAAGGTCACCGGATCATGTGTTTGTCAGAAACTTAATGAACTAAGCAATCAGTGAAAACATATAAGTTTTAAAACAAGTTCCGGATATTATCAATTTTGATTTACATACCTGGCTGGCTATTGGTGGTATATATTAACTCATAGAACTGTTTTTAATAGATATTTTTCATAATCTTTTTCAAAACTTACGTTACTTCTTGTAGTTTTTTTTCTTTCATTTTTAATTAATCATCTCATTTCTAGGAGGATAAAAAAATACCTCCCAGGGGTGGATTTAGACATATTGCGGTTCTAGACCGTACATATTAAGAGTTCCCTATTTTAGTAGCGAGTTTGATTTCACATTTCAACATATTTTTATTTTAATTAGCATGTTAATAATTTATTTTAAAATATATTTTCATGTATATAGTAGATATGTAGATAGATAGATGTATTTTCATGTAGTAGATTTCATGTAGATATAATAGCTAAATGAACGTAATTAAATAAAGGGAAAATTGACCAAATATACTCAGAAAAATATCGATATTATCCTTTTATTTTATTATTTGGCAACTTGAATTTATAAAATGTATTTATTTGGCAATTCGGCTAATAATATTTTTAACAGTTTTGTCTGCGGCTTCAGCGGCTAAATCTACCTCTGGTACTTCTCAATCATTTTTGTTATCTTTTAAAGTCTGGAATGAAAATATCAACTGCCAGGACCCTTGAATAGAAACATGGTATAAATTTATTGCCACTGCTCTTAGCACATTTTAAAAGTCTTGGTATGTTTTATGCATACAGAAAATATTAATTCAAATACTTTTACACATAAATTTTTACTTTTTAGTTATTTTAATAAACGGTGTAGTGGTTATATAATTCTACTACCTTCTCTTTTGATATAGCAGATGGCGTTACCTTATTAACATCAAGGTATATTTCCCATAATCCTTCTTGGCTCATAATTAGATTGTTTTTTAAATGAGTTTCGTGTATTTTCATGTTGGTGTTTGTTTTGTCTTGTCAAATGTGGAACTTAGAAAATAATTGAATAATTGTTCCTGAAACTGGTCTATTATTTTCATTTACCTCATAATTAAGTTATAAACATTTTCGTCCCTTTACAATGGGATATTTTTTGCAAATCTCAATATTGAGAGAACTCTTTTCAACCTGTTACCAAACATGACATTCAATTTTGATATTTTATAATGCTTTAATAACTTAAATTACATAATAATTTTTGAACAATTTGTTCTGAATAATATCGTTTTATTTAGTTTGACTTGAATACGGTATTCATACATTAAAAAAAAAACTAACTGTTGAACAAGAGACGGTTCAGGGACTATAGACAACATAACTAAGAAGAGTGGTTTATTCATCTCCGTGGAGTGGCACAGTTTCTGTTGAAATCGAAAAAAATTGAGTCAATTCAACTTTTTCATTCCAGTATCAAATAAAATTGGTTAACCACTCTATTTCTCATGATTTACTACATATTGATAATCAGAAATAAAAGCTAAAACATATTATAAATTTAAAAAAATAGATAACGAGCACCAATCTTAATATTAAAGCTAACTTAATTTAGAAGAGGAAAAAACATACACCATTTTTAAGTGCCTACTTTTATTTGTTATTCTGTTTCGTTTGTTTGTTTGAAAAAAATTGAAATTGAATTGATCGAAATACAGAATCTGATTAATATATTGCAGGTGATTAAATACTGAATTATATTTTAAAGGATACTATGTTTTACTTCTTAGATGTAGACAATTATTCATTAGGTTGTATGGTATCTCCAGGATGTTGTTCAATATGCTGAATGTCGTACAATATCATGAATATACCGTAATAATAGTATTGAATATTTAATGGTACTAATGTCTCATTTTCCGTCATACATATCAAATACACCTTGTCTTTCATCCCTTTAATTTTGAAATCAATTACACATCTTAAAAAAATGATGTCATAAATTAATATGAGACAAAGTGCAGTTAAATGATATGCTAAATTGCATTTGTCATGTGACTGTGGCGTAACGTTAGTTGATTCAAGTGACAACTTTAATTATCTTGAATTCAAATTTAATTTTTTTAGTCTATTTACAGCAGAGATGTTATCTAGTAAATTTAAATGAATTTTTGAAACCATCCCAGGTAGCAAGGTCTTTAGCACAATATTGTTCGATATTATTCAATATTAAACAATATTATACAATATTTCAAATATTGTTTTATAAATATTATACAATAAATGTGTGCTACTAGAGATTGTAATTTCAAAAATTCCCGTAATAATACCGCTTGAAAAATAACTCTTTAAAGAATTGAAATTTTATCTTTTATTTTTGTATTTTTTCCTATTTCGCTCACATCGGTTAAAAGATCACTAGAATAAAACTAATAACCATAATAAATCCTTTATAAAGGTCGTGGGCAGTTTTATATAAACGTAACAGCAAAAACATACTATCATTAATATTTCTAACAGTAGAACATTAGTACCATAAGAAGTTTAGTGGTTCAAGAATTTTGATCTTCAGTCATTCTTTGAGTATTTAATGATAGAATTAAATTCAGTCAAACGTGAAAAAAATAGCTTTTTTAAAGGAATGAGTTTATCGCCATAAGATTAAGAAAACATACCAATGGCATTAATCCTAATAAAACATTATCGTTAACATGTTTGTTTAAAATGCAAATATTATTTTAAAAATTAGTCTTTAAGTATATCAAGGAAATGCATTTTAGTTTTACTCGTAAAGGATTCTCTTCTATAAAAGGGCAACTGAACTGGAAAACGCTTCATTATCTAATAAAACACCCAATGCGTTATCCATTTTAAAATAATATTGAATTTTTAGTGTGACGCAATTTCAGAACTTTTGATTACTGATATTTTATTATTCTACGCATCGCGGAAATAATTCATTCCAAACTATATTTATTCGAAATAATCAGAATAGATCTGGAAGATGATGTTAAAATCCTTTAGGGTTTAAATAACACAACTAATTGTACAAACAGATATATTTTGAGCTGTTATGAAATCGAATAATTGTAAAATCAAAGAGTAATTTAATTGACTCATGTATTTTTATTTATCGATTGGTATGTTATTGTAAAATAATCTTTTACAATACTCTTTACCGACTGCACTGTTATTGTAATAAACTATTATTCATTAATAATAACTAGTAATAAACCATTATGAAAGAGTTACTACATAAATGTTCGTGTTTTAAAAATGGCAACTGAATATGCATTTATTAGAAAAATTAGGCATATTAAAAGGCTTTGCGTATTTTTAACAATCAATTATCAGTTCATTGACTTTGTAAATCTGTACAAAAAGACAAATTGTAATTTAACAAACTATCAATTTTGTTAATGGCATCGTAAAAGTTAAGAATAGAAAACCATCAGCTGAATGCGGAAATTTGTGTTCTTTTTTTGCTATACCCGATGAAGAATATTTATCTTTAATTTAACAATTAATGATTCAAATAACTTAATGAAAGAAGAAAGTAAAACCACGCCCCTCTACCATTTGAATGTCGATGCACATAATCGTTTCTGGAGGCTGACTTGGATCTTTTATCTTTGGTAACATTAACATTTCTGCATTTGCGGATAATATAACTAACTAAATCTAAATTAAGATTGCGGGAACTTTTAGGACAAATGAAACCAACTCACTTAATTAAAGTTCAATACTTTCCGTCTTAAAATAGCAGCTTTAATGTTCCAGAAGTAGTTAGCAGCTCATCAGTTCGCAAAAGATAACAAAACAGCACAGTAGAAACTATTTATTTACTTCCTTTATAGTATTTTATCCTTTTGGCGAATCTTTTCAATCTCGGAGGAGATCAACTTCTGAAGAGTTTACCCAATAGTTTGGCTGTCAGGGAAGAATCTCACGAATCTATTTTCACTTTAATTTCAAGTTGACTGACCTTTCCTCATGGAACAATGAGGATGAGTCTGTGGTCCTCCGCCTACGCATCACGCTTTGGATCGTTACGCCGAGATGGTCATTTTATTTACGAGGTTTTCGAATGATAAAATTTGGCGTTCTGAATTCGAAAATGGTCATGATATCACCATCGACATATGGGGATAGATATCGAGTGAATGACAGGTTTGTTCTGCTCAACGTTTGTTTTCGACGACTTGTCGAAAGAACAACAACGATACTGAGTAATGACAAAATATAGGGAGATGGAATCATAGATAAGTGTTACTGATTCACTTTGCTTTGATTTTATTTTCCCAAGCATATATTGAAATGTTGCATCAATATTCGGGGAAGAAAATTTGCTAAGAATTTAATGTCCTGTGTAAGTTTTTTTTTTTTTTTTTTTTTTTTTTTTTTTCTCAGAATGATGTTCTTGTCTGACAATAGTTTTTTTTTTCTTCTTCTTCTTTGAAAACTGTGAGAAAACATTCTTGGGTTTTTAATCTTCCTCCTTTTTTCCCATTTATTTTGAATTATAAAAAAAATTCGACAATTCTGTAATATGGTTTTTGATAAAGAGTAGAGCTAGAAACTGAACATAAAGTTCATATTGTTAACCTTATATTAAACTTTTTTTTTTCTTTACGCATAACACCATCTTCAAACAAGGCACATCATAATTATAGCAAACTAATGACCATATGTATCAAAATAACATGCACGCTTCAAATACATTTAAAAAAGAGAATCCTATAAACTAATGAATACTTAATTTAAAAAAATTCAACTAATTTAGTTAGTATTTTTAAAAATTACTAGACAAACAAAACTGCGTTTTAACTTGCAATACATGTATAGGACCAAATTAAAATATCTGTAATAATTACACTCGATTTGTCTAAAAAACATGCCAACTGACTGAACAAATTGTTATTGAAATCTTTAATTTTTTTTTGAATTAAAGAATAAATTCTGAGTTATAAAACAAATTGCTGGTATTGTGATAGGCATCACTGTGCAATATTGGATTAACTAGTTTATTTAGCCTGTACCCTACTTATAGCAATGTTGTAAAACAAATAATTAATTATTGACCATGTCAATGCAATATGTTAACAGATGAACAATTTAATACTCTTAAATGGATTTGAGTATAACAATTCATCAACAAATAAAAAGTTATAAGCTTAGCAATAGTCCGCATTACTTTTTGCTGTATAAAAAAATTAAGTGACTAATTATCATAATGTTGGACAACAACAAACAAAATTAATTAACAAGGAGTTAAAATTAGCAAACTAATTATAATCCAATTACGATTTTTTAATCCATTGTTATCTCAATATCGTATAAACTGTGTTTTTTATGCTAAAAAAAATTCAAATTAGTTCTTTCGTTTACAATGACATGTCCAACAAGCACCTTGAATAACTGAATTTTTAGCATTTAAATCTACAATTAAGTGAAAGTACCAAACAATTAAGAAATGCAAAAATCATCTGGAAACGTTCCATTGTTTCAGTTACCATTTATACTCTTATAAGGGTTGAAATAACAATAAATGATCCAAATAGGATGCATCATCTAATTAAGATGTTAGGTAAATTTGTAGGTGAAGGGTCAAGCTTTCTTTCATTTTTAGAAATAAAATGTTATAAATCATTTGGTGTCTTTTAAAGTACTTATTAAAGGTAAAACATTATTACCTTAATAATGACTTATTAAAGGTCATTTGAAATTCATTACTCTGAATGCAAACTTTTTTTAATGAATAATGTTATGTAAATAATTAGGACAATTTTTTGGTTTAATTGCAGTTTTTTTATTGATTCTCCAACACTTTTCGCTTTTTCCGTTCCGCACCTCACTTCTCCAAGAGATCGCGTCCCTAGGATTGAGTTATCATTGACTTAGGTGATTGATATAGGATTTTATCTCCAGAATTCTTAGTTTTTTTTAGTTTTTTTTGTTGCATAGTTATTCTGATAAAGTATGAGATTTGCTGAGATTTACACTAGATTGAAACCAGATATGACAGGAAAGGCAAAGCTGAGAAAAGGTTCAAATACCAGTGTGCTATCATTATTAAGGAAATTTGTCACTATAACACCGTTCGTTTCAGTATCCTGAGACGATCATTTTTCGACGATTCTATCTCACTAAGGAGGTAAGACGCGAAAGGATATGTGCATGTCCGGCATTTACTTTATTGATAAATGCAAATTTCTCCTCCTTTCGTCTGTCCCTTCACCCCTATGTTGTTGAATTAAACCCATCCAAAAGCGCGGATGGATTTAGAATCCGTTGGCAAACAATAATAGCATTTAGAATTTTGAAATGGTAACAAATAATTTATATCTATATATATACTTATAATAAAGCTCAATGTGTGTGTGTGTGTGTGTGTGTGTGTTGGCGCTCTACAGGCCAGACCATTCAACCTACAGCTACCACATTTGGCACGTGCATACCTTGGAGGCCGGGAATGTGCACCTGGGGGTTATTTTTTCGAATTTTTAACTAGAATTTTATTTATTTAAAAATTAAGCGAAATTTTGACGTGCTTCTGCTGTAACCTGCGAAAATATTACCGCACAAAAAAAGATTTTTACATGAAGTTAAAGATCAAAAATTTATCTTTTAAATGATACTAATGTTTTAATCTTAAAATTAAATTTCTATTTTAAATGAATTTTTAAATAAATATTTTAACTATGCTTTTCAATATTTTTTTTTCGTAAAAAATAAAAATAAAAATTAAGCTGCACGAGCACGTTTCGCATTCATGGGGAAAAATTAGCTTTTTTCAAAGTGTTACCATCACATTGATTAAAGCTAAAATTAAAAATAAATTAAATCTTTCTGGAAATGAAATATGTAAAAATATAATTTTCGGCACGTGTCTGTAGGAAATGAAACAAATATGAAATATTAATTTTTCTAAAAAATAAATTCAAGAAAAATTATTTTATGATCTTTTACACTCTCTGTATTATTAATCCAATAAATCAGTTTTATTTTAAGGCAAGTTTTGTTTAATATGAACAGGATATCCATTCAAATCAGGGCCACACAGCTAATTTGTAAACCTTTAGTAAGACACAGATCTGCTAAAATGGTCTAAATGGAAAATGATTATATTTTATGTAACTTGATTCAATAAATGCTCTAATAAATAACGAATTTTTGATTTTACATAAAGCTTCTGCTGTGGAAATCACGAATAACAAAATGTTCTTGAAACGCTAATATTTTAAATAAAAAGAGTTAATTTCCAATCAACTAAATCAATCACTTAAACTGACTGATTTATGAAAATTCGAATATCACTATTCAATAAAAAAAAATGGATAATTTTAGATTTTTCATCGATCGTTTCAAAGAAAATACGCCAATCAGCGTGCAGGTTTCTCAAGATTAATTGGCCTAAGATTATGAAAATGTTGAGTTTTTCTAAATTTTTGACATTCAAAACTTCATAAATAAGTCTTAGTTGATCGTGGAAAATAGAAGCATTCATTCATTCATTTAAAATTTGGTGTGTCCAGAATATATCTCAAAATATGAAACCTTACTGCATTAAATTTAGACTTCATAATTTTTGAAATATATTTATAGGCTGGAAAAAAATATTATTATTGATTTCATTTCAATCCTTTTGAAAGCAAAACTAAAAACTGAATTTTATGCTAAATCTGAGAAATTTTTGTTGAATTATTGTTTGAGATATTACATAAATTATGAAAAAATATTTTATAGTTCACATAAGACTTAAATACCGACCGACTCTGTTTGCAATACTCATATTAAATAATAAATAAATAACAATAAAGATGATAAATAAAATAAAACGATTGGTTTAATTAAAAAATATCTTTATAATAATTGCAATTTCATCATCTCCATTTTAAAGTAAAGTTGAAGTTTTACCGGAAATGACAACAAATTAGCAAAATATATATAGTAAATTGAACGAAACGATCTAAGCAACAGTATAAGTTTGGCATGACTATCAAAATTTGAAGATTAAAAATGTTTTGTTTGAGAATCTATTAAGATTCCAGTTACTTAAAATATTTAATTGAAAATTGTAGCGAGCAGTAATACTGGTGAACCGGCTGGTCGTCAAAGGCGGCTAGTACTCAATAAAAGTAGAAGCCTCAACTATCATTATATGGTGCCAAATTATGAATTAATGTTTTAAAATGAAACTTAAGTATATATAATATATAAAACTAAATGTATTAACCAAGCAATTTCAAAATACGGACTATTTACTTTTAAATTAAAAAGAGATGTTGCAGAATATTTTATTCAACTTCGAGATATATTCGAGGCAATTTTTATGTGGGGAAATCCAGGGCATTTTTCATACTGCGACATAGAATCAACACGAGGAACTATCCACAACATCTAGGCTCTTGTGGTTTGCAGATACAATTCTCTTAATTATTCCTTTTAATTACTTAGTAACTAAATAAACGTCTATAAAAGTAAGTTGTTCTTGTCAATGATCGTGCCAATAAAAGAGATAAGTCTTTAGAAGAAACAAAAGACAGTAAAAACACGCAATCACTTTCGATATCGTGCACCGATTGGAACAATTTCCAAACAAATATGAAAGGTAATTTCGAAGCCATTAGTAAGATTGTATAAAAAGATTGCATGTTAGTTTTTTTTTTCGCAGCTTATAAAGGTCTTCCATTGTTTCCGCTACAGGTTAAGACAAGACAAAAAGTTTGAGTTGATGACAAAACAAAAAAATTCTTCTGTGAAATCAGTAACAGTATATACTCGTAAATCAGATTCACTTTTCGCCGAAGTAACGCACAACAAATAGGTTAATGAAGCTCACAATTAACCTTAGAATTGTCTCAACCATAAACTTGATGAATTGTCAGCGAGGAATTCCATTTTACTTGGTTTTTCAAACTTTAAGCGAGTAAATAATTACTCATTGAATGTTACTGTGATTCAGCGATTTTTTCCCCATACATAACGTGTAAACATGCATGGAAAAAAAAAGTAAAATCTCATTATGCTTCACTAGATGCACACGAAAACAACTTATTAGATAAAAGAATTGGTAGGTGTTAATTGTCCTGGTTTCGGACGACTTAAATTCGATTTCGATTTAGGTCAGATGGACTTCGCTTTCTTCACATTCAGTTTCCGGATTTTCTTCTCCCTTCACTTCAATTCACACGCTAATCAGACGGAAATTTAACAGGCCGTAATAACCAACCTACTGTGACATAGAATCATGCGTTAAAGTGACGTATGAATAGACAGAACTCGTCTTGTTCTCAACTCTTGATTTCAATTCTGTTTGGATGCATTATTTAAAAAACAAATAACACTGGAAATGTATTCATGAAATCACCTGAACGTGATGCATGGCCAAGGCTCATGAAAAACCTTAATGGTATAATAAAAAATTAAGATTCAAATTTATTAGTACTCTCAAATAACGCCGTGGAAAAATCACATTTTGAATAAATGCTCTTTGTAGGAAGCCTTATAAAACGAGAGATTAATTAACGAGAGCAAAAGAGTCTATAATTTTTCATAATAAAAGAGGTATTTTTTTTTCAGCATTAAAAAAGTCTGTCATGCAAATAAGATTTTGTCATTTGAAACACTTTAAAAGATATAATATAAATGACAAATTTAAGATCATAACAAAGAATATTAATTTAAAAAAATGTTTAAAAAGTAATAAATCATGTTTTATTAGTAAGTTTATTGAAAAACAAAATAAAAAATAATAATTATTTATTGCGTATTAAATTAAATTATGCATCAAATAATGTTTCATATTTAACGATAATCGCTACTAATATAATCACTTAAATGTTTTTCAATTTACAAAGTGAAACTTTTAAATAGTTGCTCTTTTATTTTATAATACATTACATTTACGAATTGCATTTCAAAATCTTGAAGAAATTGTCATTTAGGATATTATTGTTTCCAAAAAAAAATTAGGGAACAGGAATTTTCAATCATATTTTAAATTGTGGAAGTATTCAATTCCTCTCAGAAACCATTTTCTCCAAGAAATGAAATAAAATTATTAGCCATAGCTGTGCAAGAAAGCGTTCTCCATAAAACTTTTGTTACTATGGAAACCACAATTAACATTAAAAATGAATGGAAAATAGTCCTGCTAAGTAATGATTTCATTTAACCTGATTTGGGAAACGGAAAGACTTATTCATTATCGTTCGTTTGAGACGAGCGTAGCAAATATTTCCCTGTTTATTTTTATTTCTTATCAAATATTTAAGCAAGGTGGGGCTGTTGCAGAAATTACATTTGCTTAATTCTTGGAGACCGTCATTATTTATGCTGTTATTATATATAAGAAATATTGTTATTCTTACTGGATAGTTACCTAAAGATTACCACATTCGTTTATTGATTTCTGTTATGAAATTTAAGTGATTATATAGGCCGTGGATAAAATAAAAGTAATCAACCAAAAGAATTTAATTCCTTTTTGTTCCTTTATATATTTAACATATCTTCAGAATATATTTTATTTCGATGAAAAATGGGGTATTTCATGCAAGAACTTTATGTTGTAAAGGAAATTATATATGTGTGTGTAATGATATTTTAAAATCTAATTTAAACTTTATTAATTTCCTAATTTTTATCTTAATTTAGCCCTTCATTCTAAAATGTTCTCTTATTTCCTGACCCAATTCCATCTTTTTACTCAATTGATGCAACAGAGGTTCAGTAAAATTGCTTAAATCAGCGGTTCCCACGCTGCGAGTGAAGGGAGGAAAAATTGTCAAGCTAAGCGAATTCGTTTTCAAAGATTCTAGATTTCCCTATCCTTAATCGACACGTGTAAAGAAATTCCTATCAGAATTTCACGGTATAAAACGGCCAGGAAAAATATTTCTGTCTCTCTTTACGCTCTCTTCTGTTTTTGTATTCTTTGTGAACGGACGTCAGTACGTCCGCGATTCTTGTACATAAATTATGCCTCCCGAGATGGAATAAAGCGAAGTTTAAAAATTAAAAATGTCTTTTCACTTCGGTCAAGAAACTGCTTTAAAACTGCTGCGAAAGCTTATATATATATATATATATATATATATATATATATATAT
>JAPMOR010125788.1:1030056-1062660 GCA_026543865.1 Argiope aurantia
ATATATATATATATATATATATATATATATATATATATATATATATATATATATATATATATATTGAATCTTTGCAATAAATTTTTTTACGACACAAATGTGGTGTAAACTAGTTCATCCGTTGTTAATTTTTTTTTTCTTTTTTCAGCTTTTCCGATTAAAAATATTACATATGGGAATCACTTGAATGAATTTTTCAAATAAACAATATAAATACATAGTCTTAATTTAAGACTTAAAGGAATTCATTAAAATTTGCTGAAATTTAGCATATATACATGCATAAATTCCTCTACGTTTACTCTGCTAAAAAATGTTCCTTTTTTTCCAGCCTACTAGCAGAGATTGACATGCTAAACTTTTTGTAATAAATTTGGATTAATCCTTGCCGAGTTTCTATCGGACTTTAAGAGAACTGTGGCCTTTAGCAACTTTGATCGGATTGCCAGAATATATTTCCTCAACAGATTCGGATTAAATCAGCTATTTCATTCATAAACATAATCCTATCAGACCAGATCAACATAGCATTCTTTCACCTAAGTTAAATCATTGACTTATTTTTTTTCCTTTATGTTTTCATTAAATAAATAGAATTTATGATTAAACGAATGAATTCATTAATTGATTATGAATTGACAGTTATTTAAAAGCTTATTGTCTGTAATCAAAACTATCCGCTTAAGAAAAACGTTGACGTTCCTTCAGGGCCAGATTTTTTTTGTTCTATCCCCCCCCCCATTCTGTTTGTATACGTTGGCTGATGTTGCCTGTTTTGGATACATCAACAGTTGACTCTTTCTGCTGTTTCAGCTGTACTATTAGAAACAAACATCATTCATATTTTCATATCTCAAAAATATAAAAAAAGACTGAAAATTTGCAAATGGCATGCTTTTTTGTAAAATGTTTGATAAATGTTGCAAAAGAACGTTTTTTGAATTTTGATTGAATGTGATTCTATTTAAACATTTCATAGTGTATTTTCATTTATTAGATGTGAGAATGAATATTTATTTTTTTAAATAAAATCAAAATAATGATTAAGTAAACTTCAATGTATTGTAGATATTAAATAAAACATGAACCATAACGGGAACAAAATACCATCTTATGTTGTTTTTTTTTCCTTTTGTCAAAAATTTTATTTTATTAATTAATCCTTTTGTAGCGGTTACAATTACTGCCTTCTCCTTTCTTCATAGGTGGCGCTACTAGAGCCACCTATCAAGAGCCATGTTTTCCCATGATTCCTCATTTTTGTCTATTGTGTTGTCCTGGCTTGCCGTGTGTATTTGTTCTATGCCTTGTTCTTCAATATGCTTGTGTTAAATGTTTGTGCCGTGGAACTTAACCCGCTAATAAAAAGTAGTTCCTGAAACTGAACTCATTCTTTCATCCATGGCATAACACATAATAAAGAGTCTCGTCCCTCTACACTTTAATATTATTTTTTATCATTTTTGTTACTAATTGATCTTCGAAAATTTTATCATCAAGATTATTATTACAATTACAAAACTATTGTATTTATAAAAAATTTCAGGTGAAAAAAAAATGGGAACTAAATAAACATTCCATTGTATTATTTTTAAATTAATGAATAATGTCAAAAAATAGTTAAAATGTGATAAGTCTATCCGTTTAATATTAAAAATCAACCAATTTTTACGCTAAAATTATTTTTATCTCATTTAAATTAATAAATATGACATGATGAACTTCACCATTCATCCCTTAACTTCGAAGATGGGCATTTACGCATTAACCTCTTGCAAGCGATTAATCGCCAAAATCGCCAGCTAATAGGCTTTATCATAACTGAAATCCGATTATGCTTGCCAATGGCATGCGATTAATATTAAATGCACATGGCATATGATGAATACATAAGTACTTGCAGATGTACTGAAAGGTACAGTTGCAAGTAGAAGGTAATATAATAAGAAAATCACAATAAATATTTTTCTTAAATTACATTGAATAGTTACGTTTCTAATTCTTTATTTAATTAAAAAAATATTGTATGATAATAATAATTTTAATTAAGAATTGTAACGATGATTCTGTGTTCTATTTATCGCCAAAATATAAAATTTGTACCGTCCCAATATAAACATGATTATTAATTTTCAGTTGTCAGTTAAAATTAACACTCATTTTTACATATTAAATATATTACAAGAATTCGGAAGTCAATTTATATTTAATTTTAATAATTTTATTAAGTAATATCGTGTTCAAATTTCCAGAATAGGAGTGATAGAAAATACTAATTTATCAACTAAACATATTGATTAAAAAAAAAGTGAACCTTTTCGGAATTTTATAGAAGATTTTAAATAGATTTTTTTCCGAAATATTAGTCTTTTAATAACAGTACAATTATAATTACGGGGATGATTTATTATGCCATTTGTTCCTTTATTTAAATAATGCAATGTTTTTTTTCGAAATTATATTTAATTATTACATGTGATAAAAAGCAAATAAGAATAAATGCATGTGTGCATTTATTCCTATTAGATTTGTATTTGTTGGAAGAATAAGTGCATTTTAGCATTTCTTCGTCAGACTTACAAATTCCCAAAAACATTGACATTTCAATCACTCAAACTCTTCATCACGGAAAGTTCACAAGCCAATACACCGAAATTGAAAGATCTGTAGCTCTAAATCCTTTCATTGGCTTTGTATTCATTGACTGTCACATAGGTAACGTTAACATAAACATGCATTCGAAAAAGTGAGATTTCATGAAAATAAACACGCGCTGTCCAACGCCATGGAAACGTCTTCTGTTGTGATCGTTTCAATGTCAATCGAACCACATCGACCTTCAAAATATACATTTGACCTTCAATACATATAACGGTTCTGAATAAATAATACAAATCCTATGTATGGTCGTCAACTTTTTGCCATTTTGGCTTTTAAGGTATCATGGTGGGCTTTATTATGGCAATTACTCGATCATCAAACAGCAGAATGAAATGGTCGGTCAGAGATATTCTGGTTATTAGACGATAGGAGGATTAATTTTCAAAGCGAAATGAGACGAATAATAAAAACAAGCTGTCTCATTTGAATATTAACTGGACTCGGTAAAAAGTCGGCTGGTTAATGATAGAATCTCTATCTAGAGAAAAGCATTAAGAGTTGTAATAAATTGAGGCTACTTCCATTTAGTTTTATGTTTGGTTGTAATTACGGAATTTATTTCAATTATTAATAAATCCGTGAATATTTTAGATATAAATTGGTTGCGGAATTTGAGTTGCACTAAAATTCTACCGCTTTAATTTAAATTTACTGTCTGCTTTAAAGGATAAACATTGTTTTAAAATAGCATATCTTAATTTTTCGAAATATGTATGGTAATCTTTCCATGTTAGTTTTAATCCCAAGAAAGATGGGTTTTTTTATTGTTGTTGAATTATGTATTCTTTTAATAATGTTTGGAACTTTTTGAGAAAAAAAAATTAATTTCTCTTTTATGTATTTACTTTTTTTTAATGGAAATGTTTATATTTTTGTCTTAAGATAGAAGAAGTAGAACAAAAGATCTTAATTTTTCAAAATTTATGGAATATTTTTATAATGTTGGCTTTAATTATATTATTATTTGTTAACTTATGCATTCTCCCAAAAATGATTGTAAATTTGCGAAAAATAATCTATATTAATAGAGATAATTTTTTATTTAACAAAAAATAAAATAAAATAAAGTAATTATAGCTAGCATTCTAAAAATAGGTCATAAATATTGAAAAGTTAAGATCTTTCATGCTACTTCTATCTATATACAAAAATTCCAGGTAGCACAGCCTGTAACTCAATATTGTACGATATCATATAATATTCAATATTAAACAGTGTTATCCAATATTGCGAATATTGTTTTATATCATAAAATGTTATTCAAACTATGTGTGCTGCTAGGGTTAGTTTTGTAAATTTTCTTTTTTTCAATCGATTTTTAAATTTGTATTAACAGAATGCATTTTGTTTTATTTTGTCCCAACAATAAATGTTAATTTTTTTTAACTTTTCATTATTCTGCAGTAGTGGCATAAGTATAAAAAAAGCGAAATAAATGGACTAATATTTTGATTCCTAGTAGCTTTAAAAAAATGGCACCCAGATAAAATTAACCACTTCCACCCCCATTATTATGCAAATGCTTTGCAGGCATAGTTTTAGAAATTTGAGTTTCACACCTTGATGATTACTTTTTTAGAATATTAATTTTATTATAAAATAGTATTTTACGTCGAATAATTTTTATTTTAAAAGTTACTGAATTAGTTCACTTACCGTTCACCCATTTCTTTATGCATTATATTTTTATGGTAATATGATGAAATTGGAACTAACACTAACCAAGAAAGATATAAAACAGACAAAAATAGATTTTAGCTGTTAAAAGGAAGTAGGACGACCTGTTAAATGATTAGATCTTAGAAATACATGTTAGATTGTTTGTAAAACCAGTATACAATAAATATCCCTCAGAATCTTGAGAAAGAGGAATGCAAGTTAATGTCTTGATAGAAAAAATCTAGGGAGAAAGAAATTAAAATTCTCCGCACTCACTTTTACGGCGCCAGTTGTTCCAGAATAGCACGGTATCAGACCAAATTCAATTTAAAAGTAGGTTATTGGAGAAACGAACTTATAAAACTGACGCCTATATAACACCAAATATTTCATCTTTCAAAAAGGATTCCGTGAAGGTTAATCGGAATTTCCAATAATAGTCTTCCCATAAACGTAACATAACTTCATCAATAACAATTCGCTACTTTTTGCAAGATAAGAAAAAAGTCAACTGTGAGTTCAATTGGATGCAATCTTTTGACCTCGTTTCGATTCTGACAGATATGTAGGTGAATGTCAAGCAACAACAAACAACAGCTCGTGTGGCAATTCTGACATTTGTCAACGACTTTTGTTTAACAATAAACTGAAATCATCTTAACGTGGATTAATTATTTCTTATGGTATTCCTTTGTTTCTGGTTCCAAGATTTAGAATTCAGATTCAGGAAATGTCCATTTTTGTTTTTGTTTTATTTTGTCTTTTGTAATAAAAGTGAATATTGTCAATGAATGTCTTGACATAGTTTTGGAGAATTGCAATAAACGATGTTTTCTTTCAAATGTCATTTATGTGAAAGCAATAAAATCATAAAAAAAGATTTTTTTTTTAGCTTCGTTATTTTTTATTGGTAAAACTCTTCATTGCCGGATTTACGTGAATGCTTTATCGCCTGAATCAGAAAAAAAAAGTGTTTCGTGTTTCTATAGCAATTGCTGTAATTTCACTTGCTGCTTATTTTGTAACAGAAAGTGAACAATCACTGTAATTACGATTTTTAAACGTTATGTAACAGAAAGCTGTCTTGTGTTTCCTCCTCGGAAAAAAAGATCACTTGTTGATTTTTAATGGCCGAAATTTGTTTATAATTGTCATTGTCACATAAGGTAGAAGTTTTAGTTCATCTTCTGCAAATTTTAAAATAACGTTGAGGCGCTATTAATAATACCTGTAATTTGCTAAGCTACAATTATTTTGTTTTTTATTTATGATAGAAAAAGGATATTTATTGTTGTAATATAAAGATATTTGGGATAGTTTTTTCTCAAATTTTATGAGTAATTTTAATACACGGTATTACTATTGATTATGAAATGAAACTATTATCCTGACTAAATTGATTTGCTTGAAAAGCTAATATCCTTGCTTTGCTGAAAAGCTAATAATATAAAGCTAATAAATTTTATTTTTATTGATAACAATATTCAAACATTATCCATATTAAGACTTAAACAATGGAGTTTAATAAATTCGAATTCATACCTAATGTGAATCTTTTTTATAGTGTATAGAAGATCCTATCTACATTATTTTTAAATAACCTCTACAATTCAAGTTATTTTGGTTAGTTCAGAATCAAAAATAAAATTTATTTTAACTTTGATTCTGAAACTTCAAAAACAAAAATTTATTTTTGATTTTGATTCTTAGAACAATTTATTTTTGAATTGTTTTAGTTAAATATATCTATTATTTCTTACCAACAAACATTGTCTATAAATGATGTTTTCAGGCAGTGATATTATTGCGATTTTACATTGTAAAATATTTACACCTTTATGATGTAACAATAAATAAAATTTTTATATGCTTCTAAAAAATTCTTTAAATACATTAAATCTGAATAGCTCTGTTTATTAAAAAAATTACTATATAATAATTATATTAAAAGAGCTGTTGTTTGATTATTATGTAGAATTGTTTACATATTAATTGAGATTACTTTTCCTAAATTATTATAAAAATAATAAACATTATTTTATATATTAAAATAACTTACGATTATTTATTAATTGAGTATTGTTTATCAAAACTTTCAAATATTAAAAAATAAATCTTTACTGTTATTATTTTTTATTTCCCGGTTTTTCATTCTATGTATATTTCTAGATTTGGTTTTTCTTTATATAAATTTTTATTGTGATTTAGTCAGCTTCGAATCAGTGAATATCTATGCAATGTTCAAGACTATTTGCCTGTTTTTACATGATTAAGACTTAAAATAACGAATTTTTGTTATCCTGCTTGAACTGGAGAATTTTCATAATATTCTTTTGTTCCATCTTTGTAGAATTATTTCGGTGTTCTAAAATAAGATCTAAAAATAACGACAGTCAGCCACAAAAATAGGTGGTCCATCCATCACGGAATAGTGCGTGCAGCGTCATACGATTTTCTTATTACCAAGATCATGAACAACAACAGGCACCATTTTATACAGTAGAAACTAAGTGTCAGATTCCATTCTTTGAGCCTTTCCACCAGAAGGTGTTGTCGAGAAATTATCATGTCAAAGGTGGGCATTTTCACAAGGAAGGAGGTTAAAAAGTCAGGAATTTCTTGGAAAACGAGGATCTTTTCCTCACATAACTTCTGTACAAAAAAAAAAAAGTTAAAGAAGCGGACTTCTTTTCTGAAAATTACATATCCTTTCTTAACAAAGAGCTCATTTAACATGAAAGAATATTTATTCAACTTTAAGCAATTCATCTTCATTAAAAATTATTTCATCGAATCATTCTCTCTATTTGAAAAATTGGATCCTGTTGGAAAAATTTTATATCCTGTTTTAAGCATTCAAATTTATCCTTCTTTGTTATTCAATATTTGCCATTGAGTTCAATATCCGTTTTTGTGAATAGGATTTTTAAACAATGGAAACTATTTCTAGGAATCATTCTTATGATTCATTCTGCATTGAATAATTAGGCTTCAACTTTTTCTAATGAAACCGTTTGAAATTTTCTTTTTGTTATTTGATCATTATGAAATAAAAAAAAATCATTAATTAGAGATGAATGTTTATTTTATATATTTTTTTCTTTATTTTTACTATTTATTTTATTGAATGGTATAGAAAAAAATATGTCGAATACAATAAATAAATAAATGATTGCTATTGTAAAATACAATAGTACTTGTATTATCCTGTTACAAATTTTACAAAATTTAAATTAAATTGTAAGTTTTTTTGGGATTAAAGGATACTTAAATTATACTTACGATAATTATAGATAAAATAAAAAGATTTCTGACGGTATCTACCGTAATTATTATGTATATTCTTTTAACATTTGTATAATAATTTTTCTGCGCATGTGTAATAATAAAGAATTAAGGATGTGCAAAAAGGATTTAATGTTAGATTAGCTTTTGGAACATATTTTTAGTTGTTTTGATCGATTAAAGTAACCGTGAAATTTTATTGCCATATGATTTAATGATTATATCAATATGAAAACGACAGAATCAAAACTTTTTAATGCAATAAAAACGCATAAAAATATAACCGCTGTTAAATTTATTACATCATTGATTTTTATGACATCACAGAGGAAATTCTTGTATTTATTATTTTTTTTTTACTTTAATTTATTTTCTCACATTCTCAATGTTTTATTGTATCTTCACACACTATTTAAGTTTGATCTCAAATTCAAAATCTAATCGACCGAAGAATATAAAATGTTACAAAAGTGTAAAATGGCGTGTCGAATGCAATGAAGAGAAACATTTGGTGATTCCTACAGCAACTTGCTAAGCAATAAAAAAATGATTGAAAATATTTAAAACAAGATTACGGAAAGTTAATTTATCCAAATTGAAAATTTGTAATTTGCTTGTAGACATTTTATTTATCATTTTTGGAAAATATAATCTACTTAATGGTATTGCAGAAAAAAAATATTACTATCTTTTTCAGCATCAAGAAAATTAAAATATGTTACTAAATGTAAATCTGGGGTAAAAAATACCGGATCGTTAACTACGTAAAAAATTTTTTTTAGTCTTTTTTTTTTTACTTAATTTATAAAATGGGATGTTTTAATGAAAGGCGTCTTATTTGAGAGCTAGTTAATATACTAATCTTATTTAAGTTACGGTAATCACCGGGATTTAAAATGCATAAATGGGTTAATTCCCTTTTATTAGCTCCCATTTGAACCAATTTATCTCAAACCATTCGCCTCCATTTAAAAGGAAGGCCATTTGGCTAATTATCGTGATATATGGGCTAAAAACTAATAATTATTGATCGGAAAAATTTTAGCCTTTAACTTTTTTCAGACTAAGAGATGAGGGTGTTCCTTGAAATGGAGATATAGAACAATGAACTATAGCACCATTTCCGTGCCATCTCAGGGATATATCCTTGGTTTCATTGTTAGACCATAGTGACGTTGCTCTCGTTGCTATGGTAACCAAGAGGTCGTAGCCCCTCGTAGAAAGCGCAAAATACAAACGTCCGCTTTCGTTCGGGGTCAAGGCCCTACCCCAGATTCCCCTAGGAAAAGGCGTATGTCCTGCCTTACTGGAAGTAGTGGACCCCTGACCTCGGCACAGAAGCTCTTTTGGCTTTTTCTTTTTCGGTATTTCACAATGTAACTTTTTTCTTCTTCTTTTCTTCATCTTTTCTTTTATCTCTTTTTGTCTTGGGCAAAATGATTCACATTGTAGGATTATACATTCTGCGGTTGAAATGTCTCGGTATTATTTTTAGTGTATAAATGAAGGTTTATTCCTGTAGGTCACGAATGATGAATCATTTCTGAGAAAGGATGTTGTGACTGTGCGCGAGGCAAAAGGTGAAATTCCATTTTAGAAAGCAATGTTTTTAATGAGAAAATGCTGTAATAAGACTTTAATGGAAAAGTTCTGGAAAATGATAAGTATGAGTTTAATCGACTATAGGCGAAAACGTACATAAAACTGACGTCACTTTTCTGAGTGAAGTATACAGAATAATGGATTTAACTGGGGAAAATGTAATTTCCTAATTTAAGCTGTATTTTTCTCTAAGAAATAAATAATTAATAAAATTTCAATATCATATTCATAAAAAGATGTAACTACATCAGATAAAGATTTTAAAAAAAATGTTCTAAAATAATTATATTTTTGATTTTGAAATATCTATGAAACTGTTAAATGGCAAAAGTCTTCCAAGAACTGGAAACAAGCCCTTTTCTGGTTAAAAAAATATATAAAGCAAAAAGTCTTTTAATTCAGAAGTTTATCAAGAAACGCGTTAAATTTTGCCGATAGCATAAGAAAGATATTATCTAATTCTTGAATTAAAAAAAACAACCCAAGCTGTATTTCTACCCATCCGATAAATATTATAAAATTTTCATTTTTTCTTGCATTGTGACGCTTTAAAACAGCCGAAGAATTTTTCTAATGAATAAATTATTTATTCTCTTATTCAGGAACTGCAGATCATATTGAAAAAGTATTTTGAATAGAAAATATGAATTAGATTTTAATTAATGACATTTTTTTTTGTAAGAAAATCATATAAAAGATTAGAATTTGAGAAAACAGCATTTAAAGAGCGAAATAACATTTAAACATATATAAACGCAAACATGAAATTCAATGTATCTTCCCTAAAAATCCACTTATAAACAAATTTCAAAAGGTTTTATAAAATAAACTGTTTAAATATTAAGAATATCAAATAAAAAAATCTATATTTGCCAAAAAATGGACTTTTTAATGTAATCATCTAAGAAAAGGAACTCAAAGTCTCTTGATAATCCTATTTATGAAACGTTTGTAACTTGATTTTTTTTAAGAACTCCGCAGCTCGTCTTCTTTAAATCATTATTAGAACTATTAAAATAAAATAAAAAAATTTTCACAGATGTTTAAAAAAAGATTTAAAAAGTGCATAAAATTAGCATTAGTTTTTTAGGAAGAATTATGCATTGAATTGTGGATTTTAACGGAAAGATAATTTCATAATTGGAGTTGTATTTTTCTATCAGAAATGACTAATCCAATTTGGATAAAATACTTCTAGAAAAAAAAAAGTAATTGCAATCGTGGAATTTCTTGATAATCTTTATCTTGAAACTTTTAAATTTTTTTAATCCCGCAGTTTCGTTTTGCTTAAATCAAACGCTTAAAATAAAATACAATTTCTTTCATTCTTATGTATTAAAACAATTTTACTACCAATCAATCGAATAAACCTATTAGCTACAATTACCTAGTTTTCTGCTAGCATCACGAATGTAGCTCGCTTTATATAATTCTTTATTCAATGGAGATCTTTATTAAAAAGTTTTTCTGTATTGGTTTGAAATTTTTTATTTATTTTGAAACATGAAGGTCTAAAATATTTTTACAGGCAAACTTCTAAGATTTTTCTTCTATAACTCTTAAAAGCCTGGATCGGAATAAAATCCATAGTATTACGATGAAAAGAAAAGAATTGTTCTTAATAATTGGAATTATTAATAATAGAAATATGGTTTACTTTAATTCTTTTTACATTTTTTTTACATATTACTCCTCTATCTAATATAAAAAATTTTATTGTCAAAATAATCAATGATGCATCCATTATGGTATATTTATGATATGAGCAACAGTTTTCACCTTTAGACATCGTATTTACAATATTGTACAATATTCTGAACATCACAATATCTTTATTCTTCTAAGAATCTTGAAGATTCATAGATAAAATGGATCCGAATGAGAAATGGATATAATCTTTTTTTATCACAAAATATTGTAAGATATCCGTATAGTATTGTTAGATATTTTAGGCACTGTTGAGTATCTTGGAATATTATACCAATATTGACAAACATTTTGTTCTATTAATGACTCGATGATTAGGATAAGTATAGCTACGAACTTTGTAAATAAAACTAATATGTTTTTCGTTTTATAGCAGATAATTCTAAATTGTTCTACCATTAATTAATTTTTTTTCTTGTGTAAGATTCATCAATTAGTTTAAATGCTTTTTAGAACGTCTTTATCTATAGCAAAGTTATTTTGCGGAAGTATGCTTCCTTTATTATAATTCAATTCATCTTTGAGTATTTGTTTGAAAAATGATTCACAAATTTCACAAAGAAGCAAATATGAATCTTTTCATGAATTATTTTTTTGAAGTCATTGAATTGTACAGTAGTTTGTTAGAAATACCCATTTATTTTTACACTTAACTGTATCAAGCAGAAAAAAAAAATAGAGAGTGAAAACAGGCAGTTAGTCGTTACAGCGAATAACTTCTGTTCCCGAACGTTTTCCAATTAAAGTTTAACTTAGCGTGAAATGCGAGGTGAGTGTTTCCACTCGCCTTTTCACTTTTATGGGAATATTGCTGCACTTGTGAGTGGAGAAATGAATTTTAGATTGCTCAACTTCACGGAAATGAAACGGTTTTCTTAGAGAAGTTGTCAGCTATTCGCGAAGCTATTTCAAATAGTAGAATGATTTTTAATTAAGTTTTTTTTTGTTGTTGTTGCTGAACTTTAGTGTGAAGAAAGTCATGGGAAGGGAATGAATGTCAAGGTCTCATTGCGTAACAAATTAATGTAGTGGCCTCAAAATGAAGAACTCAGATAGGAAAAAAAATAAGAGGAAAAACAAAGAATCATGTATAAATTCGATTTCAACATTTTTTTTAAAATTTCAATTCAGCTTTAGAAACGAATACTTAACAATAAAAAGATATTTTAATAAAATGTAAATTCTTGAAAAATAAAATATCTTTTTGAAAATTTCACGTAAAAAACGCAAAAATATTTTAAATTTAATATAACGAAGTTTTACGTTTATGCACCTTATTTTAATTTCAAAAAATGTTAATTTCCCGCCTGCATGAATTTTAGAAGCATCGCTCTTAAAATAAAATTTTATTGACAATTTTTTTTTGAAATGTTTTTTGAATTGTAAATGATAAAAATTAATGATACTGTTTGATTCTATGCAAGTGATGATACAAAACAATTTAATTTTCTTTTATTACCAAACAATGCACAATGTTTGTTTTATTATTTGCTTACGAAAAAAGCTGAATTGTATTTTTAAGACATTTTAAATATCTTTCTTAGAAACCATCTAATTAGTTTTAACAACTAACTATTAAATTAAATATATGATTCTGCAAAATCTTCTAAGTGGTGCATCTCAGAAAGAAGCTAGTATGCACAAATTATCTAAAGACATTGTTTGTATATCTTTACGATATTGTCCGACATTAAGAATATCGATCGTGATATCATCCAATAACTTATTAATCAGGAACATTTTCAAGTCAATTGATATATTAGATGGATTGGGAAAAAATAAGTTTTCTTTGATTAATGAAAAAATAATTTGATAATTTATCACGAAAACTTGACTCAATCCTGCTTTATATTTTTGTTTATGGGATCAAACATGAAGTGCTTATAACATGACAATTATACATATAACTTAATAAGTGCTACACTAAGGTTTGTTGAAGACAACTTAGTGTGAACGTCATATACGAGAAAATAAAAATATAATTAATATTAAAAATCAGGGCACAAATAAACGTCCAGTAAATATATGTAATTTTTAAAAATAAGTGTTTTTAACATAATATTTTTTATACAAGATATTATAATATACTAAACTCTCTTATTATCGGAAGCTTTATTTTCAATTAAAATAAAATATCAGTTTTACCAAATTTTTTTAAATCTCACATCACCTAAAAAAATTGGAAAGAAAACGATTTTGAATTCCATCAAAAGCTAATTTATTCGAAAGTTATAATTGGTTTTTAAAGAACGATATAAAATTCAAATAAAAAGTATGAATGCGAACTCGGAGAAAAATAAATGCAATTATATGAAATATCTGAAGTATTTTTAGTAGAAATGCCAACATTAAAGATGAAATAATATTCTCTATATTCCAAAAGTATTTTAATATAAAAAATATAACTATTCAATTAATTCTCAGGAAATCAACTCGAAAGTTTTTCTTATATTTTATAGTATTTATTAGCAAAAGCAAAATAGGATAAATTTTTCTATTCTATAGTGTATAAATTATTCATGTGCATTTTATTTATATATTTTTAACGCTCTACTCTCAGAATTCTACTGATATTTAGAACTGTTGTTATTCTTATCTTTAAATTCTAATTTATAATATTTTCTAACTGCAATTCATTTAAATTTAGTTTTGCAAAGCGTGAACTATAATAGTTTTTTAAAAAATAAATCAAAATCAGCTTTTTTTTTGTTAGTTTTGAGACTAATTATACTATTACGAAAATTACTAAAAATATTTATATTTCGTTTTCACTGCATTTTAGCATTCTCTTTTTTATTGCATTTCCATTAAAGTTTTTCGTACAGAAGAAAAATTGTGACGGATGATTTTCGTGTCATCTTAAATACTTTCATTTTCAATATGTACAACTTATAAATTTTAAAATAATTAAATCTGGTTTCTCAAAATATTCCCCATCACAGGAAGGACTCTACAATTTCATTGTGTCATAGTGCTGCCATCTATACGAGATTCTTGTAACTTAATTTTAAAAAGTTTGAATTTAAAAGAAATATGTTACGTTCAGATACGATCTTTAGAAATTCCATAAACTGCTTTTTATAAAATAAAATATTTTAACTTTAAAAAAATCTTTTTTGAAATGTTGGATAAAATTTCAAAATTAAAAATAAAATTATCTGTTTGTTGTTGTAGGTGAAAGAAAGAGGTTTACTTCTAAATCTCAATATAATGCAAAATAAATTTTATGATTAATATATTTTATGACTAAAAATTATTTTTATTCTAAAATTTCGTTTTTTTTTTCGCCATAAAACTTTTTTAATGTATTTTTTGTTTTGCTAACTAAATAAAAAGAAATTTGTTGAAGCATTTCTTTTCTCGTGAATTGGCTTATTCTAAAAATAATATTTTAATTTCATATTTTTAATTATGAAGAATTTAATGCTTGAAGTATTTTCAAATTTAATGATACTTTTCTTCAACAACATCATATCAAAATAAGAAATAATATTACTTCCTTGTTATATTTATAATTTAAGTGCCTTCTGGAATCTCGACTTCCATTAATAGTTAAAAAGTTAATTTTTGTAATTATCAAGTGATAATAATTATAAGCAATTACAATGGCATACAGTAATTGCTTTAATGCTAAAAATCTTTTAACATAACAAAAGTATGAAATCGAAAATCTAATAAAAAATATATTTGAAGCTTAACAGCTTTCTTTTAAATTTATAATCTGGGCAGAATGGAATACATTCCATTCTATAGCAAATAACGTTTATATATTGGTTAGGTCAGTGAGAGGAAAACTACTGCCAGCCAATCAAATGCTACCAATTTTGATTTTCTATCTGTCCTATTAGCATAAAATGTTTTTCGATATCTCCGAGGTGAATATTCTGAAAACCGGACAATATCTTTAGGGTATCATAACAATGTTGTTGGGCATTTCGTGCTTATAGGGTAGCCAGCTGCAGATTTTAAAATAAAAATATAATTTGAACGTTGCAGTTTTAAGAGATTATAAAGAGCTTTTCGAAATGCGTTTATAATTTCATTCAATGCAAACATTTTTAAAGAATTTTTCAAAAAATAATTTTTTAACAGCATTGATTTGTTTTAATTTATTATATTGCTTTATTACTAAAAAAATATGCACATCTCTGGGACACACTCTTATAATATCATCACAAATCATGCATGTCTACAAAATTCCATCTTAATGATATCTTGCTATTTGGATATAATATTGACTTAACGTATTCCTTCCCTTGTGTTGTTTCCGAATATATAGCTTTGGAAACATATTATTTCTGAATAGAAGGATTAGTTGGGTACTGACTTATCAAGCTAATAAATAGCTGAAAAATGTTTAATTTATATATTTTGACAGTTCTTTGAATCAGATACTCATATTTTTTGCTTTTTCTTTTCACTAGTTGTTGGAACAAGAGAAGCATGCCCTGCGCCGGAAGCTGGATGTGCTGGAAAGTGAATACGACAGTAGGGTGGCAGAGTTGCAGGGGGACCTTACCCAGCTGCAGAAAGATCTGGCCTTGCAGACCAGTGCCTACAAGTCTTACGAGAAAGAGAAAGGCCAGCTTCTTGAAGAACTCACTGAGCAGAACCACCGACTCACGGCGGAACTCAAGCAGGTGAGGAGTTTGTTTTAGTTTTTTGCATTTTATTTAAAAAAGCACGACTTCTAAAGTAGTACAGCATTATTTACGATATTTTACAATATCTATCTGTCTATCTATATAAAACGCTTAAGTAGAAACAAAATCAGGTCGAATTGGTTAATCGCAATTTTGCAGTAGTCATACATTCGGATTGTTTACACGCGTTATGGAAGTCTAAGATAACATTTTTTTTTGAAGTTAGATAATATGTTGGATAATCCTCGATTTATTCTGATTTTTTTTAAATGAGTGTAAATCGTGCACTTTTGATTTTATACACCTGAATCGGCGAAATTAAGAAGGTAAGACAATTGAAAGTGTTAAACCATTTATAAGAAAATCCAGTCGAATGAAAGAAATGCAAATGTAAAGCGTTTTCATGTATGGAGCGAAATTTCCGAACTATCGGTGCATCGTTCATTGATTTCGCTACATTGGTGTATAACTAACCATTAATCAGAATGCTCTGTCATTATTGATCGAGTACTAATTAAAATAGTATGATAAAAATAACATATGGCATCTTTTTGCAATAAGATGTAGTTCATTAAAGTGACTAAATTAATCTTATTAATACTCGAAGTATTCGGCGATTATTACGATATTACTCACATTATGCTGATTAAATTCGTCGATATACATCTTATCAAAACATGAAAGGAGAAATCAATTCAGTTTTGATTTTTACATATCTTAAAATTATTTATTTTTGTCTTCTAACATTTATCTCTCTCTCTCTGTTGCTAGAAAATTTTAATTTTAGAAATTGATGTTTAGGTCTTTGTAATAGAATAATTTATGTTATTTATAATATATACTATAAATTATATATATAAATAATTTATGTTATTTATAATATTTATAATTTATGTTAGAATAATTTATGTTAATTATTTATGTTTATAAAAGAATTTATGTTAGCATTTTATGTAATTTGAAATAATTTAAATTTAGTTTTAGTAATAAATGCATTTTTAATTTCTGATTACCAGCAGGAATGCATAACTATATGATGACCGAAAAGGATCATGTAGTGATCCCAAAATAGTCGCAATCTGATTCTTGGAGGTTTGTGAGTGGACCAAGGAAGAGGGGTGTAACCCTCTAATTGATCAAAATTTTACACTATGATATTATACTATGTTGAGGAATAACGTAAAATATTATAAGGTTTTTGTGTGCTATTTTGCTGCGCTTGTAAAGTGCGATTGAAAGTAAGTTTTTTGGTTTATGTTTAGCACTTTGGGGGGTGAAGATTTTAAGTGGTTATCAATGTAAACGACAAAAAATAACTTCAGCATTATTTTTCACGGTTATGTGTAAAGTGAGCATTACTGTAGTATGACTGTAATATTACTATAATCCTACCCGGAGATACCACAGAAATGAAATCGAGAAACTTCCGGTATGGTGGTTGTTTCTCAGCACCCTGGTTGATACAGAAATGCTGTGGTTTGGCTACCTTCTTTCGAAGACGGAATGTGCTTCCCACGGACTTGTAGAACTCAACCTTAGTTCTGTCGCAGTGGTGTCCGATCATTCAAATTAATCAGAATATCTTTAATTAAGCTGGGTGGAACAGCTAGTGTGGTTGCTGTAACATGATGTTTTTACAGGTCTTTGATGTTTATGTCATAAATATTAGAATCTTCAGATAATTTTAAGTCCTATAAACAGTTCAGAAGAATGTTTAAAGATGTTGCTAATATACGATTTCTGATTTATCAGTCTTTTGCAACTTTGTAACATGCACTATTGACATTTATAGCGGTTGCCACTTGTCAATTGATTTTTTTCTAAAAATGATATTTGTTTTCATAAAGTTCCCATGACCAGTTGTTCCTTCAAATAACCTATTAACATCAATATTTTATTAATCTATCTGAAAAAGATAAAAGCTTGTAAAAATATAAGTTTGAAGATGTTTTGTTTCGAATTGGTCTGTTTTTGAAAGGCCTCTTAGCTATCGATTGTAAAAGTTCCTTTAAATTTTACAAATTTGTTAACAGAATTAATTTATCTCAAGTCACGGTAACAAATTAATTTTTTTAAGTATGTTATTGAACATTATACCTCTTGTAATGCATAAGAAATTTTTGTGCGACTTCCGACAAAAAGTTTGTTTTGAAACATAACAAAATCTTTTCTCCTTCTTCTTCTTTGAACCATTTTTATGTATACTCTGTAAATTAAGCCACTTTATAAGTCTTTTTATCTAGGTTTTATAAATCTTTGCATCCTCTCTTGTAGTATTTATACTGTTCGTATATGCTGTTAATTAAATCTTTTTTGAATATGAAATTTTGTATATGAAATTAATCCATGAACCACTCCTACCAAGTACCAAAATGCATAAATCACTTCTACAAATATGCTTGTCTTCTTCATATTATTCTTTAAACGTCCTATTTTGTTTATTAACGAAGTTAGACATTTCTTTTATCGATTCTTATTATGTCTCGGCAAACAAAAATTTAATGATTCACTCTATAATGATCCACGATAAACAGGCTGAATTGAAAAGACTTATCTATAAATAATTCGTTTCTTTTGACATTTATTTGGGCGAACGATTATATTCCATGTTCCACTCAATTAGTATAAAATCTATCATTTGGCCTTATGAGAAGATCTGTTGTTTTGACAGTACACTTATTTTTAAATCTTACACATAACATGTTCAGGTGCCTAATCGATTAGTTGCACATATTTTTAACTAAAAAAGTTTTCAAGGCTCTCAGCTCCCGTCCAGAATATCGTTATCCCACATCAGCTGCCAGAAATTATCCAACCCTAAAACGTGATTTATACTTGATGTTACCATCACTAACGACTCGTGAAATCAACAACCACGTAATGTCAAAGGTTCGCACGTCTTTTTTTATTTTCATAATGATTCTCTCTCTCTCTTTCACCCACACGTGAAACTAACGCAGTCTGTGTAATAAAACAGCATACGCAATAAACTTTCTCAAAGGAAAAGAACTATTAATCACTTGTGCCCAACTGGAGATCGATTCCGTTAGTTGAAGACGTGATTCGGTTATGGGTCGCCGATCGCTCTTCGCCAGTGTTTAAATTTTTTTTTTTGAACATTTAAAACTTTTGCTATCGTTTTGGAGATCAGGTCTTTTTTCTTCTTATCTGACTAGGTATAGCAAGCGATATATTGTAACAATTGGTTATCTGAGTTATTAGAACTGCCCAGTTTGTTGAGTATGGCTGGTAGCCAATATTTTAAATTATTTGTAATATATTTAGATGGTAAATGGTATTATTAAAAGGTCATGGATGTTTATTATATCAATAAGAACTTTTGTAAATAGAATGCGTTTAACCGTAATTATAATTGTTTGATGTTTCCATTGGTAGGAAATGTTAGACCAACAAAGTGCCATAACAATTGTTAAAGTGCTTGTAGAAAGAGGATTAGTGAATTAACAGTTAATATATGAAAAAATATTTGATTACGTGAAAGATAAAAAGGCTTTGGATTGTTCAGGTTTCTATATCTTGGACCTTATTGCAGATTTCATATTGAAATGCAGATTCATGGGGATTATATAAATATGGGTTTCGTAGGTTTTTCATACATATCAGAGAAGAAAAAAAACTATTCGAATATTCTGTTAAAAAAAGAAAACCCAATTTAATGTAATTATTAATAAAAATTTCTGAATTATTTAAGTTTATTTTATATTTTAATAATTTTGGATGGTCTGCAAGAAACGGAAGACTGTGTCAGATATCCATCAACTTTTTATGCAATATCATTTAGTATCCATCTCATTTGCTTAGATTCTAAGGTACTGTGTATTTCTTTATAAGAAATTTATAATACAATTTTAGAATGGCATTTTTTACTTGGAAAGTGCTTGCATTTTCTTTCGTTTCTGATATCTAATATACAAAATCGTGCATTTAAAGATGAGAGGTTTTCAATTTGTGATATGAACACAATGCTCTTCAAAATGCTCATCTTGGAGAGACTCCTAGCAATAATATATTTGGCTGTTGCAGCATATTTTTGTAGAAAGAAATCTAAACTATTGTCATAGATTCCTATAAGTACAGAATGCGAATAACATTTTTATGATATCTCCAAGATTCTGGCCTGCGTTCAGAATGACGAAAAACATCGTGGAGATATCGGACAATAAATTGTGCTAATAGGAATGGGTATTCACTTCATTTTTATTCTAAAAAGATATTTCCAAAGTAACCATTAATTTAGCTTTATACATAGAAATAGTTAAAAAGGTTTCGAAGAACTTCAGAGAAGAGAAACCAATAACAGAAAAAGCGG
Source organism: Argiope aurantia (assembly GCA_026543865.1). Lineage (NCBI taxonomy): Eukaryota > Metazoa > Arthropoda > Arachnida > Araneae > Araneidae > Argiope > Argiope aurantia. The sequence goes on from JAPMOR010125788.1 coordinate 1,049,944, forward strand.
TATTTCAACAATGTTCCATTGAGCTATTGCCATATAATTAAAGTTTCTATTAATATTGTTTCAGCTGAATTCTCTTATCAAATTATTTCTGACTTATTCGGATATTTTGGAAAGACATTTTTATCAACAGGAAAACCAACGAAATATTTAGAATCAAAGCAGAGAATTAAGAAAATATCTCAGCATTTTTTATTGCTTATTTGCTTATAATTATTTAAATGAAATGCTCTTTATTGCAGGCATCGCGAACAGAAGATCAACTTCAGAGTCAATTACAAGCTCTAAGGGAACAATTTAATGTTCGGAGATCTAACCTCCATGACCACGTTTCTCAATTAGAAGGTTTAAGAGAAGAAGTAAGTATTCAAAATGTTCTTTTAATTTTGTTATTTTTATTTTAATCTTGAATAATTTATAATGCATTTTTTGTAAATTATGATAATAAATCATCAGTTTTGTTTTAATTTCTAATTTGGTTTAAAGTTGATTTTTTTTAAAAAAATTTTTGGCTAAGGAAAGACATAAAGGTTTAAGGAAATTCGAATTAGAAATAATTAAAACCTGGATTTTTATTTTCACTGGCTAATAATGTTTTTTTTTTCAAAGTGTTACAATAAAAAAAGACGGAATTTATAAATTTACAATGAGGTAAAAAAAAATGTGATATATAGTTAATTCATGACGAAATTAGAGAATAAACAAAATTACATTAGATTTTAAATAGGGTCGCCATCTAGAGTTGAGGCATTTTAACGAAAAGGGAAAAAGAATTTATGGAAGTATCGTTGCTTTCCTCTAGATGGCAGCACAGCATATATGTTTTTTTTTAAATTATGATCCATATTAAACTGATAAAAATTAATATTTTGCTTTTTTTTTGTGGGGGAAATAAATCAGTAAAGCTGAGATAAATTATGTTGTTTAAAACTATATCAATATTAATTTAATTAAATTTGTTTTTGTCTGCACAACAATGTTTAAATTTCATAGTTTTCGCTTTATATTAAAATTTTGTTCACTCATAACAAAAAAAAAAAAAATGATGCATTACTGTTTTTCCTGTGTGTATTATATGGGGGAATATTTTTACGAATTATTTTGAGTTTTCCTTCTTAAATAGATAAATATAAAGATTTTCGAATTTTTTTATAACATTTTTAGATAAAGACTAAATACTTTACTAAATAAAGAATCCTCTTTAACCAAATATTATCTGGTTCATGTTGTAATTTATTTAACTCACATAGCATGAAAGAATAGATTGATGCTTTTTTATTCATATCTCTAGAATTTATTTCGTAATATAAACTCCCCACAACAAAAACTATTTCTTTGTTAATAGATTAATTTACTATCCGAGAGAAAATATGAGCTGGAAAAAAGGATATCTGCCCTCAGTGATGAGAGGGAGGGTCTCAATGTGTCCTTGGAGGAATCTAGTGACAGGATCTTGTTGTTGGAGAGGCGGAATAGAGAACAAGAACAACAGGTACGAGTTTTTTTTATCTGTTTAATTCCTGTCTTTTATCAGATTTTTTTATTGTTCTTTCTTATGTTAATAAGCATTCGTTTATAAAGCAGATGTTAGTTTTTTAAACTGAAAAAAATCAGTCAAAGATTTAATTAGAGTTTAAAACCATTAGGTTTGAATACAACTAGAGAGTTTTATAGGGAATAAGAATAGAATTAAAATACAATATCTTTGAATATCTATCTATTGCTGATTGCAAAATGAGTTAGTTCATTTATTTGCTTTATTTTTGGAATATTATCTCTGAACAATTTGCAAAGCAATCAAATTATTTTAGTTTCAGTTCCTTATCAATATCTTTATATCGGTGCAATGATTGATTTTTATCTGTGTACTAAATTCAGTTAATGATTACTTTAAATATTTATGATAAAACAGATAATCTACAAAAATTTTAGTAGCGCATATTTTAAGTGCATTTTTTGAAGATACAGATATAAATTAATTTTTTATGTAATAAAGCAGTAACTAAGACAATTATATGTTTCTTTCTAGAAATAATAATTATGCAAAATAAATTTTCCTTATTTTTTTAAAAATCTTTTTTCGCATTGTATTTTTATGAAATTTTCAAAGAAAAATGATTCCAGAAATTCTTGAATTCATTATTGTTTCCGATTAATTAAATATTTTTTCACGAAGACATTGAAATATAATATTGTAAAATATATTAATTACGGAAAGTTTTATTACTGTTAAATTATACGCATTAATTAACTAAAAATTATTATGTCACTTATAACTGTTATACTCAAACGCGCCGTATAGATGATTAAATTTCAAAAACACTAAAAAAAAACAAAATAAGAAAAAAAATATTATACGTTCATATACTAACGTTCAATGGAGTGTTCAATGGTTTAATGAGTTAATTCATTTGTGACAAATAAATCTGAAGTGTTCAGCTTAAATTAAAAATTAAATTCTTTTGTGCATCGCGTAATTGCTTTTAGTAACATTAAAATCAGTATTGTTTTTTGAAATAATTGTTTATATTTTTTTATATTTTCTTTGCTAATATTGTTTCACTTCTTACACTAGAACTTTAATTAATTTTTTAATTAGTTTTCAGATTTGTGATTTTTTAAAAATCGTTTTCTGTTTATATTAGAATAATTGCTAGTGTCAAGAATTCAGTTAACCACGTGGTCTTCTTGGGCGGGGCTAGCTACTAATCATGGAAATACCACGTGATCTTACTGTTGGTTGCAGTATATTTTCTTTTCCAGTAGAAGCGAACTTGACTCGTGAACTAGGGGGAGTGTGATCACGGCTCTCTCTCGAGTAATTTTATGTATAGTTCTCTAGGCGTACTACACTATGGTGTAATCATGTGCTTTTTGTTGTTGATGCTACCAATAAACCACATAAAAACAACATGTGTCTTCAAGTCATTTCACCAGACCACAATCTTCAGTATCAAATAAATTATTATGTAATAAAAAAAGCAATAATTTTTCAGCTATCATTAGTATTATGAAAGTCTAATTTAAATTATATCAATTTTTTTTAGGATTTATATATTCAGTTAGTTTTGCTTAAATTATTTATTACTTTTTCAATACGCTTTTTATTTATTAGTTATAAATATGAACATCATTATAAAGCTTCAATACACCTTTTGAATTTTTATTGTCCATGTTTGTAATGCTCATAATTTAAATACTAATAATACAAGTTTACTTTAAATATATGTTTGTAATGCTAATAATTTCGTTTTTGTACGAAACTCGTTTCGACTTCATTTATTGCATAAAAATAGACAAATTATGAAGAATAAAGCCTATTTTCTACTCATAAAATTTGCTAAATATGTAAAGACAGCTTAAGACGATAACTGGTGGGCCTATGAGTATTGTATCATGCAAAGCAGCGTATAGTTACTTACTAAGATGATTGGTACAGTTACGCTTGTCATGTGAATATATCGTTGCATGAATTTTGTAATTGGGAGAATATGTAAAGAAATGACACTTGAAAGCTCAAATTTCTAACTGTTTTAACATGAATGCCGATTGAAAATTAATATCTTATATTTGTCCCAGGGTTCATAACTTTGTATCTGTGTATGACCATTATCTCATTCTTCCATATTTACATTTCAGAAATGAGTGAAAAGTTACTCATAAATCATATTTTAGATATCCAATTGTCAAAAATAATACAGGTTTCTAGAGTGTGTATATATATATGGGATGGTGCCTAATATATTCTTAAACTTTTACCATATATTGATAAACAGCATCTTCATTTCATACTGTATAGCTGTTTTAAGATTAGTAAGCCTAATTTCTCATTTGTTTCAGCTTCGGCTTCAGCAGCGAGATATTGATGAACTTCGTCAGACCAACAGCCACTTGCAGAATCGTCTGGATGTAGTGTTACGAAGATGTGGGACACCCATCAATGGAGATAAACCTTCGCTCTTCAACGAGATCGAGATGTCCTCGCAGTCATCGGTTGAGGATGAACTTAGATCACCAAGTCAGGTAAATAAAGCCATGATAGTTAGTTTTTAATAATTAAGATAATAAAGTTCTATATTCTTAGTGGTAATATCTACGTCATTTTGTTATCGAATAAGCTAACAAAAATTTAAAACAAATTTCAATTTTTAATAAATTTAAAGTATATTCCTTTATATGTAATATAAATGTAAATGCAATATTTATAAAAGTAATATGTATATCTTTGAAATAGTATTCTGAATAATTGAAATAAATATATAAGGTGGCAGATAAAATGAATGAAGGAAATGGAACAACATTTCATATACCGACTGTGGAAGGTATGGGAAGATGTATTTCTCAGAAAAAATAAATAAGTACCTAAAATTTCCAATAGGGGAAATACTGGCGCTGTAGGAATACAATTATGAATGAATTCATGAAGCTTACAGAAAATAATTTTTTATTCATCAACATTAGGGTTCTCTGGACGCTGTGGTGTATGACGTTCTCCACTGCTGCTTGTAAACTGTCAATTTCGATGTGTTCATAACATCCCGTCTTATGTTCTGTGCATAAGACAATCAAGTTTGCTTACGAGCAGTCACGGCATTAAACTGTCTAGTGTAGAAAATTTTTACCAGTACGCTAAGGTAAGGTAGGGTCCATATTAAGAACACATCAATAATCAATCAGAATAACAGTCAATATTTCTTCTATCGGTAACTTTTAATACTAATTTTTCTAATTTTTTTTGTCTGCGAAATTCATTTTCCAATGCCTTCTACATTCTGTACATGAAATGTGGTTTCATTTCGTTCATTTGTTTTGGCTGTAGATGCCGTGAAAAAAGGAAAGTTATTTTATGGTCATCCTGTATCGTTCGATATTCGAAAAACTTTTTAAGGAAATTGACGATGGCCTTGAAAATCAATTAATCCAAACACCTCTATACAAAAACAAATTTTTAGTCCTTTTATACAAATTGCCATATCTATTTATAGCTCAATTTAAATTTTTAGTGGTATAATTTAAATTCAATAAAATGCGATAAATTTACAAGGAAATTCATAATTTTTGTACAGATATATGTATAAAATAATGAAAGTAAAGGATAAATATTTAAACTCGGAGGAAAAATCACGAAAAAAATAAGTAAAATTAAATAAACCTTTAAGAAAGGTTGGGAAAAAAGTGTCTAGCTAGTAGCAATTTATTTAAGAATTAAAATGACAATTTTTGTCAAACTTTTTCTAAGTTCTTCAGACATTCAAATTAATCCATGAATAATCATAAAAACGTAAAATCAAAGTTTGGTAGATATTATTTTGTATAAATAGCATTTTAAAAGAATTTATCAAGAAGTATTTATTATTTAAACGGACTTTCACAAATTCCAAAAACTTTAATAGTAATGGTCTGATCTAGAAATTCAATTAATGTACTTTCGTTCACTCAAGGAATGATGTACCGAACTTTGTTCTACATAAAGCTATTTCAATGTGTCAAAACTTGTTTATCACTCTATTTTCACTGGTATTGTGTCACACGTCACCTGACATTACTATAATGGAGGGAACGGTTACAATTCAATGAAAGTGCTGATGGCACTTTAGATAAAATGGTAAAAGTAACGCTTTGATAGGGAGTCTGTGATGATTGCTAATCATCTAATCGGCACTCACATGCTCCAAAATAAAAACAACTGCCAGTCATAACCTGTATTTTTTTAAGCCATACCTTACTAAAGGTGATAAATTGCGAGAAACCTTTTGCTGATACTGATACAGATAAAAGGTTTGTCATTTTTCTGATAAGTTTTACGCTTTCATAAAAATATTACTAATTGAATTTTTTTGATGCAGTGTGGGAGAAGTAAAAATCCTTCGCTTGGTTTTCTCGAGGACGAAATCGAATGTGACGATTCTGATTTGGCCCTAGCTATGGATACTGAGGATTCGTGGAAGGTAATATAAACCTCTTCTTTTATGGTTTTTTAATACTTTTCAAGACTATATTATTGCAAATTCTATAAATAGCGGAGCTTGTTAAGTAGTTGACATTTGTGTAATTAGGAATTATCTTCATAGTGAAAATTTTAACATATAATATTAAAAATATTGTAGGACCCCCCCCCTTCCCAATGAAAACCTTATTTTGAAAAGTTCATTTAGAAAACAATTTGGGAGTTCGAAGATTATTATATAGAAACTTAACAATTCTCAAATATACGGTTTACAATACTAACCTCGAAATCTATATTAACCATTTCCATCTCGTCATTTTCTATTATAATTTTATTTATTACGTGCAGAGATGCAGTAACCTAGTACTAAGGAACAGTCGGAGAATTTTGGTTTAAAACACTATTTTATACGCTATTTCATTATATACCTCTGTGTATGCGGATCCAGTGCACGCCATATGTGACATCTTGAATTGTGTCCTTCCGTTGGTCTGAAGCTGAAATTTGGAAAGAGAAAAAAGTGTGGGATCAGGTGTCACCCTCATCATTTGAATTCGGTCTAAAATTAGGAGATATGCACAAATATAGCTCTCAAATTGTTTTCAAACAAAGCGTTAATGTAACTAAGTCAAAATAGCATAATAAGGCACGATACGTAGCGTTTTTGTTAAGCGTTGAAGTATAGGAAGAAAGGTGAATGACATATTTTAGATGAACTGTCTTGTTGAAAATTTGGTACAGATTTGTAAATTTGTTCTGAAGACCATATATGACCATATTTCATTTATCAAGCTCAGTGTTTTGAATTATCTTCTAACAAACATATAGTTTGACAATAAACAAATAGACAGTTTAGCTTTTGACAGACATATTGAGGAATTAAAGATTGATCTATAATTTAGGTATAAAATTCATATTCAAAAATTCATGCATCAACCTATTATACTCGTTTCATTTTTGAATTATCATGTTCATATAATCAAGTAACTGTCTTTGACTGGCATCTTTTGATTAATTTTTTCAAAATTTCATACGATGTTTTATGTTACGACTACGTATCAAATTTCATTCGTCAGACTCACTCCGTTTTTACAGACAAATATAATTTTAGAAATTTATCAAATTCTCCAATTCCTATTAGTTTGACATCTGCAGTACTTTTTTTATATTTTTGAATAAGAAGAGGCAAGATTTGTATAAGAAGTGTTAAGATTTTAAGAGGTTGATTTCTAGTTGCAAATCTGTATCTAATTATAAACTAGGAATTAAAACGAACTGTTCAAGAAAACTTTGAATGTAGAAAATCTTTCTCAACTTTTAAAAAAAATGCTGGAAAATCTGAGAATTACTTAATTTTAATTTGGGAATATCAATTACAAATGAATAAATAAATATAGAACGGCTCTAATACTTAAAAACGACTCAAAACAGAATCCTTTTTTTTAGATAAGTGAAAAAATATTCTTTATAACTTCCTACAAAAGGTCTTATATGAATGTAATGTTGTTAGCATTTAGTAAAATGTAAACTTCATTTATATATTCTTTGAAATGTAAAATATTTTCGCAAATATAAAGAGTTGCATTTATTTGATAAGAGATGCATTATTTTTTCTATAAAGATTAAAGTGTAATAAAGTTTAAATAAGTAGATTCTATAGCTTTTCGTTTCTCTTTTATTATCTCTTTAATCTTTTTATTTTTGTGTATATACTTAAGTGAATATATTAAAAAATTTCTTTCTTTTTTTTCATGAACATAGTTTTACAAATTTGAAGTAAATTCTTTTCAATAATTCAAATCGGATTATTAGATATTTCATTTGTTATAAACTTATATCTTTATAAATAATGCGAAATAAATTCAAGGATTATTATTCAGCATAATTTTGAATTAAAATGTTTATTTTCATTGAATTTAAAATTATTTAAATATGAATTTTAATGCTTAATGATGGAGAAGTTAAAGAAATATAAAAGAAATGTTTGTAAACTTAAATTGGCATAAAATTAAAGAGTACCTCAATATTAAAATATTGAATTACTTTGAAAAAGGAAGCTGAAATAAGTATTTAGTTTAAAACTTTGACTCAGCCTTTCTGTCACATAGATACAATAAATATAATATGAAGGAGTATCTCTAAGTTCAAATATTGAATTACTTTTAAAAAGGAAGCTGAAATAAGTATATACTTTAAAACTTTGATTCAAATTTTCTGTCACATAGATATAAAACAATAACCTTTTTTTTTATTTTTTCGTATGCGTAGTATAGAGAAAGTACAATACTCGTCGAAAAATTCTAAATTGTGATTTTGTCGAATCTCTACGTTTTAAACCTCCCTGAATTCGAAAATGACCGTCTGTTTGTCTGTGACAAAGATAACTAACAAACATTTTCAGCTAGAAGGATGAAATTTTGTATGCGGTTTTTATACCAAATTTGCAGATTTCTGAAACTAAAGTTTGAGCAAAATCCGCTCAGAGATTGTAATTTAACATGATAACTGCAAAACGAAGAGAGCTAAATTAAAAAAATTCGATACACAGAATTAACATCTATATTCTAGATATCTATCAAATTTTGAACTTGATCCAACAAGGATTGACCATCTCTCTGTTTATACTTTCAGAAACACGTGTACGCGATAACTCGAAAACAGAATGACTTGAATATATGAAATTCAGTATGGGTTTTATGACTACAAAGGTGATTTTGTGTCAAATTTTAGTTTCAGTCAGTTATGAAAAACGAGTCTAAAACACTAATTCAATATTTGGATAGTATTAACCACATTCCAGGGATTAATTGCGAAATAACTCGCCAAGGATGACACGACAGATTCAGTAAAAACTCTAAATTGAGGCCAAAAGGTTAATATTTCGTAACTATTGTACGCCTGTGCCATGCAAGACATTCTCTGGGATAACAACTTTATTAAAGTGTATGCGAGAACGTTTTGAAGATATCATCATGCTGGTTCCTTCATAAATTATCAATGAATATGAATACAAATTATTCTAGAAAGAGTAATCGTCAAAAAACTGGATCCCGAGACTTTTATGAATATCCACGTTTTACACCATGGTTTAAACTCATTTTGAAATTATGTCTCTATCTGTCTGCGAAACGCCATAATTCATAAATGTTTTGAGCTAGATGAATATATGTGCATGGTCTTTCCATTAAATTGGTAGATTTCTATAAAATTTTGAAAAAAATCCATTAAGAGGAAATATGAAAATAAAAAAAAGCAGAGAACTAGATAAATGAAATTTAGTACACGTCATTTATTTTTAGTTTAGTATCTGAAATATAGACATGTGTTAAAGTTTGATCTAAGGGTTGACCATCTGTTAGTCCGTGCATTCGCATGAATGTAAGCACGATAAATGAATTTAACAACTTACATAAATGAGCCGGCATCCTGGCATAGGGGTAGCTCGTCTTTCTCATAATCTGGGCGTCCTTGGTTTGAGTTCCGGTTTGGGCATGATTGTTCTGCCGTCGTTCTATTTGTGAGATGTGTGAATGTACCGTTCTGTAAAAAGGGGTTGTGCGAGCGAATGAGTGATGCGTGAGTAGCGAAGTCGTACTCTTGGGCCTAGTTGGCGGTACTAAAGAAACAAAAGACGCTCCCCACAGGCTTAAATCGCTGCCTTCGTTACAGCGGACGTGTCCATGGCAAGTGCCATAAGAAACAACAACAACAATTTGAATAAATGAAATTCGGCAAACTTCCTTGTTATGAAAATTATAACTATGCACCATTTTTTATTTTTAATCAACTCCCCCCAAAGCATCCAAATGGAATATACGATTTTCATTATAGTGCTACGCAGTACAAAATTTTCATGTCTAGGAATCTGGGAATAAAGACTTCGGTACTAGTAGTTTTATTGATTCTACAGTTTTTATGTGGGGGCAAGTGGGGATAATACTTTTATTAGAAAATATGTGGTAAAGTTCCAGAGAGACCACTAATACTGATGGATTAAATAAGTTGAATAAAATTCATTTATTTTGTATTCATATTTAAAATTATGTTTCAGTTTCGTGAAGAATTGGTTCCTATCTACCGGCAGCTGAGACGCCTATGCGAGGACCTCCGGCGCAGAAGAGACAACTACTCTTCTGCGGACAGTGGGATTTCCCATTCGCCGGAAGAGATCCGTGCCAGCGAAATCCGTCTGGGCATGCTCACGTCTATCACGAAAGAGCTGGGGAATCTCATGGAAGAGGCATTCTTGTCACAAGATGATGGGGTAACATGCTTTTTACATCGTTCGTCTGTTTCAGCCTATTCAGGAGGTTCAATGATTATGGTACTTGTCTCATGGGCCTAAGTGACCACTGCTAAATGCGATTAAATGGAGAAAAGATACAATAGATACCGATAAATTTTGGTGATTATTTGGTAAACTTATACATGTAAAGGCATTATATAAGGGCAAGTTCTTAGGCATTCTGGTAAACATAAATCCTAGATTCAATGTCGTAAAAATTCTGTTTCTTCGTCCTGGTTGACAAGTCACTATCAAATTTCATAGGCTAAGTCAAATGAAGAGCAAATTAATTGATGGTCTGTCATGTTTAGGCAACGCTTCATGTCTTGTGACAGCATTAAACACTAAAAAGATAATTCCTTAAGCAAATGAACAAACTCTCTTTAATGAAGACCTGTTGTACGTAGGTTATTTTGTACTGGATTTGGCAATATATCTAACAGAATTGAAATGCATTTGTTTCTTTTGTTTTTATTAATGCAATAATTTCTATTCTTTCACACCAAAAGTCATGCATTATTCCATGACAAACACAAAACCCTCAAAAATTATTTTTGAAAAGATGTTTGCATTAATTCTAGGACAGTAATTTTTAGTAAATTTCTTTGTTTATATATTTAACACTATGTTCTGTTGCAGACAATTCAATGTTTATTTTATAGCTATATCGCAGCTATACTGCAATTTTTTACATACATTGATATTTTATAAAAAAAAAATAGAAGCGTTGACTTCACGCATTGTTTTCAGAATTAAAAATGCACTTTGGAAGTTCTTTAAATACTTAAAGTACTCTATGAAGTCTTCAAATTCTTGAGATTCCATAGTTTAAATTTTAAGTACTTACAATTCTCTTGGATTTTCGTACTTTAAACTGAAGTTCTCTAATATTACCACAGAAGTAGGCGCAATAATTATATTTTATTATCCATATTTAATTCAAAATTTTATTTTGATCTTTTTTCAAAAAATTATTGAGAGTCATATAACTTATGTTCATATTACAGATGTGTCAGTCATGCCAGAGTCTTGCTGAGGACAGAGAGACATTGGAAAAAGTCCAGAAAGAGCTTCAAGAAAAGAATGAAGAAATTAAAAGGAAAACTGAAGATGTATCTCAGCTAATTGCCAAAGTAATTATTACGCATTTATTCTTTGTTTTGAATTACCATTATGTCTTTCAAAATGGCATTTATTTTTCATAAATGATGTAGGTATTTTAGAATTTTATTATGTGAAAGAGAAATAAATTAACATACGACCTTGTGTTATCTAGTTAACCTTGCAAGAAACAGAGTTGAATGCGCTAAGGGAGAGTAGAGATCAGCTTCAGAGCGATCTGGATAACAGCGCTCTTGCCAAAGATCAAATTGTGAAGAAGGCATGGGAAGTGAGAGATCAAGCAGTTGCAAGGTAAATTACACACAACTGTATAAGAAACAAAAAACAAATACATACTGTTCTAAAACAAATCTCAAATCCGAAAACGTTTTTGTTTTTGTGTGCATTTAAAAAATAAAGCTATTACAAGGTAAGTTACACACAACTCTATATGAGCATTATGAAACAAATTTGAAAACATTTTCATGTGTATAGTTAAAAAAAATCAAGCAGTTGCAAGGTAAGTTACACACAACTGTATATGAACATTATAAAACAAATTTAAAAATCTTTTTGTGTGTAATTGAAAAATCAAGCAGTTGGAAAGGAAGTTACACACAAATGTATACGAACATTATAAAAAAAATGTGAATACTTTTTTCTGTATGTAATTTAAAAAAATCAAGCAGTTACTAGGTAAGCTACACACAACTGTATACGAACATCATTAAAAAAAACCCGGATAAATTTTTTTGTATGTAGTTAAAAAAATCAAGCTATTTTTTTAAATGAAGAGTTTACGTTTATCAACTTAACTAATAGCTAATAAATAGATTGGAAAACCTATATCCAGCATATAGATTATAATTTGTTTGATTTGACATTTTACCTTATAGTATATTGATGAAGAATTATAGTACTAAAAGTAGTTGAATGAGTAAGTAGAAATTAGTATAAGGCATAAGTCCAGAATTCATTTAAGCAGTCAATATTTCGCAAAATGAGTCTATTTTATAGAAAGGATTAAAAAAATGAAAAGTTTTTTTGTAATTAAAATTTATTTGCTATATAATCAACAATTTAAACCCTCCGATTGGTGGAATAATCCTTTAAGTGGGATAACAAATTGTCAGAATAAGGATTTATAGATGCCCAATATATTGTTCCCCATTTTAGAACTCAGCTATCTGAGAAAGAAAATTTCTTTCAGAGCAGTAAGGAAATTTATAATCATACGATAGAGTAAGAGGAATAGAAATGTTCTTTAATTTTTAATGCAAAATTATTGGCTGACAATCAGGTTGTTTAAATTGTAAATTACGATAGAACAAGAGGAATAGAAATGTTCTTTAATGTTTAATGCAAAATTGTTGACTGACAATCAGGT
>JAPMOR010125796.1:0-40236 GCA_026543865.1 Argiope aurantia
ATCACCAGTAATTTGGGATTATTATAGAGTGTTGATAATTATTTATGAAAATTATGATTTGTTTCTATTTTTTCTCAAATGCATAGATATATTTTCCGTGAATAAAGTGAACAAACCCTTATTTGAATCATGATTACATAAATCATGTAATCATGATTCAAATCAAAATAATCAAAAAATTTCATGTTTGTAATGTAATTATCCTCAGAATTTCTTTTGTACATTAGGGCAACGTCTTATTAGTCTTTTATCTAATTAATTAACCCTAGTAGCACTGACGCTTCGTTAATAATTTGGAAATGATTTCAATATTGATAATTTAAATAATAACGATGGGTTTAGTTTTAAAAGTATTCTTATATTTGTAGCTGTGAATTTAAAATTACAGTAACATAAATTATAATCTTCCATATATATATATTATACAGATTTGTAGTTTTTTGTAAATTGCCTTTTTTCCTAATTATGGCAGTTATTAATATCGTTTGTTTAATAAAATTCTTATTATCTATCAAAAGTTTTATCGCTGTTCTAAAAATTAAATTACTTCTTTATCCAATAAAAATGGTGTTCATATTTATTACAGATGAATTAAAGCATATAATTTTAATTTTAATTTTCAGTATCACTGAATTTCATATTATTTTACATGTTTCAATTAAATTGAATATTTAATATCATCCTATTAAAATCTCACATAAATATTAAAATGTGGATATTATTAATATTAAACTGTAATAAAAACTTTTTAAGGTTACTTTGCGACAAGCTGTTAAATGAATATTGATTTTTCCCCTTCGAAACTCAACTCATTCGCATAGATATAATCAAATCTGCACATTTCCCCTTCAAAACCCTTTTCAGTTATGATTTTTTTTCTCTCTGAAAATCTAAAAGACCGTAACTTCCTCTTAAAAAATTTAATTCATAAGAAAAATTCAATTCCCTCAGAAGTATTTCTTTCGATAAATTCAATTCCTCTTATGCGCTAGACAGTAGAAAACGCTGAAATCAATTTCCGAAGTGCGTTAGCATAATTTTTTTATCCAACCGTACGAGGGACACAGCTGTGCAAAAATGTTTTTCTGCCTTCTATCTAAGGCTCGAAATCTCACAGCCTAAATATTTTTCTAACCAATTATTCTTCAAAACGACATATTTTAGAAGAAAAGGGATCCTCTTAAAAGCATGCAAGTGTTTATTTCGTTAAGGTAGTTTCATAGCATGGCACTTTATAATCCAGCTTTGCTTGTGGCAGGTGTTGAGTTTAAATATGCGTTAAGAATAACATATTAAAATTTCTTTTAAAAATGTGGTTTAATAATAAACATTTGACTGTCTGCTGTAAGATTTTTTTTAAATATTTATATGTATTTTTACGCTGAGGAAATATAGTTTGAAAGTTCATAAAATCTTTAATATAACAAATTTACAACTGTAACTAAATTTTATGGCATGTTCTTCTAAATTACAGTTTTACATGAATATGATAAAGAAGAAAAAACAGCTCTTCCATTTTATAAAAGGAGAATATTCTGTAATGTTGAATGGACTTCCTGATATTTGATATCTCTATTGTAAGCGATTCTGATGTTGAAGTAGTGTAATTTGAAATTCAGTGAATTCGGTACAATATTTTTAACTTGTAAGGATTTGGAAGTTAAAGCAACTCAGGTGGAAATTTAATAGATTTTTGTTAATAAAAGAGTTTTGATATAAATTGTATTTTGTAACATGTTACTTATGAGGTATTGATTTTCAAACTTGAATAAAATATTAATTAATAATAAATATTTGAAAGTCTGCTAGTAGATTCTATGACCACAAATGTATTCCGATTTTCTCCCACTTAGAACCACCTCAGATATGAGGATGGAAAGTTTCTTGCATAGTGGTTGATTCTAGACACACGATTCTAAACTTAAATGGTGCTGGGTCAACTACCCTTACTGATGACGGAACACACTTATCATGGGAGAGCTTTTACCTTGGTCAGTGATGGCACTCCGGGCGCACCTTCAGTTCCTTCGGAGGTCCGATTATTCAGATTTATTTGTGGGCCTGATTTTGGGTCAGATAGTCAGTGTATGATATTGTGATGTTAAAAGAATGAAGGGGAAAACAAAAAAATTCTAATTTGGGACAAATGTTCGTTATGAGCTGAAAATCACATATTTTAATAGATTACAAAAACAGTTTCATATGTCCAGTGAGATATGATCTAAACTCACTAGGATAAAGATAATTTTATTTTCTGACAAGTTTGAAAAACTTACAGAAATATATTTTTTCTTTAAAAAGGCTTTATTTTTATGGCATTTATTTTTTATAAATAATAAATAGCTCGAAAGTATTAACTAAATACATATAACTACTTCTATAAGATTTTGTTATACATAAAAACCATTGAAAAGAATGAAGTTTCCATGTCATTTATCTATTTAAAAAATAGGTTTTATACAAATAAATGTTACAAATTGAAAAATGTATATGTTTTTATTTCAATTATTTTCGTTTAATATATTAAATATCATTTATATTTCACTTAAAGTAGCTAAAACATTTCTTTTATTTGAAATATAATTACATGATTCACTACATTTGTGGATAAAAAATTGCTCATGTCAAGAAAAACAAGCTGAAATTCGTATATTCAATTTCAAATTGAGAAACACAGCTGGTAAAAGTTGGAGGGGAAATTTCGAAAAAGAAAATGCTGGAACAATA
Source organism: Argiope aurantia (assembly GCA_026543865.1). Taxonomy (NCBI): domain Eukaryota; kingdom Metazoa; phylum Arthropoda; class Arachnida; order Araneae; family Araneidae; genus Argiope; species Argiope aurantia. Next base: position 2,728 of record JAPMOR010125796.1, read on the forward strand.
GAAAACTGTTTTTCTCAAAGTACGATATAAAATAACTACCATAACTATAAAAAAAACGACAGAAATTATAGTATTTGAAGTACTTGTGAATTCCCAAAAGATCATAAAATAATATGAAATATAAACACTGCCTTTACAAATATAGTAATTCCAGAAAGGAGAAAAACATTCTACTTCTGAAAATGGAAATTCTTTTCTCAAATGTAAAAAAAAATATGATACATTTTGTTTTAGTTATATCTTCTAACTACACTTTAACATTTTATATTTTCGATTAAATTTTTTCTTATTGTAACCTGTGCGATGACTGTAAACAAGATTTGTGTGTATTTTCTTTCGTTTTATATAATAATAAATTTAAGAAATGATGTATATTTTTAGGTCAAGTTTTATAAAACCATTTGGGTAATTTAGCTTTAAATTATACAAACAATATTCTATGATAAAATCCCGAATGTCTCTCTGAAATATTTTGATGCGGAGGATTTACAAAATATACATATATGAGAGGGCGAGAAAGAGGGACGTTATTCGTAATTTCAGTGTATATGATGAAAATATCTTCATATTTTGTATTTTTAATGAGAAAAATGTTTATATTTATTTTTACAAATGCACGCATATTTTAATCAGAAAATATTTAATAAGCTCAGTCAAATTCTACCATTTTTCTTTTACCAAGACGAGACAAGTTATACATAATTAAAAATATGTTTATCTTATTACAATGCTGAAACTTTCCAAAGAATGAAACAAATTATAATATTGGAGGAATCAGTGATTTCCCAAAAGTTTAGATACATAATAATAAAATAAACATTATCAACACAAATGTGGAAATTCGAGATAGAATAATGTATACTGTTTGATAAATATGAAATTTTCTTTCCGAAGGATATGTGTTTAAAATATTGAAATTTATGCATATATAATCCTGTGTAACCCGTTTAAGACATAAAAACAACGTAATGCCACATTATAAGTAAAATTCTATGCAAATAGATAATTTGCTTTCTAGTAGTGAGAACGTTATTTTATGGCAAGGTACGAAACGTTTCGAGAAGAAATAAGAAATAAATAATAATAATTTCTTTATGTTGAGGATATTAAGAACTGCTTGTACTTGAGAAATATCTTTAGGACATATTATTTTTAATAAATCAAATACTTACAAATCTTACAAGAGGACACATTATTTTTGTCCGAACACAATTTACAGACCTATTAATTATTTTTTAAAAAGACCTTCCAGAAATTTAATCGCTACAAATTTTTAACCTTAACACCATATGCTAGAAAGGTATTCAATTATTTTAAATATTTAAATATTTTAAATCTTTTATAAGATTATTGTGGAAGCCTTAATTGGAAATCCGAGTTAAGACTAACATGAAGTAATTACACTTATTTTAAACAACACCCTAATTGCACGTCATTTTCAATGTGTTAAATATTAAAATGACCTCATTCATTTACAAATGATCCGAAATTTCTTGATTTCACAAATTACCATTAATATTTATTTCGCAATTATCAAAAATCACCATTATTCTTCCACTTATTTGGATTTAATTTTTATTATTTATGTCGAAATAAGTGGAAAATTCTTAACGAATCAGTATTTATGTGGCTGATTCTAATAATTTTCTATAATCCAGTAATTCTTAAAGAAAACCAAATCCAGTCCAAAGAAAAAAGAATCCAGTAATTCTCAAATTTAAATAAATCTATATGATATATTTCTAATTTTGTTGAGTAACCCATTTAAATAAATTTATATATAAAGTAAGAACCAATTTAAAGCATATCTAATATTTAAATTAATGGTAGAGAAAGAAAATTTTAAAAAGACATGAATTGAATATTCGAAAGAAATTGCAAAGTATACTCAATTATGTAAAATAATGAATTTTAATATTTCCTTTTAAATATTACTAAAAGTATTTATAATGAGTACAAAATGAAATAATCATTTCGATATTTTATTTTATGTTAGACGGGGATTTCCTAAACCATCTCTTTCATAATCGTTTTTAAGTAAGCAGCGAACTTATAATGATATATTAATAAGAAAAACTGTACATTGTAATAACTAATAAAAACAATAAATGGCAGCACAGACGACAGTTTATTTTTCTTCCTCACATATGAAACATTAAAAGAGAAAAAAATTCCAAGAAATTGAACCTCAAAGACAAAAAAATGGAAATTGGAATTTCGTAGAATCTCTACATTTCAAACTTAAATGATACCAAAAAATACATTTTAGGAAATATGTAAACCCGATAATTCAAACAGACTTCACGTTATACACATGGAATTCGATATATGATTTTTAAACTAAATTTGTAATTTCAAACAAATTTTCAACAAAATCTATACTGCGGAAATTTGTCTATCTACCTTTCCATGTCTGGATGAAAACTATATATGTCAATTTTAGAAAGTTAGGTAGATGAAATTTAGTACACAATTTTAACATCTAAGCTCTAGATAAATATTAATTTTTGAATCCAGTCTGTCAGTGAGTTGAAATTTTATCAATCCATATATAAGCATACATGTATCGCAAAATGTTAAAAGCATGACAACTTATATAAATAAAATATAATATAAGATCTTGGCATTAAAATTGTAGTTTTGTGTCAATATTAGTTATCATCGACCGAATGAAAGTCATATATAATGTACGCTTATGACTGAGACTATGAATACAATATTCCTAGCACCTACGTTCTTGGCATGGGTAAAGATTAGCAACTTCCATGCGCTGAAATCACGCGTTTATGAGGGGCATGCGAAAAAATTTCGGAAAATCTACTTCCTTTGTTTAAACTTTATAGTCTCCCAATAAACTTTAAACAAACGAATTTATGAACTTTTAAACAAATATGAACATTTAAACAAATTAATCTCATTTTCAAACAAAAAAAGTAAACTAAATATGCTTCTGAAAGACTTAAACGGATAAACAAAATGATCTGAAAAAATAAATGAACTAAATGAAAAAAATGAACTGAATGAAAAAAATGAACTAAAGATCTAATCTAACTCATATCTAACTCCTAATAAAAAATAATATTGTAACAAATTTGTAACAGTGCTTTCCTGCAATGTTAGTCTCATCTCTGTATAAAAAGATTTACGGGTGTTCTTAATGGATGCCTCCTCCAGCCATGGAAGGAGACGGACGCTCGGATAACTCTATCAGTTGCCAGAGTAAGAGTAGTAGCAGGAGTTTATATCCTGGAAGTCATGCTAATCCTACATAATTTATTAAGTAAATACAAAATAACTGTAATTTCCTAAGTTCGACTCACAGATATTTGAGGGAATCTAGGACTAGATTAAAGGAGTTAGTTAGAAGGACTTAGTACCACAGGGTATTTTATGAGCGATAAGGAAAAAAAGGATAGTTTAGAGACGAGTTAATATGTATGAGGAAAGACTAAAGAGCGCAAAACCCTGCATCAGAAGATATTGCAGAGCACATGATGGGGACCAAATTCTTTGTGCACATAACAATTATCATCAGACCAGAATTCAGCAACTTAACTCAATAGCAATAACCTTCATTGACACCCTAAAGCAGATGAGAGAAAATAACCTGGAACACACAACTCAATACCTAGATGACTACGCAAAACTTTACGAAATAAAAGCTTACATTAGTACTAGAGAAGAGGAGTTAGGTGAACTTGGCACATGCCCTGTCACGAAATGTGACAAACACGCTCCTGAAAACGTAGAACAGCCCTCCCAGTCAGCAATTATGGAACAAACGACAGAAAGGGAAAGTACTCTAATGGACATGGAAACTGAACAGCCCTTTCAACCTGTCGACAAAAGACATACGTCAAAAGAAAAAAATCTATAGAAAACCCAGACCTAACCATCAGCAATAAATTCCAAATTCTTGAAGATGAGACCCCGCAACCAAGAAAACAAATTCTCCTTATACATATGAAGCTAACGGAAGGATATAATCTAATATTGCAACAAATTAACAGAGAATACCCCAATACTGACAATATCTACTCAAACGGATTCATCAAGATCACCCCCGGCATCGATGAAGAAAGATTGGGATTCTTGGAGTTCCTAAGTAAAAAGAAGCTTGGATACGTGCTGTCCGAAGACAAGACAGAGAAACCCATTAAAATCATTACCAAAGCCTCTCAATCATGATATAACTGAACTTAAACAAGAAATAGAAGCACTAAAATTTAATATAGGACGCATTTCTTAGCTCCAAAACTACAGGAACAAGACCCTCTACCCTATTTTCCTGGTGGAAGTAAAGAAAACGGGTAATTTCAACAACATCTACAATATCACCCACCTGTCCTACATCAGAGTTAAAATCGAAACATCCCGGGGACCCGCCAAAGCTACAATGTGCTACAGATGTGCAGGATTCCATCACAGCGCTAGGAATTGCAGGTGCAATCCGCGCTGTATTAAATGCAATGGTAACCACACAACTTCAGAGTGCCCACAGAAAGAAAAAATCCCAAAGCCCATATGCATTAACTGCAAGAAAACCGAACATCTGGCCTCATGGAAAGGATGCCCTGCATATCCATCAACAACCCCAGCCGTAGGAAATAGAAGAACATATGCTGGCACCCTTAGAAATAGAAAAAGTATCCCCGCAAAAGGCACAGAATCAACCCAGAATCCACCCACATCAAGACAGAGACCCCAACATCAACAACAGTTGCCTGATTCTACCCCAACTTCAGAAGCTCACAGCCCTCAAACCAGTATCCTAGAGATGAAAGATTTAATTGAAGCTTTTAAAGAAATCAGAAATCTATTACAAGAATTCCCCGGACTCCTAACTGCAGCAGCCAAATTAAAGGGAACAAAGTTAAAGGAGGAACGTAAACTCATTCTCCTTAATGCCCTTTTGGAATAAGTCACAGCTCTCCCGCCCACCTGAAAATAGCAAGCTTCTGATTCGCTGCAATGAAACAATAGTTTATCCGCTACCGGACCCTCAACAAGACCAAAACCTTCCTACATCACCCTCTCCTACTCCCTTGAAAGCCTCCTTTCCTATTCGACAAGACATCGCTCCCACTCTCCCTCGCCTGCCATGAGAATTTTTCTCAAGAGGACTTTGTTCAGTTCTCCTACCACCCTCTCCAGCTGACGTTCACAGCTCAGGTCAATCTATGTTAAGCCAAGTTTATTCATTTGCAAGGTTTGGAGGTAGCCCATCTTGGGAGGGTACTCCATCAATCGTTGTTATCTTAATGGATGCCAACTCAATGACACCCAATCTTGATTTGGCAACTAATTTGGCGATTTGGCGACAAGAATGGAAATTCTTGAAAATGCTAAAAATATGGCGCTATCTTTATTAGGAGTCAAAATCTGAGGTTCCGTCTAGAAAATTGCATCTCCAGTTGGGAGAATATAAAGTCTTTTTATGACATATAACTACTAATGTCAAATAATACATGACTTATTATATATTTATAAAGTATCCTTTTCTTCACAATTTCAATGAAATTTAAAAGATTTTCTTTTTGTGTGAAATAATGCACTTTTGTTGTGTGACTTATGGCAGTTTATAAGCTGGCTGACAGTTATCTGTCAGCGATTTAAGCCGAGAGAGCGTCTCTTGTTTTTCAGTAGCGCCAACTATGGTCAAGATTACGACTTCATGCGTCACAATCGCTCGCACAATCCCTTTTTGCAGAGGGACACATTCACACACCTCACAGATAGAACACATAACAACCATGTCCGAATCGGGACTCGAACCCAAGACGTCCGGATTAAGGGTAAGTCTCGCTGCACCTATGCCAGAACGCAGGCTTATTACGCATTTTTACTATTATTGACTCGCTCATCATAATTTAAACGATGAATTTTCAAGATACCTAAATATTATTTCAAGTCTGTCGTATAGAGACTTGAAATAAGATTTTGAAGAAGAAATTGTACAAAAAAAATTTAAAAGTTTATCAAAGGCAAAATAAATTAGTGTTCTCATCATTTATGTTTTAAATTATAATGAATCGCTTTGACCGAATTATAAGTTCTTGGCACTAGGATCATTGGACTCTACTTTGGAATTCGAGTGGCCGTCCGCGCATGGTAGTCTGTTTCGTAATTTTAAAGGAGGAGTGCAAATTCAGACGTCATCCTAGTCACTTGACGAGGGGTAAAAATTACAAGGTATGCTGCTAAATACCCTAATATTACTACTAAGCAAGACGTTAATATAACTGAACCAACATTAAAATTATTATAAGGTCAGTGAGATTCCAAATTGTATAATTTAGACATAAAATTCAAAATGAAATAAGATTTAAAAATGTTTAAATAATTATGGATTTAAGTAATTTAACCCCTCTTCAGGTACGATCGAAGAACTCGGGAAAATCATCAAATTTATATTAATGATGTAATATAGGTGTTGATTTAAGCGATGTTTCTCACATTTATTGAGCATATAATTTCATCACAGATTTTTAAATCAATTTTATATGAAATTAAATAATGATTTTAAGTGTTGATTCAAAGGAAACTGTTGATGCTATTCAATTATTAATTTAAATTCAACAATGAATGGGTTTTAAGAATACAGCTAAAATGACAAAGAACTTTCTCAACACTAATTATGAATTAATTCTTAACCAAACACTTTTATATTACAGTAATTCCGAGTGCATGAATAAACTTATTAAACCAAAATTAATAACCCGAAAGAAAAATAATCCTTAAAATCCTAGTATTTCTTAGAAATTTTCTTTATGAAAAATTCATAGAAATGTTAAATTTGATTTTCTGGTGAGTTTTAGTATAATAATCAAAGAAATCTTATCCGAGAGATTCATCCTATAACTTCTATTACAGGGAAAATTTTATTGAATAAGATACAAAATCAAACAATAAATATAAGAAACTATAATAAAAGGAATAAAATTTGCTTTAATATGAAAAAGAAACATCTATTAAAATGAGAACGATTACTTTTGAATTCTAATTTTTAAGCCCTTTAGAATTTTTTACTTTAATAAAACTATGCAAACGATGTTCTTATAAATATTAATCTATGGGAACTAGATAAGCATTATTGTATTAAAAATGAATGCCATTTTCATTTTAAGCCTATTTTCGTAAAATGAAATCTTAACTATTTCATTTAAGAATTTATAAAATAGTGATTTTCGTCATTTTGTTGTTAAATAATTTCAATAGAATTTTATAATATGATTTAAATTATTTTTAATCATAAGTTTTCTTTCTAAAATCTTTTTCAGAAGAATTAGATATTAATGATGCATTCAAACTATGCATTTTTTTTATTATAATTCAGTACAAACTAAAATATAACGTTGCTTCAAAGGTGAAAAGATTTTGTTTCAAAAGGAAAGCTATTATGTCATATTTTATGAGATATTTGTATAGATATTTACTTACTTTGGAACTATGGCAATCAAATCAAATATTTTCTGACATCCATCGTTACAGAATGCTATTGATACATTATTATTGTTTGGTTATAATTCTTATTGAGGTATAATTTTTGTTTATATCCATTCGAATCTTTCGAAACAATGACAAAATATTGAAACCTGAAAAAATGTATAAAATATTCTTTGTGTGTGAGCTACTAGGTAACAAAAGAAGTTGAATATATATTAGGTAATGAAATTATCTTTGTTTCATTACAGGACCATATAAAATCAACTTTTATGTGTTTAATATTATGTGCATACAATTTCAATTGTTATCTGTAGTGTTTAATATTATGTGCATACAATTTCAATTGTTATCTGTGGATCCTTTAATGCTTTTATATAACGGTGATCTTTGATGAAGTATATTTATTGTTTGTTCTTCTTGTAACAACTACTAAGAAAACACTGGAAGCTGAATATGAATAGAAAAAGACAATGAAACTACTATCTGTGCTTTATTAGAGGATCTTATAAAATTAACTTTCAACTTTTCAATTGCTACAATATTTCCAATTGCCATTGCAAACATTCATGAGAATGAAAGATAATTCTTAATAATTAATAACCAACCAAGCAGGAATGAAAGTGCATTTTTCATTTCAAAGCAATTATCCTCATGCTATATGATTATGAACCAGCATGTTGCGGATCTCTTGCATGTTTTTTAGTGTCCATGCACCAATGAAAATATAAATTTCATTGACAAAAAAAATGTTTATTATTATTGATATTTAAAATTTCTTGTCATATAAAGATGTTAAAAAATATCCATATTTAATATTCATTGGCAAATAAGAATGTCTACTACTATTGTTATTTAAAATTCGACAAAAAATATAAAAGGAATACTGTCAGTTACAATTAACTAAAATTAATCCATTCTACTTTTAAGAAATTTTACAAACTTGAAAATTTCACACCAAAAATATACAATAAAATATAAATTATCTCTTTAATTTCTGTTTCCATCATTAAAAGATCATATAAATACAGTAAAGTTCACATTTCTTTAATGTTCCATTAAGCTTATGAATGTTTATTAACTTCCACTTCTTTTTTAAAGTTAAAATTCTAAAAAATAATAAATAGATATAATATTAAAAATTAATTTATTTAATTAAAATAAATTAAAAAAGACTCGTTTACACATTCAACGTATTATATTACATTTAACATTCCTTTTTTTATAACCAATTGAATCTATACATTGATTTTAATCGAAATATTGGTTTCGAAACACCCTGGAAATAAGAACAATTGGCTAGAATGACATCTGAACCGATCATTTATCGATACACACACACACACACACACACACACCACATATATATATATATATGTGTGTGTATGTGTAACATCTCAATTTTCATTAATTTAAATCTTAAAAATGTGTGCTTGAGTGTGAGTAAATGTATTTTTGATCTATCGTGTTTACATGCATTGAAATTATTGACCAATAGGTGTCCAACACAATGACGAATTTAAAGCTGTGAATATTTTGTGCATAACTTTGGCGAGCAATACTTCGAAATATAGACCAATGGAGTTAATACAGCCTCTTTTTTTCCTTTAGTGCAAATTTTTAATTTGGATATCATTTTATTGGTCTTCTGAAATCATAATCTAACATTTGATATATTGAAATTTTACATTTTTGATACAAAATATGTCTACCAAATTCTACTTATCCAGCTATTCGATTTATCCAGTTTTGTAGTAAACGTGTTGATTTGTCCTTGAACAGCATACAAATTGATTTCCTCGGAAAGAACTACGCTCAAAATTTGATAAAAGTCTGCAAATACCTAGTAAATCCACATAGCAAATATCATCGATGTAAAGCGTTTTTGATACTTTGCTCACAAGCAGGCATAAATCCAATCAAATGTCTGAATTTGACGATTCCAATACAATTTCTTTGTATATGAGGTATATGAGAATCTTCGTATGTTTGAATATAAAAGTATCTTGAAACGAGGGTAAATATTTTATTAAAAAATGGACAATATGATAAGTCTTTGGTTTTTGAAGTTATTTGTTGCCTTGACAAACGAAATTCCATTGCTATAAAATTATTCTGGTCAGGTTTCATGTTATTTATAGCAGCAGCTTATAATTTACGAAGTTTCAAAATCTCAACTAATATTATAATCACATTATATTTAGTACACTGGGCTTAGTAGAATACTTAATACAACCTCTGGGAATTGAATATATTGTTTTCTTGTTGTAATGTGCGGAGTACGTCAGATCAATATAAAAGTAAGTCATTTGGTGTAAAAGAGACTAGGTAACCCTTTGATATTTGCATACAGTTTTATTAAAACTCAGATGTCAAATAAGGATAGAGGCTTACTTTTCTCAAAATGATTTTAATTAATTGCAAAATATATTTCAAAAGAAAAGCAAAAAGACAATTAAAACATCAAATAACAGGCTTTAAAATGAAGAAATTAAATACTGTGTTTTAAGTAAAATTAATTATATATTTGCGTTAATATTCAAGTACTTTAAAATGATTATCTGTCTCATTTCGCAATAAAATTATAACCTTCTAATGAAGTAAAGGAAAAATTTCGACAATCAGTTGTTTATCATTTTATTTCAAAAAATGCGGTTCCCTTATTAAAGGGATAGATTATAAGTGATACTGATATAAAGAAGGCAATTTATATACTTTCATTTGGTATCATTTTATATGGAGCACTAAAATATTCCTTATGTTATCATCTATTTAAAAATCGAAAATTGGAATGTTTCTTTGATGCACATATTCAAAAATATTTTTTTTTCTTCTCTTCATTGTTATGTTTCTGGCTCCTCCGAAATAAAAAGCATATCTCTAATATGAATAAATTAGAAAGGACTTTTTCCACGAGTTTTAAATAAGAGTAAAAGAAGTTCAAAGGAATACAAAATAGTTTACCTTTAATATTCTGCCTATTCATCTCAACATTTACATGGAAAAAAAGAAGTAATTTCTTCCCGAAAGAAATGATGCTCTTGGGAATATCCAGCTTTTAAAAACTCTGAGTTCTTTAGATTTTTCTTTCTAAAAGTAGTTTTTACTCTTTTTCTAAAATCAGCATTAAACCTGTTCTTCTTGTCATAGTGTCACTTTACTCCAAATAAATACATAGAAGGAAAAAAAAAGAAAGAAAAGGACTACAACATCAGGTCCATTAAGTGCTGCACAATTTAAAAATTTAAAACCTGAAAACACGCATGATTTAACTTTAGTTCTTTCGTTAAGAATATTTTTAGCGCATCATTCAGAATTCCAGTGGGAGCAGCTATCCTTTTATTTATCAGCCAATTCAAGTAGTGATAAGATATATCAATCTTTAATAACCCAAAAAATACTTTAAATCATAATCCATATTCTTTCATAAGGCTGGTAACTTTAAGGTAAATATTAATTTGTTATATCGATGAATTTCTAAAAGAAAAAGAATTGAACACGTCTTGTTTTTATTGAATCTTCAAAGCCTTATTATTAAAAATTCTCAATTTTCAGTCTTAGCTATGTGAAAAATAATATGATTCGTGAAAATTGCATATGTTTTTTTTTGTTTTGTTTTTCTGAAACTTATAAAATAATCTAACTCTTCAAATATTACTTAGCTTTAAAAAATATAGGAATAATTCTTATTAAATAATTTATAAAAATTAAAATATTTAATATATGAGGTTGCAGTTTTGAACAGAAAATTCTTAAGCAACTTTTAACTTATCAGGTATAAATTCTCACTACCATATTATAAATTATTTTTATACAACAGTACTGATATTTCGTTCAACATATTTTAAAATTATCTTTAGTTTACTGTTTAAGAAACTTAAAAATTGTCATTAGGTTATTGTTCAAGATACTTCAAAATTGTAGCTATTTAAATAACTCAGAAAAAAATGATAATTTTAGGTGTATGAGGTCTCACTTTCGAACAGATAACTCTTCTGCAACTTTTAAGTAGCCATATATAGTAATTTATCAATACCTTATTATAAGAATATTGTTATTATACATCAATATCGAAAATTCGCATAAAATATTTCAATAGTGTCATTAGTTTACTGAATCATTAAGAAATTTTCATTTGTTACAGAAAGATGATGCATGATTTATTATATATTTATAAAGATTCCTTTCCTTCCCAATTTGAATGAAATTTTAAAAAAAATTTCTTTTGATTTGAAATAATACTGTTTAACAATCATTCACCTTCTCATTATAATTTGAAGGTTCAATTATCAAGAGATTTAAATCCTATTTCAAGTATCTAGTATAGAGACCGCAAATAATATTCTTTGGGAGAAATAGTACCAAAAAAATCAGTTGTCTCGTCACTTATGTTTCAAATAGAATGGGCCACTCTGATCTAGTTGTAAATTCTCGACATCGGGATCAGAGGACTCTACGTTGGATTGTACTAGTTGCCAGTCGCGCATGCGAGTCCGGTTCCAGATTTTGAGGGAGAAGTGCCAGCTCAGACGTCGTCCTAGTCATTTGACGAGGGATCAAAATTACAAGATACGCTCCTAAATATGTTGCTACAAAGCGATATGTTAATATAACTGAATCATAATTAAAATCATTTTAAGGTCCCTTGAGATTCCAAATTGTATAATTTAGACATAAATTTAAAGTAAAATAAGATTTAAAAATATTTAAATATTTATGAATTTAAGTAATTTCGCTCATTTTCAGTTACAATAGAAAAACTCTTGAGAAAATAATCAAATATAGGTTAATAATCTAATATTCGTGTTTATTTAGGCGAAGTTTCTTTATTGAGAATTATAATTTTAGAAAGGATTTTTTAAATCAATTTTAAATGTAATTAAATAATGATTTTAAATGTTGATTCAAAGGAAACTGTCAATGATATTCAATTTTAATTTAAATGTAACAATGAAAGGAATTTCAGAATACAGATAAAATGTCAAAGAGATTTCTCAACACTAATAATGAATTAATTATTAAGTAGTCACTTTTTTATTACGATAACTGCAATTGTATATATGTAATGGATAAACTTATTAAAATAAAATTTTTAATTCAAAAATAAAAGAATTTCTAAAAGCCTAGCATTTTATGGAAATTTATTTCATGAAAAATTTATAGAAATGTTAATGTTGAGTTCCTGATTAGTCTTGATATGCTAATCACAGAAATATTTTCCGAAGGATTCGTAATATGATTTATATTACAGGAAATATTTTGTTGAGTAGGATACAAAATCAAATAATAAATATCAGAAACTTTAATAAAAGATATCAAATTTGAGTTAATATAAAAATAATCATCTACTGAAATGAGAACGATGACTTTTGAATTCTATTTTAAAGGTTTTTAGAATGTTTTGTTCTTATAAGTCTACCACAAACGATTTTCTTGTGAATACAATATTAATCTATAGCAACTAGATGCGGATTATTATATTAAAAATGAAGACCATTTTCATTTTAAGACTTATTTTGGGGAAAGAAACCTTATTAAATCATTTTCGATTATACATTCTTGAAATAGTTATTTTCTTCATTGTATTGTTAAATTATTTAAATAAATTGGAAAAATAATGAGAATTGATATTTTTATTTTATAATTTAAATTATTTTGAATCATACATTTTCGTTTTAAAAACTGTTTTTAGCTGAATTAGATATCAATGATACATTCAATCTAATTCATTTTTTAATAATTCAGTACAAACCAAAATATAACTTTGTATCAAACTTGGAAAGGTTCTATAACGCGAAAAGAAGGAGGCTATTAGGCCATATTTTAACAGATATTTATTACAGATATTTACTTATATCGGAATTGTGAAAATCAAATAAACTATTCTCTGACATCCATTTTGATAGACTATTATTGTCTGGTTATAATTGCTGTTTAGGTACAATCTATGTTTACAACCATTCTAATCTTTCAAAACAATGACAAAACATTGACCTCCTAAAGAAAATGTATTATTCTTCTAGGAAATTGTTTATTAAATAGCTTCTATGAAAAAAAAAAATAAGTTGAATATTTGTTACGTTATGAAAATACTATCTATGTTTTATTAAAGGACCATAGAAAATTAATTTTTAAATGTTTAATATTCTGTTTATATAATTTGAACTGCTATTTACGCAACTGCTATATGATTTTTGAGAAGATTTTAGAGGAAGTATATTGTCTATTCTTCATTTAAGAACTATTAGGAAATACTGGAAGCTGAAAACGATTGCATGTTTTGGTAGAAGATCTTAGAAAATTAATTTTTAACTTATCGATAGCTACAATGCTTCCAACTCTCATTGCAAAAAGACATGAAGAGAATACTGAATAATTAATAGTCAACTGGAAAGAATGAGATAATAAACTATATTTTATTCGCGAATGTTCCATTGGTGTAGGCGCTACGATTTTGGACACATAATTTCTGTTTGTGAATCATCTTGGGGGGGGGATGAAAGTAAATTTTTCATTTGAAGGCAATTATACTCATGTTGTCATTGTGTGTAAGCATGTTACAGATCTCCTGCATTCTTTTCATTCTTTTAGTAATACGCCCTACGAAAGAGTAAACTGCATTGACAAATAAGGATAATTGTAAATATCAATTTTAAATTTTCATATTTAAAATTCACTGATAAAGAAGAATGTCTACTTATAAAATACTAATTAAAATTCTAGAAAAGGCTGTACTTGAAATATTGTCAGAGATTAAAATTAATTCATTGTATCTTTATGAAAATTTACAAACCTGCAAATTTTGCATCAAAAGAATCAAATCAAATACAAACGATCAGTTTAATTTGTGATACTGTTTTTATGAATGTTTGTTTACTGCTAATTCCTATCACAATTAAAATTCACAAAATAATGAATTTATGTAACTTAAAAATCTAATTTCCTTAATTAAATAATAGATAAAAAATAAATTTAATAAAGCTCATTTACTCACTCATCATATATTGCTCATCATATATAAAACATTACATACTCATCATATATAAAAATAAATATTGCATTTAATGATTTTTAAACCTGTTGAACATATAAGTTGATTATACTTGAAACCCGATTTCAAAATCTGGAAATAGGAACAATTGACCAAAATCATTTGATATATGACTCCAAATTCTGTTACAGTGAAATTTCATTACATAACGGGAAGAAATCGCTTCAGAAATTTGCAGACAAAATTAAAATTCAACTTTTGGGTAATACAAATTACACACCGAATATTACGTGCGAAAATTTAAGTACTAAGTAAAACATAATTACCGTCCAATTTTCCACTGTCATTAATTTCAATATATTTGTTTAGTTTGATAAAATTATTGAACTTATTATCTTGTAAGGACTTATCGGGGATTTTTGGAGGATCAGATACTTAGCATTTTAAGGCAAGGAATGCCATATCGTTATTAAAGTGATAAATTTCAAGTGATATGAATTGAAGACTATTGATATAAAAGAAGATTTTATTTTGAATAAAGCGTTTAAATATTCTCCATTTTATCATCAATTTAAAAATCGAAAATTTTAATGCTTCTTTGATCAAAAATTGTAATATTTCCTATCCAAAAACATTTTTTTTCATCCATCCTCCGAAATAAAAACCATATCGTTAATATGAATAAATTTGAAACTAGTTTTTCTACAAGATTTAACTAAGAGTAAAAGAAGCTCAAAGGAATACAAAATATTCTACTGTGTATATTCTGCCTATTCATCTCACCATTTTGAAGAGATAAAAGAAGTAATTTCTTCCTGAAAGAAATGATGCTCCTGGGAAAATTTAGTTTTTAAAAACTCTTATTTCTTTAGTATTTTTTCTAAAAGAAGTTTTTTATTCTTTTTTCTAAAATCAATATCAAAGCAGTTCTTCTTGCCCCTGTATCACTTTACTAAAAATAAATACATAGAAGCAGAAAGAAAAAAAGAAAAGGACTACAACATCAGGTCCATTAAGTGTTGCACAACTTAAAAATTTAAAACCTAAAAACACGTATGATGTAACTTTAGTTCTTTCGTTAAGAATATTTTTAGAGCAGCACTCAAAATTCCAGTATGAGATGCTATCTTTTTATTTATCAGTCAGTTCAAGTAATGATAAGAAATATCAATCTCTTGTAACCACAAAAAACTTTAATTCATAACTCATATTTTTTATAAGGTTCGTAACTTTAATGTAAATATTAATTTGCTATATTGATGAATTTCTAGCAGTAAAAGGAACTATATGTATTGCACATGTCTTCTTTTTACTCAATCTTAAGAGATTCTTATTAAAAATTCTCATTCTTTTTATCTTAGCTATGCGAAAAATAATATGATATATGATTCGTGAAAATTGCATATGGTTGTTTTTATAAAACATATTTTACTAAAGAATTATAACCTTTAATATATCACTTACCTTAAAAAAAGTACTAGCATAATACTTATTAAATAATAAAAATTATATAAAAAATCGTCAAATTTTGTATATGAGGGCGCATTTTTGAACGGTAAACTCGTATGCAACTTTTAACTTAATATATATTATAATTTATCATTAATCTATTATAAATTATTATTATTCATCAATATTGAAATTTTGCACTAGTTACTTCGAAATTTTCATTAGCTCATGTAATGCTCAAGATACTTCAAAATTGTCATTAGCTCATTTATTGCTCAAGTTACTTTAAAATTGTCGTTAGTTAAATAATTCAGTAAAAAATGATAAAATAAGTATATGAGGGCGCGATTTTGAACAGAAAACAGTTACTTAACTTATATGTTATTATATATAATAATTTATCATGACTTTATTATAAGATTATTATTATTGTTATTATAATACAGCAATATCGAAAATTCGTAGAAGATATTTCATCTCTATTATTAGTCTATTGTACTATTATGAATTTTGATAATTGTTGTAGAAAACTTATTACGATAAAATTTAAATATTTCAAAGATAAAATACACTATTTGTTAAATTTCAATCCTATCACCATACTTAATAAAAAATATGCACTTAAAATGAGTTCAATAATTTTAGAAGTTCAATCAAGACCTCAATTTCTGAGACAATATGAAGGTAACATTTATTATAGAAAACTATGGCGAAGTTATTCTTACATTATTATTAATTTAAATTTTGTATCTAAAGGATACTGAAGTAATTCATATTATTTTTGTTTTCAGCATTTAAATTATTTTCAAAACTTTCAATGTTATCAATATCCCTTATGAAAGACAAATATTTTATATCGAAGCTTGTTTCCAAGTAAATATTAAAAGCAGAAATTAATCCATATGAAATTAAGTAGCAAAATTTAACAAATTGGATTCGAAATGCAATCAGATTAGTAATGAAAATTCTTTCTTTCAAACTCATTATTGCAAACCTAAATTAAAAAAGAGATAATTTCATTCAAGTTTGTTTAAGTCATAAAAAGTTATGAAATATCTATGCTATTAATTCAGATTTCTTATTTATCCGAATCCATTTAATTCAAATATATAATGCGAGTGAAAGAAAATACTTTTGATTTTTTCGTTGATAACGAAATAAAGTATCAATTTCATTAGTTGAAATAAAAATCAGATATCTGAGGATATTAAAAGATTAAATGCATGCTAGAATTATTTATATTAATGATAAGATTTGGGGTTTCTTATATTTTTCAAATGATTAAACGAAATTCACCTCGAGAATGATAATAGTGAAATTTTTCAACTCAGTAATTAGGTTCTAATCTCCCAGAAGTACAAAAATAGGGGTGTAGCAATAAACATTAAGGATTGCACTGACGAAATTCTGATATCTTTAGAAGGGAAAATTGTTCTTATTCGAAGTAATATTATGTAATATTCGAAGTAAAATAATATAATGATATTGGAATTGTGCCTGCAACTTGGTATAATCTGCACTAGGTAAAGATTAATAAATGAAATCTACGATCGCAAATGTCAAGTTATGATGTGAGAACATTATTTTTTATGTCATTATTTGTCTTAATTAATTTAAGTCAATAACAAGTTTAAACCGGTTTGAAACAATCACGAGAGGAGACTTCTCTATTTTTCTCTATCCCTCCCTCTTCCTCCATATATATATATATATATAGAGAGAGAGAGAGAGAGATAAAGCGATAAATGTATAAGAGAATTTGCTTGAAACAACTTGAAAAGAAAGAATACTAGTTTCGAAATCTTTCAAGAACATAAAAGTCAATATTTCGAATTCACTTTAAACAAAGAGTTAGTTAGAAGCTCCTGTTTAAAATTAACAACCTTACAAGAAAAAATAATGAAGAATGTTCTTTTGTCTGCTGTATTTCTTAAAATAATCTTTTAACCATTATTGTTTTTAACTCTGCTCTGTTTGTATTTTGTTACTCTTAATAGGCTCATATCTTTATATTTTTTTTATCCAATGCTGACTAAAATGCAAATATTTTATCTGTCATAAAAGGACTCGAGAGCTTTTTCTTTAAAGTAATTCCATTAAATTCTTGACTTGGATGTTTACTTATCTCGAAATTCTGTATATCAAATAAATTAAGTGTGTCTTCGAAATTCAATATGTGTAGAGCATGTCTGAGTCATATAAATTATGTGTAACATTTGCCCTGCATACGGAACTCTAATGTAATCTCGTATCTCAAGGTATATGTCGTAATGTTAAGCTTTAAGGTAAGTAAATGGAATACCAGTCGTATAGGAGCTTTCAGGAAATTCAGAAATCTTAATACATGTCTGTATGGATCTAATGAAACTAATATGTATATTCCACTAAAGGCTCGTAACATTGCATTGTAATAAGTGCCATGTTTGGTGGAAATTATTCATTCCAGTAGTATTGCAATATTTCCAGATAGTTCAACAAGTGAATTATAAATAATAAGTGCATTTTATTTATTTCTACTCTGATTAGTTTTTTATTATTCTATTAGTTTATTCTGATAATTTTTATTCATTCGCTTCACTGTATTTACAATAAGTAAGAAGTCTCGAATAATACAAGTTTCTTATGTTCTGAATCTCAGGTTTTATGGCAGCATTAATTTTATACATTTATTTCCCATAAAAAATATTCAACATGGTTAAAATCTTTAAATTTTCAAAAAAAAAAATAGAACTTTCATATTTTTTATATTCTATATATTTTTTATCCTTTTAATAATGATTTATTTTATTTCTTATTAGAATTGGAAAAATATAATCTATAAATTATTGTTGTAACAGTAATAAAATGTGTGTAATAGCGGAATATGTGTGATTGTTGGTGGAGATATGTAACCAATGTTTTGACATTTATTAGTTAAAGACAATTATTCACTAATTTTGACATCAATTACTGAAAGAAATGCTTGCATGATAATACCTGAAAGCCCAAATGATTGCGTTAATTTTCCTATTTTAAAAAACTGCAGTTGCTAAAATAGGGTTTTTTTTAAGTACACGTGATGTTACTACAATATCGAACAAAAGCAAACAGAAAGTAAAACCGACATTTTGAGAATAAATAAGTGTAGAAACTGAAGATCATGAAAATTATGAAATTAAATTATGAAATGTCTCAATAAATAAACAATATTAAAATTATTATTTTGTTATTATTATTAGTCGATTATTAGTCTATTTTAACCGAAAGAAAAGATGTCAAGAAAAGAAAAAAAAAACTTAAAATAAAAAGAAAAGGCAGAAAAAGAATGATAATCAGTTAAAGTATAGACCTAGAATGTATTGATAAGTAAATATTTTTACATTAAATTGTCCTCGTTACTAAAAGAAAATCCGTATATTTTGATTTATATATTTTAATGTGTTCTTTTTTTTGTGATATGTCCATTATTTTCCTAATATATACTAAAACGAAATGAATTAAAAAAATAATATTGTTATAATTTTTTGAGTGGAATAAAAATTGAATTTCATTGTCTATTACAATATCCTGCTAAAGAGTTAAATTTATTGTTGGGCATTGTATTTTAATTGGATAATATAAATTTGTTTTAGTTTAGAATTTGATCTTATTTTATGAAATCTTTTCAAATATATGAACTTTAATCAACTAAACAAAAATTAGAAAACGAAAAAAAAATTAGATTATTTCTACAGGTTTTTTTTCCTCCATAAAAATCTAAATGCTTCTGTATGTTTCATCAATAAGAAGTCTTCTGAATGTTTGTTCATCAAATATCAATAAACTGAGGGGGATATTTGAAGTATTCACTTTTCGCCTTTCTGAATGAGATAATAAGCTTGAAATGTGATACAATAAATAAAAAAAACTCATGCCAAAGATAAATGAAAGTATTCCTTCTCTTAATCATAAAGGGAATACATATAAAATTTCCATATTACTTGTGAAATTATTATGCTTTGCATAAACAGAACACATTAGGTCTACAATTATATATGATTAACCGCTTTTCGCGACCAACTGCTTCCCTGATAAATTGACTACGTTTACATTCAATTATATCTCTTAAGTGTAATGTAATGTTCACGATTTCACTAAGAAAATATTTTTAAGCATCTAATTGTGAAAGATTGTGAAAGACATGTTATTTTGATATCCTTGTGTTTATAAACTTTCCTAATAGATTTAAGCCTTATGAAACCATAGTGTAGTAAAAACGTAATTTTCCGAGACACCAATTTATTGGAATTGCAACTTCACTTTCTTTTCCAACTGGTAAGCTACATTCTTTTTAGAATTGGAAAGAGAGAGAATCATATCATGTTAAGAAATATTCAATAGAACAAAGAAAATGCTGTGAATTTCAGCTCAAAAATTAAAACTGTTGTTGAAATTTATGCAAAAATTGCCCAAATTCAGAAGAAATGAGCATTTAATTAAATTAGCATTACTAAAAAGGAAAAAAAAAATATTAAAATGGAGCTAAGCAGATTTTTTTGCAATAGCACTTTTCAAAAGTTATTGTGAAAAAGTGTCAAAATCTAGCTTAAAGCTTAATTAATCATCGCTTCAAAAAATCCATCCAAAATGCACTTAATCACCTTCTAAGCTATAAATGTGCCAAATT
The DNA here is from genome assembly GCA_026543865.1 of Argiope aurantia. Classification (NCBI taxonomy): domain Eukaryota; kingdom Metazoa; phylum Arthropoda; class Arachnida; order Araneae; family Araneidae; genus Argiope; species Argiope aurantia. Next base: position 23,256 of record JAPMOR010125796.1, read on the forward strand.
CGCGAGCTCTAAGTCAAATGACCTAGACTATAGAATATCAACAAACACCAACATCAATTCATGTGATATAAATAAAATAAAAACATTAATTTTTATAAAAAATTTTATATATCTCCTTCATTTCTTAAATTTATTGCATTTACGAAAATATTATGTTCTATTTTGTTACGCAGTTAAATATTTCGAAATAACTACCTAATGCCATTCAAATTACATTAAGATAAATTAATTTGAAACTTTTTAAATTATCTTGTTATCGTTTCTACCAGAAAGAAATCAGAAAATTTGTTGAAATTTCAAGAATGTATATTTTTATTTAATAATAAAAAAATATTTCCGCTATATATAATAAAGAATTTACTATAAATTCTGTAAATCTTCACATTTAAATTAAGTTTCAATCAAAATAGAAATTAAGTTCTGGCAATTTTAACCCAAAAGACCAAGATAATTTTTAAAACACACAAAAATCGATATTTTAAAGCATTCTGCCATAGTTGAAAGGGGCTAAATGTTGAAGATAAGTAGGAATTTCTCAGGCATAAATTTAAAATAGACAAATCGATTTTTATAAAGAAAACATATTTTTAATTTATTTATGTTTTTATTATCATTTCTTTTCGAAAACTTTGAATGCTTCCTTACAAATATTATTTCATTAACTTGATATTCTCATATTTATTGTACTTTGAGATGTTTTAGCTAACAAATTTTTTAAAAAAAAATTAATATTTCCGGAAAGAGTTGTTGCTGGAAAAATAGTTATTTGGAGAAGTATTTTAGGAAAATAATTCTATGTAGCAAAGAAATCACAAAATAAATAATATTCTAAAATATTTTTTTTGTGATTGTTTAGAAATTTTTAGAAGAATGTTGTTTTCTGTTATAAATATTCTTTTATTTAAAAACCCTTGTTGTAAAAATAGTTGTTTTAGATGTACAAATTTTTTGCAATGTCTAAAATAACCTTCTATTTATTTCTTTCGAAACAAAATACTACACATATTTCCTGCCATTTAAAACATAGTTTTATGTATATTTTTGTAAAATAAATATTTTCGTTATTTTTTGGGATAAAGGCATTTAGAAAATTCAGAAACAAATTAAAAAATAATTTTTGTTAACCATGCATCTCTTACTGAATGCATAGTTGACTTTAGTTTCTGAATATATTACATTTAATTCTTCATAATCAGTTTTATTGTAAAGTTACTGGGGTTCAGTGCTTAGGAATTTAAAATCAATTTAATATTTTTGTACTTATAAGTACTTTGATTTTTTACTGTTTTTTAATTAAATAAGTATGAGAGTAATTAGTTTTATTATTTAAATATTTTGTATTTTCTTCTTTTTACCTTAGAATACCATTGCTTAGAATATATTTTGCAAGCATCTTTTTCCCAAATCACTAAAATGTACCCTCATCTTATACTTACGATCTCAGCAAAATCGCAGACTGTGTACTTTAAGAAAAATAAGTTTTTTTCAACAGTTTTTTAAACAATTCGTTGCGAAACAATAATAGTTCTCTATACGTGATAACTTTACTTGTAATCATTCATTAGCTCTTTCAATTGTTGACCAATGGAAAGCAATCTAAAAATAGATTGCTAATGATGGAGAGATTTGTAAAAATAAATTGCTATTAAGAGACAATGAGCTAAAAGCAGATTGCAAGAAAATATTAACTACTTAATAAAAAATCTGTAGAAAGAGAGCGACTAATTTCGAATAGATATGTTGGCAGAAGGGGAATAACGATAATAATTGCCAGAAGAGGAGATAATCTAAAAATAAATTGGGTGACAAAAAAATGCAATATAAAAACAGATTGCTAGAAAGAGTGAACTGTCCAAAAATAGATCACTAGGAAGTGAAAGAGAACTTTACAACAGATTGCTAATGATGGAGAGATTTGTAAAAATAAATTGCTATTAAGAGACAATAAGCTAAAAGCAGATTGCAAGAAAATATTAACTACTTAATAAAAAAATCTGTCGAAAGAGAGCAATTAATTTCGAATATATATGTTTGAAGAAGGGGAATAGCGAAAATGATTGCTATAAGCGGAGATAATCTAAAAATAAATTGGGTGAAAAAAATGCAATATAAAAACAGATTGCTAGAAAGAGAGAACTGTCCAAAAATTGATCACTAGGAAGTGAAAGAGAACTTTACAACAGATTGCTGGAAGGTGAGAAGTTATCTGTAAGAGGATCAATCTCTGGTCAACCGCTCATATAGATTTAAGTTCTTGATTTCTATCTTGAACAAATATATTTTATTCCTATATTTGTGATGATATAAAGATATAAATAAGGAAACGGCTACCAGACGATGACAGAGGTCAGTATTAAAATGTTGTGGTACGATGGAGTTTTTTTAAAATTCTATTTGCTCTAAATATTAAATAGTTGATTTAAGTTGAGGCTAGAACTTGGAAGATAACTATTGATTTGGTTTTGATTCATTTATGTAAAATAACTTCATATTTACTAAAAAAAGATGTTTATTTTAAGATGAAAAGCTTTTAGGTGCTTAATTATGGTTTATTTATATTTAACGTAAGTTGAAAGATATCTTTTGAGAAACAAACATTTAGTTGAATTTTTAGAAGAATTAAACCATTTCAAAATATGATTACACATTTTTTGAGATAAAGTAATTTAATGTTTAATTTCATAGTAATCATAATTACTTTCTTAGTTATTTAAAATTCTTTCTCAGTTATTAATGTCAGATTTGTTAATAATTTCTAAACTCATTCTGATTTATTACTATTTATTATTTTTTTCATTAAAAACATGCTTTATATTCTCAACTAATAGTAGGATTTTTTTTTTAAAATTTAGAATACTTTTATAATCTACAAAAATATCGAGGTTTATTTTCTTTGTCAATAGGCTGAACTAACATTACGAATCAACTTTTTAACTAGAATACTTTTATAAACCTATAAATATCTAGGTATATTTGTTTTCCCTTAGTAGGGAGAATTAACATTGATAATTGATTTTTAAAAATTAGAATAGATTTATAGCATACAAGTATCGAGGTTTACTTTTTTTGCTTTGTAGAGTGAACTAATATTAAGAATTATTTTTTATAATTAGAATACTTTTATAGCCTACAAATGCTGAGGTATATATTTTTTTTCTCTTTGTATGGATAATCGGTTCACCAATCGAAGGCCGAAAGAGAGATTAGAAAAAAAATATTGAATCATAACATTTTGATGATTTGTATGCAAATGCATAATTTGTCACAGCGAATCCAGAGGGTATTTTTTTCTTTTCAGAATGAATTAATAATTTCATTGATGGAATGATTCTTAATTCAACCATATACAAGTTTATTTTTATAAAATAGCTCATCATTTAAACTGCATTTTAATTTATGACAAAGCTTAAGCTTTTATAAATGTAGTCTACATTTGAACTAAATGGGAAGGAATAAATGAAAGGTGTGGCGGAAGCTGATTCTTTTTCAAATGCAAAATAACATAAAATACAGGATAATATATCATGAAAAGAACTTTTTTTCGCACAAAATTGTTTGTGATATAATACCTTAAATATTTTAGTTAATGATAAAAAAAATAGCTTCGTGTATTAATGTAAATTCTTAGTTCATGACAAAACGATAATTTCATGTGTTAACGTTTATCAAACAATATATTATAATAATATCAGAATTGTTAAACAGGTTATTTCAAAGACAAGTAAAATCATAAAATTTGTTTTCTTTAAGCAAATCAAAAGAAGAAAAACATATTAACAGCTTAAATGTATTATTATTTTAAAAAATATATCTCAGTTACTAAAATTTATATAAAATATATCACAGTCTTTTGTAAATGTGCTTTATCAAAACAGGCTCACCAGAGCAATATGGGAATTTCAAATATGCGAACTGATACTCTCATGCGAGAAATCATTCTATAAAATAAAAGTCGATACTTTGAATCAGAATTCGAATAATTTCTTTTCCATTAGAGTTAAAATAAAGGTTTTCATTTGTTGAAAAGCTAAACTCCTCTTCTATGAATCTTTTATTTACATTGTTTTCGTTCGGGAACAGTTATTAAATTGGTTTGTGCCTGCTTTTAATATTGCTTCATACACAACAAAGCTATGCTAGTCTTCTAACGTTAAGAACTGCATATATGCATTATAACGTTAAAAGAATCCAGTCTCTAGTGGTTTATATTCTTAAATTTTCTTTTAATATATACAGAGGGAAAAATATTCCTCTTCTAATATTATTACTTTGGGAAATATGTCTAACATAAATGAAAAAAAATCGTTTCATAATTATATGTAGCATCAATAAAAAATTCTGTTTGCTAATAAAATGCTTCTTTTAAAATTGAGAAGGTTTTCCTATTAATTATAAGTAGAAGATATATCCTTAAATATCGACAATTAAGACACATAATCGAAATAATATTTAATATTATATAACTAAACTATTTATTTTATTAAAGTTAACTTGTAAAATAATGTAATGTCATTAATTCATTTTTTTGCTTCATCATTCATTTGAAATGATTATTCCCTTTATATATATACACTGGTGTGCAAACCTTAAGCAACAGGTATGTTTTTTGCCATAAATTCACGAGAAATCATCTGAGAAACATGAAATTCAGAAATGAGATACAGCATTTTGTTCTGAAAGAATGACGAAAGCATAGCTGAGCAGAAATGAATACAATGCATACAGTATGGAATCAAACAAAAAAAAGGCCTTATTGAACTCATAGTATCGTTACACATGATTGTCTATCCAAGAGGAAGAACAGCAAGCAGATGTTTCTTAGTATGGGATATGCCCTCCCCTTACTGCAATGGTTGCTTCGCACCATCTCCCCATACTCAGCACCAGATTGTCCAACAGTTCTTGAGGTAAGAGTGCCCATTCCTCAATCAGCATCTGTTTAAGTTGTCGGGTGTTGCCAGGAGGATGTAATCGTGCCGCAAGGCGTCTCCCTAAAGCATCCCACACATGTTCTATCGGATTTAAATTCGGGAGCACGCCGGCCAATCCATTCGAGTGATATCTTCACTTTCCAGGAGCTCCTCAACAGCATGAGTCCTGTGTGGCCGTGCATTGTCATCCATAAAAACGAAGTCTTACCCAATGGCACCTCGGAACAGACGCACATGGGGAAGGATCACCTCCTGACAATAGCGATCTCCAGTTGCAGAACCTCTGTCGAAAATATGGAGCTCAGTCCGCCCGTTCATCATAATGCCTCCCCAGACGACAACTCCAGGACCACAGAAACGGTCTCTTTCCGTGATGGTGCGAAGCAACCATTGCAGTAAGGGGAGGGCATATCCCATACTAAGGAACATCTGCTTGCTGTTCTTCCTCTTGGACAGACAATCATGTGTAACGATACTATGAGTTCAATAAAGCCTTTTTTTGTTTGATTCCATACTGTATGAATTGTATTCATTTCTGCGCAACTATGCTTTCGTCATTCTTTCAGAACAAAATGCTATATTTCATTTCTGAATTTCGTGTCTCTCAGATGATTTCTCTTGAAGGTATTGCAAAAAACATACCTGTTGCTTAAGTTTTGCACACCAGTGTACATACGCATATTAAAAGTGCGGAATTGTCTGAGCTCTGTTTTCTCGAATTTGGTTTTGCCTTTTTTAATATGAATGTAAATACAAATCATACAGCAAAATTTGTAAAGAAAATATATGATTTTGGGAAGACAAATTGAAATCCTCAAAAACATTTACGAAATTTGGGATTAATAATTCATTGAATTATTTTTAATGGTAAACATTTTTCAAGTCTCTTAAAGAATGTATTGTATTCTTTTAATTATTCGGTGTTTATTCATCGATTAAAATATGTACAGAAATCGAATCGAAGAAAGCTTTATAGATCTGATTCTACTTTATCGATACTGTCAATCATTCTTTCTATTTCAACTTTCAGAATTACTGATTAATTAAGTTAATTAGAAATCGAATTATGAAGTTTGTAGATCTGATTCTGCTTTATCGATAATGTCAATTATTCTTTCTATTTCAACTTTCAGAATTACTGATTAATTGTTAATTATAATTCGAATTGAGAAGTTTGTAGATCTGATTTGACTTTATCGATATTGCCAATCATTCTTTCTATTTCAACTTTCAGAATTACTGATTAATTAAGTGATTTGCGATGTAATTTTGACATCTGAAGAAATATCTCGAATTGCTAAATAATGTAGACAGACGCAAATATAAGTGGAGAACATAATGATGATGAAATTGTTTCATTATTTATCCTACGAATACGATTTCCTTCACTTCCTGGTGTTATAATACTTGGCCGAATTTTTCATAACGCCAATATTTAGTTGTTACCAATATCCACACAAACCCGTTGTCTCATCTGACCACGTATCGTCTGCGTTGTAAAAACAAATAGAATCAGTTTTCAGTTTTATGTGCTTGTGTTTTCTCACATTTTTTTTTTTTTTTTGGTTGGGCTAGGTCTTCAGGTTTCCAATTATTATATTATTTTTTGATTGCTAAGACAACAAAATGTAGGAGATAAAAAGTAATGCCTTTTTTTGTTAGATGATTTCGTTTGTTTAAGATTTTTCTGGTTATTTTTGTTTCCTTCTGAATGTGGCATTCCTTTTTCTGAAAAGGAAAAACCTTTTTCTTTTTTTAAAATTTTATCTTCCTGTCATAAAATTTTGCCACCGATTGCTTTTCATTTTGCTAGTCATATTTTGATGAATTTTACATTCTTTCTAGAATTTTACAATCCAAAATGAGAATTCATATCAAACAGATTTCATGCTTTATTTCATGCAATGCAATTTATTATGTTATTTAAATGTAATATTTCAAAATACAGAATTAATTTCCTCCTAAATAAAATTCAAAATCTAAATTCATGATTAACATAAAGTTGATAAATGATATAGATTCATAGATGAGGTGAAATGGGACCATTTTTTGTAAAATATAAATTTTTTTCTCTAAATCAGTCGGCATCCGGGATGTGTGCATATTTATAAAGATACATTCATAGATCAGACAAAAGCAAAATATAAATTTAAAAAAAAATGTCAGAATAAAAAAAATAAAAAATAAACTCTTCAGAATTTTGAAAATATGTTTTTACTTTAAATTGACATTCCTTAATCATAAAATTTTGAAAATTGTCGGATAGTTTCCTGTATTCCTGTCATTAACTTCAAAATTACCTTAATCTTTTCTAATGTAAGATTTTTTTCTTTTAATTTAACTTTATATCAATAAAGAACATGCGATTAATCAAATCAATATAATTTTTCAATAATGCTACTTCATTTTATGCCTCATTGTTACATTTAAAGTAATCCTACATTTAAAGTGATACATATGTAAAATCAATTAGGATGAACGAATTTCGTTGTAATTTATTGTATGCTTTGTACTAAAAGTTTTTACACGCCTAAATTTGTTTATACTTTAGAATATATAGATAAGAAATCTGCAAATTAATTATAGTTTAGATGTCGAGAAATAAATAGCATTTCATATGAAAAAGAAAAACAATGCTATCAGGAAATTTTTAAAATTTTAATTTAAGTCATTAAGATTTTTAAAATTCTGAAATTCAATATTTATCTGCATTTTAAAACAGAAGGATGGGATTTATCGTCTCAAGTTTTTATTTTTATCTGAACTTCAACAATGATTAATTTATTGAGTATAGAGACCATTTTTATTGCTGTCAATCTGGATAATATCCATGTATCGTGCAGAAATAGATTACTGCTAAATTTGACGAGACAATTAAAATAAATACAATAATTAAGCTTCATTTTGAGAATATTGATGTTTATCAGTTTTTAAATAGATATCTATAGATTATCTCAAGAATTTCTTGAACAAAATTAGATTAAAATTTGAAGCAATTAGGGTTCACAATTATGAGTTCCCAATTAAAAAAAAAGATATTGAAGCAATTTTATCTGGTAAACGGGTTTTTATTATATAAGGAAGTCAATTCTAATGAATATTATAACGTTTTATCATTTTTTCGTTTTGGAAATGTTTAGAGTAATATGTGAATTCATTATATTTAGATTTTAAAATATCTTATTCATTAAAACATAGTATAACACTTCAAATTTGCACATTTTATTTTCAAAATTCACTATCTCAAAGATACACATTTCACTTTACAACATCCTGTTCTTTGAGTTCTTGTGGCTTCTCAGAACATTTCCATCTTCACTAGAATGTCTTTGATATAAAAGAATCCTTTGCAATTCCTCATAAAAACGAATCATAAATAAGATTAAATTCTTAACTGATAATGAACAATTACTCCGATTAGAATTATCCTACCAATTTTCCCGTGCAGTGTTTTGACACTCCCCGAATTCTATTCGTAATACGTCCTAAATTCTTCTCTATTACCTCATTTTTATATAACTGTTTCACTTTTTCACCCATGTTGTACATTATCATGTTCATGTACTCCAGACATTATTCATTGTTGTCAATTTTATATATAATCGTATTTTTGTCATTTGTATGTTTCTTTGCAACTAATTTCAGTTTTTTTCCTTTTTAATAAAATCCACCCATATTTATACCAAACTGTTAAGCGGGCCACTTAAGATCTAAAAATGTATGAGAAGTGGTAAAATCGTAACTAAAGTGTACGAACTTTAAACTTCTAAATGAAAGGTGAGTATTTTTCTTCATATGATGCCTTATTCTTCAAAACCTTACATTCCAATCAGTGGTTCAAAGATACACATTTCACTTTGAATTAACTTCTGTTTTTAACTTCATCGTGTTATATACGTAGGTAAAATAATTTTTTATATAGCTTATACCACTCGAAAAGAGAAAGTTGCTTCTTCGAATCGTATTCGCAACTGATTTATCGGTGGTGTCTCTTTTATTTACTTCACTTTACTAGGAATATTTATTTAAAGCATCTTTCGCTCGAACAGAGAACCATCTGAATCGGAGGACTTATCGTAAATTGCCGTTTAAAAAATATTTATGTTTCTCACCACCTGTAAACAGTCTTACGATCACGAGAAAATTCAAGCTCTTTCTCTCTCTGGATTCTCGGGAGATGTGAATTGCTCTTTTTTAAAGTTTCTTGTGTTTTTCCCTTCGGAACCATTTGTTTCGAAAATATTTTTCCTTCTAAAGAACTGGTGGAACTTCCTTCTAAATTCGCCATAGGCCTTATTTGCGTAATATTTTACTCTTCTTTAGATTGCTAAATCTTTCTTAGCTCTTCTGTTTCTGTATACTTTTTTTTGTGTTTTCCCGATGGGTTAATTTAAATTCAGCAACATTTAAAGCATACTGTTTAAAAGAATACGATGCATTGCAAAGTTTTCGTAGACCTGTTTAGTGAAGAGCTCTGTTTATATTTTCTAATCATGATCTCTAATGCTTAAGAAATTGAGAAATAAATTGCAGAAGTAGGAATTTCTGTGTTCTTTACATATCCGAATAAAAGAAATCCATATGCATATTTGGGGTGACGAAGGGAAGTCTAATACAAATTCACTGTCATTAGTCGTCCATTTTTGTTATTTAAAATTTAAACGCAACGAATGTTTCTCATAATGGCATTAAAATATTCCTTAGAAATTTTGAACTTTCAGAGACACGACACGGAAGCATTGCACATGTGTGCAATACAGATCAAAGTTGAGGTAACTAAAATTTTTATAAATTTCAGAATAATTGTAAAATTTTACAGATTTGTATCAATGCTAGAAAAAATATCAAAATTCCCGGAATCTCATTTGAATTAAATAAATCATTTTTATGAATGAAAAAGTTATATAAATATCATGTTACGGCCAGTGTAGTAGGAAATATGCTCTGTGTATTAATTATCAGGTAAACTAAAGACTATGCGATGGCACCATTCAAATTGCAAAGAAGTCTAAAATATTTAAAATGAGGAACAATAAATACGAAGAGTACCCGGAAAAAAAATTCCCTTTTGAAATAATATGAAGTTTTTTAAAAGGCATTTAATGAACTGTTTTTTAACTGGATCAAATGATATTTAGACGTTTATTATAATTTGTGATCAGTGTACCAATACCTTCCTTGAAGAAAGCGCCCTTTAGTGATGGCATAAACAACTTTTTCAGAGTTTTTAGTGGTAGATTTTAGTGCAATCATCAAATTCTTGGTCTTCATAAATATTCTTTAGAAATGGGAAAATTGGTAGTAAGTCTCTACTATAGAGGGATATAGAGAGGATGATCGAGCTGCCAAAAACCGAATTTCTTAATTTTCCTCTCAGTGACACCAGCAGTATGGGGTTGAATTGCCGGAACGCAAGACAATTCCTTAATAAAACATTCTAGTTTTTTTTTTTGTTTTCAATTCCATTCAGAGATTTTATCAAAGTCTAATAGTATCGAGTTGTTTTGACAATGTCCTTTCTAAGATGAAATTCCTTAAGATATTCATTCCCCTTCATATTTCAAAACATGGTACACATGAATCCTGAATTGGCATTGTTATCTAAAATCTTTTATCTTTGATAGATATTGTTTTTCTTCACTCCAAAATACTATTTCTATTGGTTAGGTGGCGAAATATCGAGTTCATCACTAGTTAGTAATTGGATTAAAACTATCTCTTTGAAGATAGTAGAGGATAAGAAATGTCAAAACAGAACTTAGTCTCTTTTTTTTGAAATACCTAATTTACTAAAACTCATGTTACCTTAAAAGATTTAATGCAAAGCAGTTCCTTAAATTTGAAGAAATTTATCAGAAATCGTAGCATCGGTTTCTCTCAAATTTTTTGATCAAGTTCATTTATACCAAATCATCCATGACAACGGAAGGCTACCAGCTATATGCATCAGTGTGCATTGTTTCACCTTTTATTAAAACTTACTTAACAAAGAGTGTGATTTTCATTCTTACAAATTTTCTAACACATTTCTGACGATTAGTACATTTTCATCTTAAAATTTAGGAATTGGACGATGCATTTCAACAGTTTCATGTTTCTTTCATTTAAGAAGAAAATTACTGACTGAAATCAATAATCGAAGGTGTCTTCAGTTATATGAAAAAACCATCACAATAATCTGAAAATACTTCATAGATCAAGCAAAAACAGACTCCACAATGAGCCAATTGTCTGTAAATCATTTATACATTATATTTTGTAAATAAAACGAATGAAAAAGGTCGAGAAATATGCTGAAAGTGCAAACTATGCCAACTCCTTAACTTCTGTTGATTTGCTATAACACTCTAAGATTCAAAAAATTAACTTTTAAAGTATATAAACTGAAATGTTATATATTTAATTAGGCAAAGATCTTTTAGATATAGTACTCGCAACATATATTTCAGTAAATCAAGCTAAATTTCCGTGATAACATTGTCAACATATGCTACTTTCTACTTTTCTGCACATAACTTTTTCAAAGAAGCCACTGTACTCGCAACGTATATTTTGAGTAAATCACACTAAAGTTCCGTGACAACATTGTTGATATATGCTATATTTTCAGCGGAGTAGATAGAAATCCTTTTAGTTTAAGATATTATATTCTGAAAAGTAAGTAAGTCTCTCGAATGTATTTGTTATAGTTATAAACAATTTAAATGATAAAATTTATATTTTGTGATATACGAAAATCTTATAAATGTTTGCAATACAATGATTAAACAATCTCCTATTTCAGTTACATTCCACCAAAATTATAATGTTTTGTGAATGGAAGAAAACAGTATGACTGTAAAGGTAGATACATTTGCTAAAAAAATTATCATAAAAAACATAACTATGCAATTTTCTATTAAAACAACTTTTCCCGCTAAATATATCAAATACTTATCCCATCAATTTTCGTATTTCACATTTTATTTTTCTTCTCTGCGCAGATTTCTGAATGACTTTTCTATAACTAGTATATCCCAATTAATTCACTTTGTATTGTATATTATCTTATTATCGCCCATGGAAGAAAACTTTTACCATCATCCTGTAAGTTTTAAGAAAAAGGGATCATAAAAATTGTAAAATAATTTTTCCGTACACTATGCATTTTTTAAAATGTGATGTATTTTTTTTTAATATTTCATAGTTTTTTTTCTAGTTTAAAATATTTCTAATTTATACAACGAAAACAATTAATTGTACTAGTTTTTTTTTCCTAACAAACGATAGTATCATACTGTAACTATATTCAAATGCAAATCAGCGTCGGAAAGTAAATGACAGATTTTATATTTCAACTTTATCAATCTTAGATTTTTCCTCCTAAAAATGTAAATAATTTTAAAGAAATATAAGTATTCTTTCTTTGTATTTAAAGTATAATTTGTATTTACTAAAAAAGTAATAATTATCCTTCAAGATGGAAATGGCCTTTAAAAATTTCTATTAAAGTTTTCCCAAATCAGATATGTTTTTTTTTATCTCTAATCTAAGATCTATATTCTGGAATTATATTTTTATGGATATTTCGTGGTAGCTCCGTACAAATTGATGGATTTTATAGATGAACATATGAATTGAAATTAATGATCAGAATATTTATTAAAAGTTACTTCATGATCGAATATCGTTCAATATTTTAAGCAAAAATTTAATTCGTTCCACAATTTTCTTATCATTTAATCAGCAATGCATTACGTCCTCGGATATATCAAAACCCTGATAGAAAATGAAAAGCCATCTCATATACCCTTGGGGGTCGCGGTGGCCTGGTGGTAAGGTCTCGGCTTCGGAACCGGAGGGTTTCAGGTTCGAGACCCGATTCCACCGAAGAACCGTCGTGTAAAGGGGTCTATTGCACGTTAAATCCGTTCTGACCAAATGTCCTCCCGCTGGTGTGGTGTGGAGAGGGGGGTGCCAGCTCAGGTGTCGTCCTCGTCATCTGACCGCGGTTCAAAATTACGAGGTCCGTCCCAAAAAAGCCCTAGTGTTGCTTCAAACGGGACGTTAATATAACTAAACCAAACCAAACCTCATATATCCTTGATGAATTCCTGTCGCGTGACTTATTACAGGCAGAAATCACGTTATAATGAATTAAATGCTAATGACAACAATGGTTTATTAAATCTCAAAATAAAATAAACTGTAAAATTTTATTATAAAAGAGATAAATGTTCAAATATTTTGTACAAAATAACATACTACAAATTTTGCAGATAACTAAGTTTGATACAAACCCAAAGTTTTTTATAGAGCTTGTTACCAAAAGGGAAAATCCATCCTTCGGTAAAAGGATGGAAAAGCTCGACAGATTCAGTGAGGTTGTTCACACTGCTTCATTCAGTGGTGGCGGGGTGGTAGGTTGCACAGAAGAAGAAAGCTCAACAAGGGATGCCAACACTTTATTCTACACGAAAATGTAAATGCACTGTAGCAAAAAACTGAAACGTGCAAAAGAACTGCATTTACGAAAAAATAGTATGCAATTAATCTCTACTAAATACCTATAACACCACAAAGCGCTCAAAGAAATCGCAAGAGATCAATATTCAAAAAGAATTTTTCGCTCAACTAATCGATTGCGCTCCACTCAATTAATTGACTGACACGTTCGACTGTGATATTTATAGCTCCCGTGATATAGCATTCAAGGTCTAGAACAAGCAATGGAACTTGACTTCTTATGGAGTTGTCACCAACATTTTCAAATATTTTGGGTTATGCATTTTTGTCGCAAATTCATCATCAAGCTACCAAATGTTCATCAAATTTGTCGCCAAGGCAGGAGATCATTGATATTCCCTTCATTCAACATTCATTAGAGCTATCAGTAAATCACCTTTCCTTTCCAGGAAATCAAATGTAATATTATAGACACGCAATTATACATTTATGATCCTTATTGGAAGATGATACATCACAGTGTCTTATATTCTTACGGAAAATAATTTTATGATATAGTTTAAATGAAAATATGCGATATTAATTTAAAGGATATTAAATAAATTATCGCCATTAAGTGGTAATAATTGAACATTTTTCTTTCAGAAAGCAGTACTAATTTGTTTATTTCATTGATAACAGTGATGTGTTATTTTTTTTTATATATAAACACATGCTTTTAAATTGAAAAATGCCACGCATGATCGAAGAAATATTATTTTATTATTATGAATAAACTGTCAGTTACAATTCAATAAAATTTGAGAATGCATATAATGGTGCATGCGTAGTATGAAATGATCCTGTTCTTGAAATTGCAATTAATCATTTCATTATTCTCAAAAAAAATATCGGGAAAGAAATCATTCTCTTGAGTAAACGAATTTCTAAAACTCATGTATTCGAACGAAATTATTTTTTTCTTTCTAAATGTATTCACCAAAATAACTTTTTTTTTTGCTCTACTGTTATTTTACGGCAGCTTTACTTTGCAGATGAAGACAAAGACGAAAATAAGAAGAAGAAAAAATGTCGTTAAAGTGTTGTACAGATTAAAAATTTGAAGCTTCAGGGCACCTGTGAGATACCTTCAGAGCACGCGTTGAGAATCGGTTTTAGCGATCAGCTCAAAAATCCGAAACTGGGGTGGAAGGGGGGGGGAAGCAATCCATTTATTCCAAGTGTCTTCGTGCGATAAGGAATAAAGTCAACTTGGTGACCCATAAAAAAGAAAAAAAAAAGAACATAGTGTTGAATAAGAATCATAACAATGCGGAAGCTAAATTTTCATGTAAAAAAAGAGGTCAATATATGATACACGCTTGGCTTTTTAGTGCATATTAACAAAATTTGGTGACCAGTTAATTCACCGAGATTTACTTTTCCAAAAATATCAATTGAATAATTTGTGGAACATCCTCTTAAAGGCTTTCCCAACAAATAATAATACTCATAAAGTATAACTTATACTTAAATCTACTGTTGATGGAAAAATAAGCCTAATCCTTTTGCCTTGATCATCAACAATAAAAAAAAATATGGAAAAACATTATTAACAACAATAAAAAAGAGTAGAATTTCAATTCAGAAATGAAACATATTATTAAAATATTTCAAAAAAAAAATTAACTAAAAATAAAACTAAAATTATAATTTCAAACGCAGATGTCATCGAAAAATAATTATTTGAGTTTTAGATTATTTAAAAATCCTTTTTATATATACTGCTTCAGAAATTATCTCGGGAAACGCCAAAGTCTTACTTAATTTTTCACGAAAATTTCAAGAGAAAAAATCCTATACAATTACGCATACCCACCCTCCAAAGTATATATTTTTCATGTTGGGTAACTCAAGGACAAATGGGCAGACATGTAGAAAGCCCACACCCATACGTTCATCTTTATTAATAATAGAGATTCAAAATACCAAATATATATATCATTACAATTCTATTTTAATTTTTGTAAAGTCTTGGGGCTACATAGATAATTTTTATTCATGTCAGATAATTTACTCAAATAACTAAATATTCTTTATATAAGTAAGATATGTTATTCAGATTTACACATGATCTTTATTAAGATAAATATGTTTAATTTAAAATATTAATTTTAAATTAAAAGAAATGCCTATAATTAAATTATGGAATCGTATAAAATGATTCCAGCAAAAAAAAATTAAAAATATTAATATAGTCTTAAAAAGAAAGCGTTTAATCAGAATCATTGTTATCATAATTCACATTTTAATAAGAATTTCAACTTATGATCACTAAAATTATAATATCAAATTTTTATAATTTGATATTATAATATAATTACTATATATTTTTCATTAAATGGCAAAATTCTATTTATTTGTGATATAACACTAGTGAGATGAAGATTCCTATATAAACTTAATTTAACATGCAAAAAAGAAAAAAATATCTAGTTTTGATCATTCAGTAATAATATGATTCAAATTAAAATTATATTTAACATGCAAGAAAGAAAAAAATATCTAGTTTTGATCATTCAGTAATAATATGATTCAAATTAAAATTATATTTAACATCACCATTAACACATAATCCTTTTATTTTGTGCAGAAAATAAAGGGTTTTTATAACCCTCTATAATTTAATATGGTTTAAGCAAGAAAATCATCATTAGGATATATAAATCATGATAAATATTAAAAGGAGCTATGAGTTAATTCAAAGTTGGATAAAGAATTCTTAGGTATAATATAAGTTTCCAAGAATTGAAAGAAAGCTAGGATCATTAAATTATATTTGTAAATCAAAATGGAAAATAAATTATTTTGATACTTATCAATTTGTTTGTAGTGAAACGACATGATATGATGAATTTAAAATTAAATTAAAATTTTTTATTTTACACATTTTTTATAAAAACACAAACACTATAAATATACTAAAATAAAATGAAACATTTTATTTCGAAACTAAAGCAATATCTTGAATAAGAATGCTAAATACTAGATAAATATCAATGAAAAGATTTATAAATGGCAAAATGTTCTTTTTGTTCTTTTCTTTAACAGCATATTAATGTTTAGAAAAATAAATATATGTAGATTGTTCAAAAGCAAAATATCAGAAAGAAATGCATTTGTGCTAATTGTCTAAATATGGAATTACTAATCCATCAGTTGCTGCAAATTTTTCGGGTAAAAAGGGCTTTCCAAATTCCAAAAGATTTGCATTTCGCATTTTTCCTTTTAAGAATAAAACAATTTATCTGCATCTAGGGAAACAATAAATTTTACTGAAATATAAATGCTAATTGATAAATTAATATATATATATATATTTCAATTGAGACGTTTAACAAGCATTTATTTATTCAGAATTCTAAGGAATTTTAATTTTGGAAAACATGAAAAATTTCCGAAATCATTAATTCCGTATTGAATATTTGATTTATTTATCTTAATTTAGAAAGAAATAAGCTTTGAAACACCGCAAGATTCGTAAATTTATTTGTAATAGCAAAACTATGCTTTTAAATTTCAAAATTCCTTAAATTTATAGAAAAAACTATTTGAATTTGAAAACA
>JAPMOR010125796.1:41480-52396 GCA_026543865.1 Argiope aurantia
CCGTAATAAATCTTTGTCGAAATCACTGGTTTCAACTTTGGGAACCATTGATTAAGAAAGTGATTTGCGACGTGATTCCGCCCAATGAAAACATCTCACGACGCTAACTCATCACATGAAGACAACTCCCACTTTGCAATCGAAAGCAAAAACAAAGAAAACTCTCGACGATAATGATGATGGCATTGTTTCATTATTTATCCTAGAAATATGATTTCCTTTTCTTCCTGGCGTTATAATACCTGCTCGATTCCTCTAAAAGTTCCAATGTCTAGTTGTTGCCACGACCCAAATAAACTCTTTATCTTATCTGATCACGTAGAGTCTGAGTTGTAAAAATAAATGGAATCAGTTTTCGATTTTTTTTTATTTGTATTCTTCGCTGTTTTTTGGATGGGCTAGGTCATCAGGTTTCCAGTTATTACATTATTTCGCCGATTGTTAAAGACAACAAGATGTAGGAGAAGAGATAGGACACGAAATTATTTTCTTTGGCTATTTTTTTTCGTCTGTTCAAGAGTTTTGTGTGTGTGTTTTTTCTGCTCCTAAATGTGGCATTCTTTAATCTAGAGATGGAAAAAACCATTTTCTTTCAGAAGATTTTATCTCTTTATCATAAAATGTTTACACACTTTTTTTTTTGTTTCTGGTGACTCAAGTAGTTTCGAATTTTATTCTTTTACTAAAATTCCGTGCTAGTTTTCTTAATTCAGTTTAAACTAGCAGTCATATCAATTTCTTTTATCATGATTTTTTTTTATTTTATTTACTTTTTACATTCTACCAGTAAAATTTTGCAGTTGAAATTCTGCAATGTATGTATGACATTTTTAAATGATCGTGATATTATAATAGATATTCTCATTATCAACAGTAACGTTAAAGTTTCGGGTAACAGCAGAGGCGCAAGACATGGCAAAAAAGATTAAATTTTAGCTTTTTGAAAAAATATGTTCTTAAGTGTTTAAATACTTATATTTTATTTCGAAAGAATATAGCTAAAAATTACATTTCAGGATCAATTAAGAATATTTCTAAAAATAAATTGATACATTTTTAGTGTCACCGTCCGAGAGCTTTCGTTGTGGACAAACCTTTGCAAATAACCTACGCAAATTCCACTTTTACCACCTACACATTTTTACATAATTAAACTCGTCTGATACGTGTTTACATGCTTCGGCGACAATTTTAAAAGGAATTGTAAACAATATATAGAACCATTTTCTTTGAAACTAATTTTTGCTTAAAAGAATTTTAATATAAAGAGATATTTTTTTAACATTTCCATTGAAAATATTCTATTAGATATTTATTTTAATTAAATAAATTATATTATATACTTTTTAAGGTTTAAGCCCATACATGATGTTATATAATTTATTACATATTCTTTGCAAATATGACTTATTTATACTTTAATTTATAGCTTCCTTATGTCTTTACGGACTGACGTAAAAATCGAAAAATAAGATGTGCCCTATTATAAAAATATTCATAGTTAAATGATTATAAGGGTTTTTTCCGTTTATTTAAATGAAGTAAGAAATGGAAGTATATTGAATTAAAGTCAATACTTTGTTTAAATATACTTTCGTTTATCTCAGTATTAACTATTTATTAAAATCACTGATCAATGGCTCTTTGAAACATCAAAAATTAATGATATATAAAGAATCAGCTGTAATTGAGTTAAAGTGGAAATATTTACTTCAATATTCTCAGTAAATATTTCTATAAATAACGCACATAAGAATTTTTGTTTTTATTTATAATGAACTCGACGTCAAAGGGGTTCATTAGTGCCTATTTTGATAGCGTAGGCGATCTGCGTAGGCGACCATGGATATTAAGGAATCTAATCTTTTCCTAGAAACTAAGCAATACATTTTAATGCATTTATATAAACATTTTTATCATGAAAACACTTAATTTATTGATCTTTAATTTTTCACTGAAAAGGAGATCCAGGAGAGAAATTATAAACTTCAAAATAACATGATTTTTAATTTTTTTTTTTGTAGATTTTCGTGTAACTTAAAGCTATATAAATTTAGTTCTCAGAGTATTACACAGAAATATGTTATATTATGTAAATTTTTCTAAAGTACAAATGAAAACTGCAATTATTTTTAAAAAGTTTATATATATGTGAGATTGCTATTTTGTTGATTAAAGTTAAAATGATTTTGCTAAATAGACTTTTATTTTTAATATTCAAGTTGTTCTTGTTGTTTTGAATCTAATCCGAGACTGATTATTTAACGAAGATTTAAATTATTTCATCAATTATTTATAATTAATTATTCATTAATATAATATCAAAAAATTAATTAAATTATTTTGCAATTGTTCCTGTAATACTTTTTTTATACACGATTACACAATTTTGATCAAATAATTAAGAAATATTTTAAAAAGAGCTTGATAACTATTGATTTTTAACGACACTCTTTAAAGTATTTTTGATGACGAATTTAATCTTGATATTTTTTGCGAACTTTGATGAGCTCTAATCTTCACTACTAATAGAAATTAAAGCAAGTATGTTTTTTGAAAATCTACTGGAAAGATCGTTTGGGCTAGAGCTATCAAACGCATATGTACTTCATGGGCACCATTTTTTGAAATACCGACTAGCATGTCATTAATTTAAACCAAGTAAAATTTAGGCTTTTATCAGTGATGTGTTCCGTTCAAAAATTCAAAATATTATCTATTCATTGATATTAATAGTTTTCCAAATATCTTTTCTTATATTTATTTTTTTAAATATAATTTAAGTACATTATATTTCATTTTGGAAGTGAAATTTGGTTCGTTTTCTTTTTTATTGCTAGCACTTTTTGGATTATTGACAGTCAAGATATGAAGATCCTGCTTTATATTCCATTTTGAATAAGTCCCCGCATAAGACATACATTTAAGAAAATTTTTGAAATTTTATTGTATTTACAATTATGGACTAACTACAGATTATGCTATCGTGAAAATTCTCAAAATCTTCGCTTTTTTAATATTGCTCTGATAGATAAATAAAAATAGAGCCAGTAAATATATAATATAATAAACAACTTTGAAAAGCTCTTTCTAAAATAATATGAGTTATACATCTGTCAAAATTTCAAGTTTCAAAATATTTTGCAGAAAAAGCTATTAAAAACAATAAATATAAATTATTAAAAGAAATAAATAATGCATTTAATTTCTTATAAAACAATAAATAAAAAGTATTTTATATCAAAAGTGGTTAGAATTGAAATATTTTAATTGCAAAAAACATATCTTATTCACATAACAATCATTGACGTATTGAATCGGCTTAAATTTGTTATATATTTTGGTATTTCCAAACAGAAATTTGCAGATTATTTATATAATTATATCTGTAGCAAAAGGGCATCTACAAAATTCTGCCAATTTCTTGACTAATCACGATTTCGGGTCTCCGAATCTTTTTCCTTTCTTAAATGGAAAGCTTAAGTAATAATTAGTCTTATAAAAATCAATCACTTTTTTTGTAGGGTATAAAAAACCCCATTACTTTAAAGAAAGAAAAGCCACTATCTTTGTTTCAAAAATTACTTTAGTTTCCATCCCTTCTTACAACTTAATATACAAAATCTTACACAGAGATAACTTTAAAGTTGCAAAGAGATAAGTCAACCATCTAACTCTCCGACCCGCCCGAAGGCACACGGATTTAAACCATAGAACTGAATGACCAGACCACCGCTAAAGCAATTGGTGGAAACTGTGGTTGAGTCCTAAGGGCCATCACCGGCCACGGTACAACCCTTCCCGTAGGAAGTACGTCCCATCATCGATGGGAGGAGTTAGATCCCCCACCTATTAGTGTTCCCTCCAGGGTGGCGAGATCCAACCACCATACCGGAAGCATCTCATCCTCGTTTCGAGGTGCTCCCCGGGGGTTAATGATGCAAAGAGATAAAAAAAAATCTTCGGAAGTAGAAACTTTTACGGATACTAACTAATAACAAGACCTTGAACTCTGAACTAATAAATAAATTCAGCACGATGCAGTTGAATGGCATTTTCTTACATTTCTTTTTTAATGCAACAATCCAAACCAAAAAATATGGAATAACAGAAAAGCAAGAAAAGATGGCGAGGTAAGTGATAGAAAATGTAGAAAGGAAGAATAAGAGAATCTGAACTTGCTGTTTTCAATCATTTTTTTTTATTTCTATATTTCTCACATAGTTTTCTTTAAAGAAGGAGTATTTCATTTTTAACAGTTATCCTTTATGATTTTACTCTAAATATGAAAGGATATAAAGACACGCAAGCAGAAGAATTGAATCAACCATATTTAAGGGTTTTATTAATTGGTGTGGAAGCAAAATAAACTTGTTTTTATTTCTTTTGGACAACACAATATTTTGGGAATTTTTTAATAAAATTTATTAAAATGACAAAATGCATCTGTGTGTGACTCGTATAAACAAGTTTGACTTTTATACGTCCACAGGTCATTTCAAGGTCATGCAACAATTCTACTCTAGAGTTACTAAATATCGTGAAACTTGTTCCATTATATTGAAGCACTTTATTCTGCCTATGTCACAATTCATGGTAGGAATCTTTAAAGTGCCCTTTGACTTCATCGCCAATATAGTAACTAAATTGTTTTTATTAGCTGTTATCCTGTTGAATCATATACGTGTTATTTCGGAAGTTTGGCACTTTTGACATCCTTGGCACCATTTGATTGTATCGTAGGTGAATATTTTACTTAACCTCATACTGAAATTTAAGTAAATCAGAAAAAGAAATATGTGGCGGAATTTTAAATTAATTTCATTAGATTCACATTTCTGGATGAGACGTCAAAGATCAACAGGAAACAGTTAATATTTATTCAAAAACAAAAGTAGCAAGCCTTTCAAACATTTCATCCCATTATTTAGAAATTGAATCTATAACGACCCACTTTTTCCAGAACGCTTTGAATTTTTTTGAAAGACCAACCACCCGTTTTCTTTGCGAATATGGCGTTATGAGCCAAAAGGAGATTTTATAAATTAAAAAAAAACATTCCCTATTAAATACACAAATAAAACTCCTTAGAAATCAATGCAATGCAAAATTAATAAAACACTCATAACAAAAAATATTTTCTGATTAGTTGGTTAAGTCTGAAAACTGCATGGAAATGCAACCTTATGTAAAGCCACAAATTGGAATAAGTAGTACGGCCAATGTATATCATGCAAAAGGCCGAATCGCTTGTATTTTTCGTTTTGTATTTTCAAGTCTTGACATTCGACAGGAGTCGCTCGTTTGTGTATTACGTCAATTTTCTTTCTATGTTGCTATGGTTTGAAATGAGGAATATTTAAAGTCTACATCACATTTTTTGGGAATTGTGGAAATATACAAGATATTTCTCTGCATTTAAAATATTGGCTGGTACAACAGTTTGGAAATCTCTGTTATTCATACATTGCATGTTTAGCCAGAAATATTAACTAACTAAATACATTCTCTTGTTTGCATCCATGCTAGTCAGCTAATTTTGATCCTTTTTTAAATTTGATAAATAATGGCCAGTTCTTTGAAGCTGAAAGGGATTTTTTGAAGGAAGACTTTGAAATTTTTAAAAATGATGTAAATAAAATTGTGTTTCTTAGTGACAAAATTTTCCCACTAGCCCAATAAGACGGACGCTTAACATTCATCTGATATAATATGCCTGAAACGGATATTTATTTTCGGATACTATATGACATAATTTTGTTTTGTCGCAAGAGCCATATCTGGCTCTACTGTGTCAAACATATTGTTACAAACCTGCCATTCGGCTTCCCAGCATAGTTTGTTCCATCATCAAAAAGAAAGTTTTACAGTCATCTGAATGGACGGAGTCCGTGTGGCGCGTCGGAGGTCCCAGAGCTTGGCAACAAACTTGGCGACCATTTGGCGACTTAACGATAAATAGATAAAATAGATAATACCCGAAACTTCGAGAATTTTCCCGATCCGTTCAGTAGGAACCGAGATACGCCTCGAACGTTCCTGATTGGTTGAAACGCTTCTAGCCCCGCCTCCTGAGACCTATAAAAGGGGCTGCAGCTGCCAGACAGAGTAGTCCGAGTTCTAGAGCAGCGAAGTCAGTCAGAAGGATTCCGAGTCGTAGAAGTCGAAGACAGAGTAGTCGGAAGCGACGGAGTCAAGCTAGTGCTGAACTGAGCTGTGCGCTACTGTCTGCAGTAGATTCTGGTTGAATGCTGCTGTTGTATGCTACACGTCTCGGCTGTAGATAGTCGTCTCTGTGCTGTATATAGTTATCGTTTTTGTGCTGTCCTGTGTGTCTTCGTGTGAATAAATGTCGTTCTATCTTTTTCTACTGCCACCTGCTGATTGAGCGTTCTTTACACCATATCACTTCCACTATCGAAACGAACCCGGTAAAACAATTTCGTAACAATATGATGCGAGATATTTATTTCCGATTTGAAATAAAATAAAACATATAACACAGGGGAAAAACATCTTTCGGTATTTTGTCTGTATATTAGTCTGCCCATCTCAAAATGAAAAATCAAAAACTCCTTCAAATAGATTAAACAAATAGATTATAAATTATAATTAACAAATAGATTATAAAGAAATATTAAACAAATAGATTGTATTGGTATAAACGTCAATTTAGATCAAATTTCTAAATTTTTGTAACTTTGAATGAAATATATTCAGAGCAAATCTGCGTGGTTGGCTGTTCCAGTACAATAGGACTCAAAAACTACAAAAAGTAGTGAATTAGGTAGATAAAATGTAGTACACAAGTTTAGCATTTATAGCGTGAATTTGTGTTAGTGTTTGGACTGCCAAATGGCTGACCTTTTGTCTTACTGTACTTTTGGGTGAAAGGAACTGCAATAACTCAAAAACACAATGGCCTAAGTCAATGAAATTCAGTATGAGATTTTTGTGATTCATTCATTCAAAAATACAGTGTCAAATTTTGGTTTAAAATGGTTTGGAAAATTCTATCCAAAATTTATAGTCACATGAGAGATTCAGTAAATAGGATATAATACATTCACCCCAGATATCTATAATTTGAAACTATTGTTCGCCAAAATCATGGAAGACATTCGTTGCCTTATTCTAAGTTTCTAATTTTATAGGAAGAAGGGGGATAAACCTTTTATTGGAGAGTATGTAAGAAATTTTCTGAGAGACTACTTCAGTTGGCTTGGAAAAAAATATTTAACTTACCTGAAAGACAAACGTTTCTACATCTTCACATAATTTATTACAAAATATGAAACCAAATGATTGAAATATGATAATAATAATAAATGAATGAAAAAATATTAATAATAATAAATGAATGATATATAAAATAATATTGAAAAGAAAAAGAAGTCCGCAAATGCAGTTATTCTACGAACTTGAATGCTACAAATAAAACATCTTTTCATTAAAATGATTGTGTTGACGAAGGAGAATGTCAAATTAGCTTAGTATTTATTTTAATCTTCGACTTCTACATTTCTGTATCTTTATGTATTTGAATCAGTTAAAAAGTTTTGGTTCAAAATAATGTAGAACGAAAGTTAGCTTTTCAAACTAGTTTATATTAAGATTATATATTATAATCAATAACCAGCCTTTGTTAAACTTAACTTTGAGATAAATCTTAACAGTAAAAATACATTTGTTTGAAAGCTGAAACCACAATCTTAAATTAAAAAGTTATTTTTTTTACTTATTTCTATTAGAATCTGTTCACAGGATTTGTACTATATATTTTATAGAAAATCTCATCCCAAACAATTTGGCATTGCAAATGAATCAATTATTCTAATTTGCTACGTTTCTTTTTGATCTTACAATATCTCAATTTATATTTTTTCAAGGCATTGTGTCAGTGCCATTTTCTATAAAGAAACTTAATAATCAACAAGATATGCATAATGTTTTTTCCTGTTGATAAAGATCGGTTGTTCCTAGTTTCACAGAATATAAAACTATCATCTATATAAAAAAGAATAAGCACACTTTGTATTTTATTTATTTATCAACGAAAGATATATAAGTTATCTAACTATTTACGGTCTACCTGTAATAGAAAATGCTACTATGCTTCCTTCATTTAATAAAAGACTTTATTTCGAAGTACCATAACATCAAAGCACACTTCTCTTTGAATTTCTAACGAATTTCTCATCATCTTTAGAAACTTTGGAAAATATTTCTGATTTTGAGTACTTTATGCTACATTTAAAATGAAAGAAATGAATTTATATTTTGAAAAGACTTTCAAGTCTTTACATTTTCTGTACAAAATTAACTTATAATTCGAGACATTTGGAAACTTTTATGGAAATAGTTTCTTCTTTGTGCCAGCAGCTTTCGGTAATATGCACCTGTAGTTCCTTATGATTTAATTATATTAAGAAAGCTTTCACGCTGAATAGTTGAACAATTTTAAATCACAAAGCTATAAAATTCCTCACATTTTAAATTTCTGTGATTTAAAATGTGAACAATTATATGGTTCATGTTTTTTTAAATTCCATTCTTCATATTTGGTTGAAGGTTTGAATTATTGTAATATCTTTCTTCTAATATGCTGGAATAAAATATAAAAAGAATTGTATAAAAGTTCTGATGGCTGTATTCAAGTTTATTTTTTATATTCTTCTACCCATACATCATTTTCACATCAAAACATAGCAGTACAGTAGAAGTCTATGATTAGATTTAAGATAAATGGGATTCGGTCAAAAGTGAATTACTTGAGAACAATTCTTGACAAGCGTAATTCAGTCAATTTTTATCGCAACTTTAAATACACTTTCTAGAAGCTATCCAAGATGACGGACTTTGCGAGTTAATGGGCAGTTAGCAGGATTTTGATGCATTTGGCGAGAAACGATACACTAATCTTATGAAGTTTATTTGTAACAAATCCATTTTTGTGAATTCGCAATTTTTAAATGATCACAATGTCGATTTGCTCAGAACGGATATGTTATGTTATTTTTATTTATTTCAATGAGTTAGTGCATAAAAGCACTGGAAAAAAGAAATGATTAACGGTTAACTGATAACATCGAAAAAATGCTAAGGAATTGATCATCAACAAAGCAAATTTCAGAATAATCAACAGAATATATTTCGAAACTTATCTCTTTTACATGTAAAATTAAAACCTTTAGTCCTGGAGAAGGAATGAATAAAACATTTTACTGAAGTTTATTACTATATCATGCTAAAAGAGTATTCTGTTAAAACATTGGTATTTCGGAACTTTAATCACCTTTTCCTATTAATCTATCGATATACTTATTAGTTTGGTAGATATTGAAATCTAACTAAATGCAAAACATGCGAAAGTAAAAAGTGATTGCCTAAAATATCATTTTAGGAGAAATCTCCATCATCCGTCCATTCTCCAGAATTGTGAATTCCAACTTCCATACTTCTAATGAAGCCTTAAAATCAAATATAATCAGTCAAGACATTCAACTGCAAGATGATCAGCAATGATCATCTTTCTTTTATTTTTTTTCTCTTTCAAAATCTCGTGAGCTCTTTAAGACCATGATCAATAAAAATCCCAGTCTTTGGATTTGGCATGATGGCAAATAAGTAACTACAGCTTGGCTACTCCACCTAACTAAGGCGTACGGGTTAAATTTGAATGATCGGGACCACCGCGACAACATTGGCGGGAATTATATTTGAGTCTTCAAAGCTATCACCGACCAAATAACAATATATAATAAATAACAATATATAGACTAAATAACAATACTGAAATAATCTACTTATAAAAATGAAAATACAAGACTACTAATAATGATTTAGACCAAGAGACGAAAATACCAGAGAAACAAAAACTAACAGGATCTCTCATTTTTTAAAAATAACAATATTGAAAAAATGTATTTATAAAAAGGAAAAGACAAGAGTACTAATAATGATTTAGGCCAAGAAAGAAAAATACCAAAGAAACAAAAACCAACACAATAATACAAGATAAAACAATACCAGATTAAAAATGAGCAGTTACTAAAAAAGATATAAAATAATGTTTCTCTAAGTGAAGTAAATAAAATCACTTGAATAAAATTGTACTTGGGAGAATTTTCGAACAGTACTAGTGGCTGATTTACGAGATCAGTACATTTCATTCAATGCCCGTTATTCTGGATATTTATTCGAAACATCTTTTATTCGAGCAAAGTTCAGGGCTCTAACAGCGAATGATCTGAATTGGAGGATTTTCTGTAAACTGCTCTTTAAAAATTATTTATGGCGCCTACCACCTGCATTCAGTCTAGCGATCATTCCAGTTCTTTTCGGATTCCCTGGAGACAGTATATTTGTTTCTGCTGCTCGTCGAGTTTTCCCCCTTCGGATCCATTTGTTTTCCCAAAATATTATTTGTAAAAACTTGTGGAACCTCCTATTTTAAAGTTTCATTCTTCAGAATTTTTTACTGTATTTCAAAGGTAGGTTTCTTTTGGATCTTCAATTTTGAGCCATTTTTTATTATTATTTATTTTGAATTCTTCGAAGTATGGGATTTCAATGCAGCATTGTTCTTCGTTGGATTACAATTCCGGTATTTGTTCTTTTTTATACGAAAATTGGATTGACACTTTCATAAATGTTTTGTGGAGAAGTCTAAAAGTTTCATTTTTCAAGTCGTTTTTTGGAGGGAGAGAGGGGAAATTTGTTCACAGTCGGCATTTATATAATATTTTTTATGAGTTTAATCTTTCAGTCCGATTTTTTTGAAACTCTGAATCCAGATTTTGCAGTTCCATTTTGCGGACATTTGTTTGAAGGATATATTTCTAACGAAAATCTTTTTTTTAGAGATAAAATTTTCGGCTGGATCAGTAGGCTGAAATTTTGATATAGAAAAAAAA
>JAPMOR010125796.1:52406-68646 GCA_026543865.1 Argiope aurantia
TCTATTTAAATTTAACTTTTAAATGAATTATATTTCTCTTCACTCCCCTTTATTGATGAGATTATTCCGAAATATTTTCCCTTTTACTAAATTTCAGGAAAATATCAACTGATTTTGAAGGCATTGATGGATTTTTTTTCTTTAAAATACTTTTCAAAAATGATTTCGCAACATACAAAAACAGTTGCACCCATTGAAAAAAATTTCCAAAATCCTCTAAATTCCGAGATGTGAGTTTGCTTTTAAGTTTTTTTTTTCCCTTGGAAACATTTGTTTTTGACTAAAAAAATAGTTTTTGTGAAATAATTATACAGTTTTGTCTTCTTAGCAGAAAGCCTGATAATACATTTTAAAACTATTTCAGCATAATTTAAATCAAATTATTATTTAAAATTTTAAACTTTGATACAATTTATGTAGTTTTTCTTAGATAATGAATAACATTCAATACTTGTATTTCCATGGAAACAATCTCGTTTGTAAAATTAATACAAGTTTCTTTCCCAATTCTTTTTTCATTGCTTTGTATACCAATATTCTCATTGGTTTAATCGTATAATCATTATAAGAAATCATTTAGAACATCATAAATAAAATTCGTTAAATCTCCAGGGGAAGACAATTTTACATTTATATTTTTTTTTTGCACTTTTCATACTGACATTTAATAATAAGAAGTAAATTAATTCTTTGCGAATAATTTCAGACTTATAAATGCATATAATGTCCAAGTCGCTATTACTTCAGTGCTTTTGATTGCTACCATTTAATCAATAATATGATGAATTACCACTGATTGATATAAATATTACAACTAAATCCAAACTGCTGCTGAAGCTTTTTGAATATTTTTCAAAGATTAATTCTGTTTAACATAGAAAAAGTAAAACATGCTGATTAGTGCGTAAGTGCAATTCGTGATTATATGCATGCAAAACTTCTTTTTACCGAGAAGATCAAGTTGTGTGTCAAATTCTACAATTACCAAATTCCAGCTTATTCTCTTAATCTCTCTTCATGTCTTTATCTCCAAATTAAGAATTTTTTAAAAGGGCAACTATTCCAAAAATGACATTTCAAAGAAAATTGAAACGAATTCCCATGAGTATTTTGACAATTCTCATGTTCCATCCCATTCCCATGTACATATTCCATCAGAATTCCCATGAGTGATTTGACAAAAGAAGAAGTTTATTTCGCATCTGCATATTTATATGAACCATGGTAAAGAGGAGGAAAGCATAGTTTTTTTAAATTTACATTCATTCTTCCATTATAAAATAAGTTCTGGAGCCTTTTGAAAGAAATGGGATGGTAGACTCTATAAATAAGTTTTTATCGCATTTTTGTAGAGAAAAATGAGAAATGATATTTGTTCGATTTTGTATCATTTATTTCCCTTAGTTTAGTTTAGCTATATTAACGTCCCGTTTGAAGCAACACTAGGGCTATTTTGGGACGGACCTCGTAATTTTGAACCGAGGTCAGATGACGAGGACGGCACATGAGCTGGCACCCCCTTCCCCACACCACACCAGAAGGAGGACGTTTGGTCAGGACGGATTTAACGTGCAACAGACCCCCTCACACGACGGTTCTTCGGTGGAATCGGGTCTCGAACCTGGAACCCTCCGATTCCGAAGCCGAGACCTTACCACCAGGCCACCGCTGCCCCTTGTGTATTATGTTGATGTATCAGTAATACCATGAAATCAGCAATACCACCAGACAGGTTTTATAAAGAGGCATTAAAAAGATTTGCTTATATAATTGATTAGAAGAAGTTAAGAAACATTTTTATGTTATTACATATTTGAATGTAGAAAAATATAATTTTTATTTATGATAACGCAAAATCTATTGTGAAACATGCGATGGAACTTTTAAATTTTGCTCAGGATGCAAAAACACTTAGGCATATCAATCACCTTAGAAGAACAGTGTCACATCAGAACAAAACGAAAGTGCGATTTTAATTATGATTCTTAATAACTATACAGAATTCTGATTGATTAATTATATTTCAAAACATCTAGTTTAACTGGTTATGGAATTTGGCAAATTTGTCCGATTTTTATGGTTGAGGGCTCTGCCAAAGTTTTATTTCGCATTATCATGGAAAAGGGAAAGGGGGGGGGGGTGAAAATGCAGAGGAGGTAAACTACTCTAGATCTAGATGCCATGGACATTCATATGAAACATAAATTTTAAAAGTAGATGCAATGGTTGTCACAGAGGAGCATTAGAAACGTTTTTCTATTTTAAAGGGGTAATTTTTTTTCATTCCATTTTCCCAGAAAATGAAAAGCGGTGGGACAGGGCTTTCTTTGTCGGCGTATCCAGGGGTGATAAGCTTTCATATGAAATAAAACTTTCCAAAATGAGTCCTTTAATATGGGTTGAGAATCTGTTCGAAAGTCTTACACTATAAGGGATGTACAAAGACGTTGTATTTTTGATATTCTTTCAAAACTGGAGAGAAAAGAGAGAAAAATACCGCTGATGATACCAGGATGTTTTTCACTGTCAAATGAAAGACTAGTTAATGAAATATTACGAATGATTGAAGCTAGTTGGCTGGTTTATTAATTTTCCTTCTTGTTTTAATCTATCGATGAATGATATTTTTTTGTCTGTTTTCACTTCTTTGACTCTATTGAAACCTATTATTAAATGACATTCTTTGCAAAATAAATTATAACAATAAAAGTAAAATATTAAACCTTTCTTTGGTTAACCTAATGTTGTGCCCTTTATTTGGGTACAGAAATGGTGTGGGATGACTACTCCTTACCGATGATGGAACGTGCTTCCCATGGGAAGAGTTGCACTTACGACACAATCTTAGTTCCTGCCAATGCTGTTTCAGCGGTCCGGTCATTCAGATTTTATTCGTGTGCCTCAAGGCGGGTTGTAGTAGTGAATGTGTGATTACTGTAATTTGGTGTAAGGAATGTTTATAGGTAATAAATCAAGTCATCCATTATATCACGATGTTCACATATTTCTTTTCATGTCATAAATTATTTTCGAGAAGAAATATTATATATATATATATATTCTTATGCTATTGCTATTATTCTTATGCTATATATCTTCTTATTCTTATAATATATATATATATTCTTATGCTTCTCGCTTTCAACTTTGAAACATGAAATAAAATGCTCAGATGTATTCACACTATATTAAATTGATTTCTAAAAAGTTTTTTGAGAAAAAGTAAATAATATGGGTAATTATTTATTAATTTCTCAAGTAGCATTTTAATGATGTAAATAAAAAATGACGTTTTGAATTATCATTTTAAGAGATATTCCAAATTTAATAAGATATTCCAAAATGTTCAAAACGTTTCATCATAGACAAAATTTAATGCAAGACAGTTCTTGCCAAAACTTTAACAGTAAATGTTTATATTTCAAAATCTGAAAAGAGCATCTACGAATTTCTCTTATTTTCTTAATTTACAATTCAAAACTTCAGAATAATTTTCACTTCCAAGATTGTTATCAAGAAACTGTAAAGACTTAGTGTTAATTAATTTCTTTAAGTAAATGCACAACGTCTTGAAGCTTGTATAAAAGACTGTTTTTTTAAAGCCATTTACTTCCCTGTTTCAGAAATTACATTACCCCCCCCTTCCAATCCATCTATTCTCCGTCGTAAACAAAAACTTCAGTAACGGAAGGCTTAAAACATGCATGGCGGCGAACAAAGCGTCGAAAGCGAAAACTTTTGGCGAAACGAAGTAATCACAAATCCTTTAGCGTTGAACTAACAAATAACTTTGGTAAGATGCTTTCTAATGGCATTCCCTTAAATCCACTTTCTTAATTCAACAAACAAGAACAAAACAGCTCGTGGACAAAAAAAAAGTCACGTATTTAGGAAGAAAAAAATATAGTAGGGAAAATAATGAGTGTATAAGTGAAGTAAGCTTCGAAGACAAGTGGTAAAAATAAAGAGGGGCATCTAAACTGATTGCTTTTGCTTTCTGTATGTCGTTTTTTTTGGGCCCTTACACTTTTC
This sequence comes from Argiope aurantia, assembly GCA_026543865.1. Classification (NCBI taxonomy): domain Eukaryota; kingdom Metazoa; phylum Arthropoda; class Arachnida; order Araneae; family Araneidae; genus Argiope; species Argiope aurantia. The sequence goes on from JAPMOR010125796.1 coordinate 56,439, forward strand.
ACGTCGTTTTCTTTAGTGAAAGAACATTTTATTTTCCTCAAAGGTTCTTTATAATTTATCCAAAATCCAGGAGGATACATAAAAAAATAATACAAGCTCAGCAAGTGAGAATCAGCAATATTTAAATGATTCCAATCTTTAATTTTAGGAGGTTTCGAAGTTCAATAAAATAGCACATTTTAAACGTTTGCTTTTGACACATTTATTTTAATCGAATTTTCCTGCAATCTATTTAAGTCGAAAATGAAGGACTTTAATTAGCATGTGGGATTTTAGCGAGTGCTGGTATTCCTTTGAAAGGCTTAACCTAGATAATACTTAATAAAGGAGCAAAATATTTGAAATGTATGAAATCTTTTCAAATGGCTGAATTAATATATGTTTTAAGGCCAATATTATTAATCTGTTATGTCTACTAATAATAAAGATTAATTTAAGCTTGTTGGCGCTCTACAGGTCAATGTTGTTTAATGTAACATGAACACGCATATAAGGTGTCAGCATACTTCGGATAATTTAATAACATAAAAGCGCAGTTTATTTACTATTTTATCACGGCCTGCAATTTCTGATAATTATGATATTTATTATCGAAAATAGGTTAAAAATAAAGATTAAAAACAAATAAATTTAAAATATTTCTTCTTTTAATTAGAAGATTTTGAATAATTAATTTCTACGAGAAGTATTTTAATTTATAAATGATATTACAATCTAAGTTTTGTTGTATTTTTAATATGAAGGTTTATGTAACTAAATATTAAGATAATTAGAATGCACAGATTTTTAAAAAAATATTATACATTTTGATGTTTAAACAAAAGCTTCTACTTCATAGTAGTTTTGTTTTTAAGTTAACATAAATAATTTTTGATATCTTTTTCTTTTTTCTTTTGAGCACACGTAATATCTTAAGTAACGTAATTTATTTTACACAAAAAGAATATATATTTGTTGTGTGTTCTCTGTTCTTTTTACTATTTCCAATGAACTTTTAAAAGGGAAGACTAAAACCTTTTAAATCAATAAATGTCTCCCACTTCTATACGTCTCTGACCAAATTTATGTCGATAAAAGCATTAATTCAATTTGACACCATTTAAAATTGAAAAGTTACCACTGAAGCGGTGCGCGAGGATAGAACCTGGGACCTTTCGGTTAGCAGTCCAGTAACTAAACAATTCAGCCAAAACAATCGTTCGGGTAGAAGAGTTGTTAACTGGCTTATATGCTATTCACCACAGTACTCTCCCTCCAGTGAGACGGAGGTGAGGCGAACGATATGGATGCTGAGTGGTGATGTAATATTAGCAGTTGTCTTAATGGGCCGATACCCAGTTGAATAGCGCCAAGCGTGTGTGGGTGCTAATGCGCCAAGTGTGTCTGGCGACTTTGGGTGAGGGTAGATGGCGCCACAACATCTGTGCGAAGGTTGAAGGTTCATCGTCCGAGGTCACCAATGAGGCGGTACGATGCATGCGCTAGGATAGAACCTGGGACCTTTTGGTTTGCAGTCCAGTAACTAAACAATTCAGCCAAAACGATCGTTCTGGTGGAATTGTTTAGTTACTGGACTGCTAACCGAAAGGTCCCAGGTTCTATCCTAGCGCATTCGCGTACCGCCTCACCACTTAATTATAAGAAGCCTCTTCCGAAGTGTCTAAATCCTTTTTCTAACTCAGCCTGGTGATTATTTAATATGTTTTCTTTATCTGAATTTTCTAATTTCACTTTTATAGAATATCTACATAACGAAACATTCCCTAGCAACTTTTGAAGCCTTATTCTTTCATAATTATTCTTCAAAGAAGAAAAACAAAGGCTGGAGCGACTTAAATACGCAAGCGTTTACAATAAAAATGACAGGGATTAAGTGTATGACATCAGCATATCCCGAATCGTTCGTAAATCACAAAAATAGTTTGATTTCGCTATTTCCAAACGATAAGTATAGAACATGGACTTAAATGCAGGTACTGGTGGTCTTAACCAGTCTAGAATATGAGAAAGCTATGGGAGGAGCTTAGGTTTAAAAGTAACCTTCCTGCTTTTTCCCAGGTTAAGATGTAAAATTTGTTTAAAAAGTAATGTTAAATATATAAACTGTTTAAAAATCAATGCATCATTATTTCCGTCATTTATTTATATATACAAAATCATTTTCATTTCTTTTAATATAATTAATTAATTTCAAAAAAATTAATTAAACAAATGTATATTTTTATTAAATATCTCAAAAAAGGTTAATAATTAAATAAGATTAATTAAAAATTATAAATAAAATTTAATTATTATCTATTTCGTAAAAGGTTAATAATTAAATAAAAGCTTTAAGTATGACCAATTTCAAAACAACATTTTATAAAATAATGTATACTAAGGAGATACAGTTATTGTTTTTTACCATGTAAAACTTTAGAGACATAAATGAATTTTAAGTCACGTGTTATTATTTAATTCTAATAATTTTAGGATTTTTTGAAAATTGCATTTATTCTTTTAGAAAAACATTTCCTACAATGCCATTTAATGGAATTGACGTCATATTCACATTCCAAGATAAGATAAGATAATTTTGTTCAAAATTCTTCATCAGCCACCAATTTAAATGCATTGTTGTTTTTACCAAATTTCACAGTAAAGTTAAATTGGTGTAACATCAGTAAGTAAGACGGAGAAGAAAATCAATAAAAATCCATTCTTAATTAAAGTTATGATACAAGACACAGAAAACATTTTTATTGGAAGGACTGCTATCTAGAAATTCTAAGACATTAGTGGTAATTAATTTCAACAAGAAGATGCTGCACATCGTTGAAGATACACAGTAACAAATATTTACAAAACACAAAAAGCCATTTATTTCATTACTCCAGTAATTCATTTCATTCCCCATCAGTCTATTCTTCTTTGTAAATAAAAACTTTAGGAACGGAAGCTATAAAACATGCACGCGGCCAGCAAAGCGTCGAAAGAGGAGACTTTTAGCGAAACGAAGTAATCACAAATCCTTTAGCGTTGAGCTAACAAATAACTTCGGTAAGATGCTTTCTAATGGCGTTTCCTTAAATCTTCTTTCTTAATACAACAAACAAGAACAAAACGGTTCGCGGGAAAAAAGTCACGTATTTAGAAGGGGAAAAAAAACCGAAGAGCAGAAAAAAATGAGTGTATAAATGAAGGAAGCTTCGAAGACAAGTGGTAAAAATAAGGAGGGCCGGCTAAAGTGCATCTAAACTGATTGCTTTCTGTCTGTTGTTTTTTGTCCTCTTACACTTTTCACGTAGTTTTCTTTAGAAAAGGAGCATTTTATTTTCGTCAACGATTCTTTATGATTGACCCTGAAATCGGGAGGATCGTAAGATACACACACAGCAAAGAAGTACCAGTTGTATTTAAGTGTTTCCTATGTTTTATCTTTGATAGGTTGAAAATAAAGAAAAATATACATTTTTTCTTTTATTCCCTTTTTTATTGCAAATATTTTGGTGAAATTTTATAGCCCTTTGTTTATACAGAAAGAAGCATGCTAATTCAGAATTCGTGTATGTGTAAGTGTTATCAATGGTGGATTTAGATATTTTTCTCCTGCAGATAGAGTAAATTATAAGATCTCACTTTCAGTAAGATGGATTCAGTTTAATATGTCCACACATTTTTAACATCTTAATTATTTACTTTCGCTTAGTGAATTTTTTTTTATTTTACTGCATGAAAATATATTTATCTGCTTTTTGTTTTCCTATCTGAAAGTATGTTTGTCTTTATTATGGTTCTAAACTGCTTTTTATAAACGTTTGCACAGAATATCATCGAAGGAGAGTCCGGTGTTTATAAATATTCAAAAAATTAAAGGCTCTTAATGAAATACATAGGAATCTAACCAAATTTATTTGACGAAGTGTTGATACTATCCTAACATTTTATCATTTATATATTTCTATATATAAATTTATTAAATTTATTTATTTGACCAGAAGTAAAGTAAAATATTTCATTTGAATTGATTGTGTTCTATCTTTCCCAACGACATTAAGCAGCTGCCTGGTATAATTAGTTGGAATTCCGCTATATTAGATAAATTGGTAGACCAATTTGACAGACATTTTTTTGGAAGATAGGAATGTGTATCACAGTGATAATGTTGACATTTTTTAATAAAATTAGTTAAAAATTCAGAAACTTGTTGAAGTCTTTTTAACATAATTGCCAAAAATATTAATCAATAAAGAAATTTTTACATCAATTAAAGTAAAAAAATAGTTTAACAATATTAAAATTTTTGCTTCCCAATATTGTGTATTTTTATTTGTCTATACTAGCAGTAAAATAGAATGTTTGTATATGGTGAAAATCTACAGGCCATATATACTTTGGAGATCGAGAATGTGCACCTCAGAGATATTTTTGAAACTATAATTATAATTTAAACTAAAATTTAAGCTGTATTTTAGCATTTATTCCGCGATAATTTCCAAAAACATAACAACAAAAAAATACATTTTTCACATTTTAAAATATTAAAAAAAATTAATGATATCAACTTGATAATCAAAGAAATTTTGTCAATTTTTTTAACAGACTTTTTTTGCCTAATCTCCAACTATAGATACATTTCTGCTCTGAAGTTCAAACCGTTTTCATTGTTTCATCAACTATCTGATAGCATGGTTATTTTCTATTGTTGAAAGATGATGAATATGGATTTTGTTTAATATCTTCATAGTTTACGAGAAGTATAAGAAAATGAAGTTCAAATATCACGAACTGTAGAGGGTAAATGAGACATATGTTTAAATTTTTATTTGCGCCACAATGTTTTGAGACTGGTCTTCATCAGAATGTTTCATGTATACAATATACAGAGCATATGTAAGAGACAATAAAAAAGGTTTATGTTAAATATATAAGAAACCAAGTTCTTCCGATTTATTTTTATGACTCTATAATATCTGACTATCTACAGATTTTATATAACTCAAAGTTATATCTTCTTTTCCAAACATTGTTGATTACTTGATTGAGACCAAGAATGACTCGCAGAATTTTTCTTTCGAAAATGGCTATTTTAATTCTGCAGCATTGGTCAGGGTCCAGGTCTCTAAGCTATAGGTAAGTACTGGTCTTATTAAAGAATTATATAGTAAAATTTTGGCATTAATTGTTTCCAAGTACAAAATGATTTTATATTAAAACGGACTCAACGAGCATTAATAGGATGCATTGTACATGCATCAATATTTCAGAACTAGTTTATTCTTACTTTCCACTGCTTCATTCAGTGGTGTAAGGTTTATTCTGCTATACACAAGAAGTTTTATTTCCCTTCAATCAGATCGATGCATAATCCATTGTTTTTAAATGAAATTTAGATTTTGAAAGAAAACATCCGTGTTTGGTTGTTTTATGCTAAACCAAATGTAAAATTATGTCAACAAAAACCGTCCTAAGATGAAATTTTCAGAAAAAAAATCATTATAACTTTTTATGTCAAGCGTAAAAAATGTCTTGTGATTGCGTAAATTGTATGATACCGTAACTAATTATGACTTCATTGTTTAAATGATATTTGAATTTGAAGAAATCGTAATATCAGTTTAGGTATAGGAAAAATTCGAAAAAAACACAATGGAAAACACATGAATGTAAAATGTAGCATGCCATAAAGCATTTACTATATAATTGGATAGATTTTAGTTTGAAACAATATTCATTTTACAAAGTCTCTTTAAATTCTAACAAGAAAACAAAGAAAATATATAGGCATATATATATCATTACATACGCATTCCACTGGTAAATCAAAATTTTAAAAATAGATTTATAAATATTAATCTAAAGTATTCAGATATTTGCTTCGAAATGAACGCTCAACACATTTTGAAACTTCCTGATATAATAGAAACTGAAACAACGATCAGAGCAAATTATTATTTCAATCTTTTGTTCTGTTCACTTCCATTTCTCTTATCAGCTGACGAAATAGAAGACACAGTAAACAATGGTCTTAGAATCATTTGAAACACAGCATCACTGAATTAACTATAAATAAGTGTTCATGTTACAAAATTTCATGTCTCTTCCAGAAGTACACTATTTATTTTCTCTTCCACGAATGAGCTCGAATAATTTGTTTTTCAAGATAAATGCAGAGTATTATTAACGTAGAAGCGTAAAGTAAAGTAAGTATATATTAAATAAAAGTTCTAAATCTTCATATGTGTTATTTCTACTTATAATAAAGATGTGTGTTTGTTGTATACACTAACACATGCATTCATCTACACTATACTGGCGCTTTACAGACCAAGTTATTTTGCTACTAAACTGAAACATATAAATTTTGGAGGGCGAAAATCAGAAATTAGGAACAATTGGTTTGAACTTTGATTTATAATTTTAATTATTTAAAAATTAAGCAAAACTTTGGCATTTTCCGTATTAGCTTCCAAAAACAATACATCAAAAAATTTCCTTATGCATCATTTTAAAATTTCTGAAATTATCTTTCCAGTTATAATAGATTTTGCAATATATATATATATATATATATATATATATATATATATATATATATTTTTTTGATTAATTTTAAGAAATATTTTAAATGTATTTTACAACAATATATTTCAATTTTTTTAATCGTGGGCACTAATATTCCATCTAGGATTTTTTTTTTCAATTGTTGAAAATCAAAATATGAAAATTCGGTTTATATTTCCCTGTTCAGTAAATTTCAGTGTAAGGCATTTTTTAAATATGTTTATATTTTCAAGCCCAGTCTGACTTCAGAATCAAGATTTAGAGAAAATTTTTAAAAGCCCCTATTTTTTAAGCTCTGCTACACTTTTCTAAAATGTATATCCATTTAAAGATATATACCGGAGATTAGGAAAATGCACAGGAAAATTAACAGAAAAGTGTCAAACTTCTAAACTGTTATGAGTTTTATTTATATTAGAATAAGAAAATTCAAAATATCTAGTCGAGGAAGCCATTAAGACCAAGTTACACAATATATTTCATTAATTGTTTTAGCACCTAATAGTCATTGTAAATCAGATGATTGATAATATATGCTGTTAGAATATTAAATATAGAGGGGAATAAATTATTTTTTTTATTTATTTAAGAATTTTCCTTCACACATTATCTCGCATGCATACAAAGAATTTAGAAATTATATATTAGAAATTCTTGCTTGGATTTCCCCAAAAAAATTCTCATCAATGGAACGATATTAGTGGTATCTGAACCAATGACCAACCTGATATTAGTGGTCATTGGTTCAGATACCACTAATATCGTGAAATAAATAATCTATAGCTCTTTTCCCAGATTTGTCAAGTGCTTAAATTTAAAAAAAAAATTATTCTTCATTTATTTATTTGATTATTTTCGTTTTGAAATTTCGGTAAAACGTATAAGGTTATTGCCCGTTTGCGAAAGACGTTTTATACTATTATTAGGTTGTGAATTTTATTTCATGTAATTACTAATCAATTCGGAAAAGTTTTATAAGCTATTCCTTTCAGAGCAATTTCATTTGAGTTTGAAATTGCAGGGTACAAGGATTGCAGGGTACACCCTTCTCAATCTTGTTTCTGATACATTCTAACTGTGGATAATATTATTTGTAGTGGTTTATCTCATCTTAACTTCATTGAATATTTCTTATCTGAATTTTTTTCCTTCAAGATCCCAATGTCTTTGTCATTAATATTTTATTATTTTTTAAAATTTAATTTGAAACCTTTTTCTGGTATTCTCAAATGAAATTTATGCTTGGCAGGATAAGATAATTTTGTAGCTTTATCTGCTGCTTCATTACCTGATACACCTGTTGGGGACTCACTTCCTGCAGATGGACTTCACATGATATTACTCCAGAAAGACACTGAAGAGAAAACTTCAGAGCCCTCAAACATACATCTTTATTGCACGAGAGTTTTACAGAATGGATGATAGTTCACGAAAGAATATGTAATATACACAAATGAAAGTGAATATAAATGGCGCCACCTACTTCTTAGGCAGTGTAATTCGTAAAGTTAATAATTGTGGATTTTAATCTAGTACAGGGAGATGGACCCATCCAAGAACTCACAAGTTTTCTTTACAAACATTATCAGTCCTCAAAAATGAAATATATGTGTGTGTGTGTGTGTGTGTGTGTGTGTGTGTGTGTGCGTGTGTGTGCATGAGTAAAAAAAACTCTTCAAATATTAAATTAATTTAGGGCAGTTTAAATAAAAAAAAAGATGCCATCATTTCTCAACAAAAGTAAAAATATTTGATTTCATCCCATCAAAAATAAATAAATAGGAAATAAAGGATATTAAAGATTAGTCTAGAACATAGTAATATAATAATGCTTTACATTGCTTTTAATTTGTTTTGATTTTTAAGAATTCTCATCAACAATAACGCGCATACAAAAACTCTATTTAATACCTTCATTAAGCGTATAAGCGTATGCGATTATTAAAACAAGAAGTAGGGCTAAAAATGTACTTATAAATAAATTTAATTTAAAAATTTGAAAATTAATGTTATAGAAAAAAAAACTTGGCTTGATCCTTATTTTATTTCAAAGGAAAGTAAATTCTATCTTTTATGCGGCTATGTTATAATTATTCAAGAAAATATTGCACATTCCGATAATTCTTAGAATTTAATTAAAAATTTAAAAATCACTTACTTGGTAAGCATTTTCAACCCAACAGGTAACTATATCCGTTTAGCAGAGTTTGGTACTTCGAATTGTTCTGGCATCGATTTACGTGTTTTTTAAGCATACATGCCGCCCCATGCTTATCATATGACATAATTTACAGATAGTATATCTACTTATAAATATTATCGCTTTAAAGATTGAATGGATCATCATTTCCTTTTACATCTAACTGATTAATTCCTAGGTTGTTAAAATCCGAAGAAAAAAATCCGCTTGTTATGAAAATTGCTCATTAATATTAAATTCCTCTCTGATAATGAGGGATATATTAATCTGATCGTTATTATTCTCAAAACACTCTAATTAATGAGAAGAAAAACATTTTTTTTCAATATTTGAGCTAAGCATCGTTGATGAGCTCGAAAGATAATCATAAATATATGATAAGCTTTTAAGTGAAACAAACGCTTGAAATAATTTTTATTATGCTTTTCATAATAAAAAAATAAAATGCTATCAAAGCTGAATTTTTAACTTCATGCTACATTATCGTTAATTTAAAAGATTTCATGTTTCAGTAGTAATTAAGTATATTAGAATCATGTATCTGAAACTAAATATAGAACTTTGATAGTTAAAAAAAATATTATTTTGTTAAATTTCATATTGCATTGCAAAATCTTGTCATTATCTTTATAAGATGGTACTCAAAATGTTTCAAAATAAATAAGAATATTACTATTTATAAAACTGCGAATGTGTACTATTTTCATGTTTCATTAAGATGAAGTTTTTAATATGATACGGACTTTGCATAAAATGCATAAAATTAACTAATTACAGTTTTCATAAGTGGCGTCTTTTACAAGTAATGACTATGATTAAGGTCTCATTTTATATCTATTTCTGTTGTCTGTACTTAAACTCGTCACTTCTTTCACTCATCATAAAAATGAGAATATGCATTACTTTCATGTTTCATTAAGATGGAGATTGTAATATGATATGTGCTTTGCGCAAAATGCCAAAAAAAAAAAATGAATTACTTACAGTTTTTAAAAATCACGTCTTTTACAAGTAATGAAAATGATTATGATCTCATTTTATATCTATTTATATTACCTAAACTCGTCATTTCTACCTATACATTCAATTTATATCTATTTATATTGCCTAAACTCGTCACTTTTACCTATACATTCAATAAAGAATAATGATACTCAAAATGAGTATTATCACCTTTCAAAGCTCCTATCATCAATGATATAATTTTCCATCGCCATCTGTAATGTTAGGGGAGTTAAAAATACCCCATCTCTTTTGTTATATGTCAATTTCGAAAGAATCCAGATTTATGTTTTCGCATCACATGGCTCATGCAATTTCTTTAAATCTTTCAGTTGTTTGATTTATTTAAGCCTGAATAAAGTTAAACATGAACGCAAATCAGTTACGGGATCGTAAGTTTTACATTCCATTTGCGTTCATTGACGATGATTTGTTGCAACAGTTAATGAGTTGACGTCTGCGATTTTTATTATATTTTAATTTTAAGATAAATTATAGATTATTGCTTATATTTTCTTTCAGTAATTATTTTTACCTTTTTTTTCAGAGCTTCTTCTCTTTTCGTTTGTAGATTACTATTAGTCTGAATCCAGTTTAGTGAAGAATGTAGTGAAGAATGTGATGTATTGTTACAAACCAGCAATTCGGCTTCCCAGCATAGTTTGTTATCATCAGAAAGACTGTTTTAAAGTCATCGGATTGGACGGAGTCCGTGTGTCGCGTCGGAGGTCCCAGAGCTTGGAGACAAACTTGGCGACCATTTGACGACTTGGCGACGAATTTGGCGACTTTAGCGCCAAAATAGATAATACCCGAAACTTCGAGAATTTTCCCGATCCGTTCAATAGAAACGGAGATACGCCTCGAACATTCCTGATTGGTTGAGAGGCTTCTAGCCCCGCTTAATGAGAACTATAAAAGGAGCCAGTCTGTGCTGCCGGAGAGAGTAGTCAGAATGAACGGAGTAGTAGTCGCAGTCGGAAGCGACAGAGCGGAGTAGTCGGTATCGACGGTGAAGAACTGGTCTTCCAGGGATTAGCAGAGCAGCGACGGAGTCAATCTAGTGCTGAACTAAGCTGTGCTCTACTGTCTGCAGTAGAGTCTGGTTGTATGCTGCACGTCATGGCTGAAGATAATCGTCTTCTATGCTGTATATAGTTGTCGTTTTTGTGCTGTCCCTTGTGTCTTCGTGTAAATAAACGTCGTTGTTTTTATTCTACTTCCGCCTGCTGATTGAGCTTTCTCCACACCATATAACTTCCACTATCCAAACGAACCCCCGGTAAAAATTCGTAACAATATTATTTATAATTCCAGGTCATTAATTTTTGCTTTCATTTAATGTTACAATAAATTTTATCTGAAGTTAAGTACATTAATCTTTTATCTATAAGCACTATGCTAATGTGTATGAAAGTTAACTTTCGCTCATTAATATGGGGTATTGGATCCGTGATGTTAACAGGACAATAGCAACTCGGAATTCAAATGACAAAACTGAGATTTTATCAGCAAGTCACCTCCTGCCAACTTTTGGTTTAATGAAGTATCCAGAACCATAACATTTAAAAATTCCATGGGGACATCCATTAAAATCATATAAAGCTGTGTGGCAAGAAATGAAACCATAAGAAAAAATTAAATGTGAAATTTATCCCATTTAGCAATGCAATTAAGTTAACATGAATTAACATATATTTACACTCAGTTTGAAATCTCACAAACATTTTTCATCGCATTACTTCATCAAGTTCAAAGGTTTGGAACCCTGGTATTTCATTTCATCTTTTACACACTGAAGTTTACAGGTTCTTCAAGAAATATATCAAATCACTTGCATTAGAGAAGGTTTTGATGTTCCCGATGAGCTCCAACACTCTATATTGTCTCTCAAACACTGAAGTGTAAGAGTTTCTACATTATTGATTAATGCTCTGGGAAATACAAGAATTATTGCTTTATCTCAAACAGAAACCTAGCTCTGAAGATCATTTGGAAAAACGAGTATAGAAAAATTCTATAGAGGAGACCGGGGCTAGTTGGAACTAAGGACAAGTTGGCACTTGGCTGATAGCGCTTTTAAAAATCACTAAATGACAGTAGAAGTGGAAACAGAGTGAACCTGAAATATGATTTCATACGCTCAGAGGTTTTTAGTCAGTTTCATGTGAATCTGCAGGCACTAGAGATCAAATTGTTATTTTTTGCTTGAAAAGTAATTATTTACCACTCACTTGATTTTATTCTAGAGTATACAATATTAGCAATGAAGTGTATTGCGTGATACATTTAGTATTTTGATGTTCATGAACATATTAATTAGTATTAATTAATTTAATATTTCTGAAAAAAATGGAATCAAAATAAAAAGGGCATGAAGGGGCATGTTCGCACCAGGCCGGTTGAGACACGTTGGAACCAGCGGGGTAGGTTGGCCTTGTGTTTTGAATGATGCCAAAGACA
>JAPMOR010125796.1:68746-120364 GCA_026543865.1 Argiope aurantia
GTCGAGCTTCGGCTCTTGGGAGTCCATTTTTGAAGTAGTAAAAGAGATATTTCTTAAAAAATTATCGGATTCAAAGGCTGCTAAAACTATGGAATACATTTGCTTGCCCTAAAACGCTAATGTCAAAAAGATTCAAAAGCCGGGAGCGCCTATCATCTACCTGCTAACACGAAAAATTTTCAGCTGTCAGGAGGAAGCATATCTCGCAGAATATGTAAAACGAACTTCATATGTTTATTTTTGTCTCAAACTTAATGAAATATGCAAATTTTCTTACAAGTTTGTACTTTATTAAAATTAAAAGCACCTGATTCATGGAAGGAAAATCAATAGGTATGCGAGAACTGGTTCAGCTTATTTTTAAAAAGAAACTCTTTCTTGCCCATTAGAAAGTCTGAAGCAACTAGTCTCAGTCAGGCTGTCTCATTTAATAAAATAAATGTTCCTGTATTTTTTTAATGCAATGTTACAATAAATATATTTTCGAACATGAGGACATACGGAATTTGGAGAAGACATATTCCATATTCTTTAGCCACTACCCTCCTACTGGCTCTCACTAAGATCAATAACAGTCAGTTTCACAATTACCCATTTTTGCCTATAAATGGGGAGGAGTTCATATAAGTGTTTCTCTTTACGGAGTACATTTTGCGATGTGAACTAGTGATGCTGAATTTTGTTTAATACGTCGATATTTAACTAGCAAATTGCTTTATGCTTGTTTGATATTAATTTCTATAAATGCAGTTCTTTTTATTCCCCTCCTTAATGTTTTTGTGAATTTTGTACCGACATTTTTTATTTAATAAACCGTCATTTTCCATTATCCAGTTTATTGTTCTAAATTCACCATATACTCAACAAACGATTTTTAGAAACATTATATTGTCAGTATCATGCAAAACGTGCACAAAAAAAAGAAAAACTTATTAATGTGTTGTTTTTTTTGTGAAAAATATTTGAAACACACACATTCATTCTTGCATAGTGTCATTCATTCTTGCATAGTGCAAGATAGTGTCAGACCTCACCGCACTAAACAAAACTTTGTTTTCTTAGCTGAACATTTTCACGATACACTGATCAGGTTTGATTCCATTACGAAAACAAGCAGCAGCATAGAATGGCCACCTTACTCCCCAGATCTTAATCCATGTGACTTTTTTTCATAGAGACGTCTGAAAGACACAGCATACCTCACACAGCCCTCAACATTGGACGACCTGAGAGCAGCAATTGAAACCAGGTCAAGGAAATTGGGACAGATGTTTTACAAAAAGCAATTGCGAATTTCAATTCCAGACTGTGCCATGTCATTAGCTCGATCGGCCGACATTTTGGAAATCTGTAGTATTGAAAGTTCTCAGTAAACATTGATTTTCACTTGAAGTCCCCCCCCCCTCATTTCTTGAAATTTTCATACCACAAACTTCATGCCTTAATTATAATATACTCGGGGATCCCCATATGTTGGATGTCAAAATATTCGTCTTGAGGAATTTTATCCGAATTTGTAAATATTAGATGATGCATACCTTGTGGGACACGCTGGTATGCATCGTACTATACTACATTTTAATTTACATGAATTTAATTAACATGACTTAATAAAACTTCCGATACTTAGATTTCTCACATATAAATTGGGGAAAATGACATGCTTAAGATTGACAGAAAATTAACTCAAATTTATATCTAATTATTAACTGGAAGAAAATGTTTACGAATCTGCTGTTTTCTTAACAAGGTTTCTTAATGTATGATAATATCATTCAAAAAATTTCCATAACAATGATATTATCCACCATCACATTTCCTTTTCTACCCTATTTTTGGCCAGAACTTTTTTTGTTACTCAAAAATAATCCAACGCTCCTGAATAATTTAATTACTTACGCTTTTCGGAGTTTTATGTAAGTATATTACTGCAAATTTCCTCAGCTTAATCTTATTATAATAGTTCCTATTAAAGTAATGTAATTATTTTGGGCTTTTCTAATCATTTTTAATCTTTATTTCCCAGCGATGCTGCTGATTCATATACACTGGTGTGTAAAACTTAAGCAACAGGTATGTTTTTGCCATAACTTCACGAGAAATCATCTGAGAGACATGAAATTCAAAAAATGAGATACAGCATTTTGTTCTGAAAGAATGACGAAAGCTTAGTTGCGCAGAAATGAATACAATGCATACAGTATGGAATCAAACAAAAAAATGGCCTTATTGAACTCATAGTATCGTTACACATGATTGTCTATCCAAGAGGAAGAACAGCAAGCAGATGTTCCTTAGTATGGGATATGCCCTTCCCTTACTGCAATGGTTGCTTCGCACCGTCTCCCAATACTCAGCACCAGAATGTCCAAAAGTTCTTGAAGTAAGAGTGCCCATTCCTCAATCAGCATCAGTTTAAGTTGTCGGGTGTTCCCAGGAGGATGTAATCGTGCCTCAAGGCGTCTCCCCAAAGCATCCCACACATGTTCTATCGGATTTAAATCAGGGGAGCACGCCGGCCAATCCATTCGAATGATATCTTCACTTTCCAGGAGCTCCTGAATAGCATGAGTCCTGTGTGGCCGTGCATTGTCATCCATAAAAACGAAGTCTGATCCAATGGCACCTCGGAACAGACGCACATGGGGAAGTTTCACCTCCTGACAATAGCGATCTCCAGTTACAGAACCTCTGTCGAAAACGTGGAGCTCAGTACGCCCGTTCATCATAATGCCTCCCCAGATGACAACTCCAGGACCACCGAAACGGTCTCTTTCCGTGATGTTACTGGGATGAAACCGTGTCCCGACCTCTTTCCAAATCAATTGGCGTTGGGAATCGCTTGTGGCACTAAAACGACTCTCATCTGTATAGAGGACACAACTCCATTGATGAGATGTCCAGTTTTTGCGCTCCCTGCACTACTCTAAACGGTGCCGCCGGTGGGAAACTGTCAAAGGGATGCAGCGTTCAGGACGGCGGGCGAATAGGCCACCTTTGTGAAGGCGTCTGGACAAAGTAAAACGCGACACTTTTCGCCCCGTTGCTGCATGCAGTTGCTGAGAAATAGCGCTTGCTGACTGGTTTCGGGTTCTTTTCGCTTGCAGGATGATATGTCGGTCACCCATTGCAGTTGGTTTCCTGGGGCGGCCACCACCAACCTTTCTCACAGTTGTACCTGTGGTTTGGAAGGCTTTCCAAGCGCTCGAAACGACACTTTTGTTGTTTCCGAAATCTTCAGCTACACTGGTCACACTACGCCCCTCCTCCAGCTTTCCGATCATTCTTCCACGTGTGAAATCGTCCAGCTGATTTCTGCTAGCTATATTTCACGAATTAACTCACGTGCACTTGCAGCGAATGTCTTTAATTGTGTCTCTGTCCTTCCTTTTATTGTAGTGTTGAGCTGCACGCACCTTCCGCACTTGTTTTGCGTACGCTCACGTCGCCTGTGACGTTTTGTTCCTGATATTGGCATACGCATGACCTTTCTCTTGAATTACGTGTTCATTGTACTGATCGCAAGAACTCCTTTTCTGCAATTTCATAGCTGTCTGCTTAAAGTTTGCGTTGTTGCTTAAGTTTAGCACACCAGTGTAGTTATTCAAATAGTTATAATCCTTTTAAAGCGATATTTGATTGGAAACAGTTTACATCAAGATACCCACAGTATTACACTTAATTGGAAACATAAATTTGAGAAAGGTGTAAGTTTTAAGTTATAATTAATAATAATAATTTTTTTCACCAGAAATCGGTAATTAATCCATATTTTTGGGAAAAAAGGAATTTTGTAGAGAAGATTTTAAGTGTCATTTTAATAATTTTGTCAGGAAATTAGTACAAAAAAATTAAAAATTGTTTTAGTAAATAAATTAATCAATGAATATATATGGGCATTTAAAGTTACTTTTTCTTATAGTGTTATAGCATGTTTCCTCACAGTATTGCATTCATATTTGGCAATATTTCAATATTTTTTAATGTAGTATCAGGTTATATTACATATTGTTAATTTTTTATTTTTAAATTCCATCAACTATGGAATTTTTAAGCAGATTTTTAATTTTTGGATATTGATTTGATGTAAGAAAATTGCGGTGACTAAAATCATTACTATTCTATTTATCTACTTTTGAAAAGTCCAATTTTTTTTCAAATTTATTATGTTTAATGAATTTTTCAACAATAGACTTTTATAACCTAACAACTAGGATTAAAGACAAACAGAAATAAGGTATGAATATTAATTATGAAAAAACATATTTATATAAAAATTATAATGTATATAAAACGCATAGCGAGTGTTGATCAATGTTTAGAAAAATTATTGCACCATTATTCCTGGCGATACTGTAGAAACTTCAGGAGAGATGGAAGATATCGATTCCTGATTGAACGCCTCAAAATAAACCATATTGATTCAATGATATTGACGTCAAAGAATTGTTAAGGTGAATATAAACGTTTCACTTAGTCCTCGTGTTTCTAAAACAATGACTTGGGCACTATTATCGTGGAAAATCTTATCTCCTACAGGGAAAAAAAATGCATCCTAGGAAAGACCTGGGTACCTAAAAGGTCTCTTACCTCTCCCCATTAATCCTTCTTTTCAGGCTTACGATTGGGCAGCAGAAACGCACACGGCTTACCATACCATGACCGAGTCCCTTCCATACCAGACTGTTGAAAAGACCTTACACTTTTGCAGAAAAATTGTAAGGTCGCCCCATTGTAGGAAAAAGTTTGAAAGGAGACTTGTTTGATCACATAACTATCTTCCACTAATCGATAGACGAAGTTTTGTGGTCATGATACCACTGTAGATGACTTTTGGCATCACCATCTGCGACAACTGACTTGGGAATTGCTACTCTGCCGTAAATCTTCTGTTTATGAAGATGCTAACTGTAATTATTGACAATGAGAAATCCAGACGCCGATTGCGTTTAGCGGTCACTTTGGCAGCAATTGTTTTCTTTTTAATAATTACAATCCTCTTCAATATCCGTTGGTCTCTTTCACTCAGATTTTCCTTCCGTCCACTATTTTACTTTGCCGAGCTCGTCTTGTCGCACTTTGAGTACGCTGTCATGAATTAAGAAACCATACCTCCAGAAACGTCAAAAAGATGGAATGCTTCGATAGCAGTTGCCCCAGCTAGTTCGGCTCCTAAAATGTGGTTTGTTTGAAAGTCTGTGAAGGATCAAATGTTATGCTTTTGACAAAATTTCGATTAGTATACAATTTCGCTAAGGCTGCCTCATGCTATTATGATGTATACTTTTTATATTTAAAAAAATCTGATAGATATAATTAAATTTTAATGCTTGTGAATAGTATTCTAAAATACTAGTTTTATTCACAAGCTATTTTATTATTTTGATAGCCACCTGTGTATATACTGCCAATATGTATGCGAATTTTCCGGGTTTCTTTTCCGATTTTTTTGTTAGACGTAGAAAAAGTCCTTTAATAACGAACGACGACGTTTATTAAACACGAAGACAAGAACACGCAGACGACACATATATAGCCGAGACGAACGCAGCAAACACACAGCAGCACACTACAACACACGGTAACCCACAAGTAATAATCGGTAGTAATAACAACCACAGCATACCAAGTTGCCAGACAGAATTCAGAAGTAGGAGGGAATTTACGTTGCTTCACTCTACGATCTCTCCAGACGTCTGCAATTCACAACTGTCTCATCGCTTTAGCTGTATCCAACAGCCGACTCACTACAACACGACTGGTTACTCCACACAGGACTCGATGCTATTTCCAAAATAAACACCAGGACTCATCACACAGCTCAATACAGCAAACACTTGAGCTCCACACTTCACCGGGCTAATCCAACTACTCCGCCGTTGCTTCTCTATCCTCTCGACGACCTGATACACCAACGACTGACTGCAGCTTGAGTCCGGTGGCCTTTTATAGTTCCCGTAGGCGGGAACAGAAAGTACTGAATCAATCAGGCGTATCTTGGTTCCTATTGGCTAAATCGCTAAAGTTCTGGAAGTTTTCAGAATTTTAGCGATTCTGAAAACTTCGAGGAAAATTCTGGAAGTATATATGTGCGTTTGTATAACAATATGATAATAATTCAGATGTGGATGCGTTACACTATTAGTACAGGTTAGTTATTAAGACATGTGAAACGATATTATACTATTCCTTTTTAAAAAGCATTTTTAAAGTAATCAGATCATTATTTCAAAGGAAACATAATGAACAAAGTTCAAGCGAAAATTTTCATTGCATTCTACAACAATAGAATCGAAACATTTAATTCAGGAAAAAAAGTATTATTCCATTCTTTCTCTCTTTCGGTTTCCATTTCCGTTATCAAAACGCGGAACAACAAGAAAGAGATTTCCTTTAAAATGCTTTATAACACAATATCAGATAATCTTCAGTGAATAAACATTTCCTTTCCCCAGAATTTGTTTTCCATTTCTGAAATAAAGTTGTTATTGTCTTTCCCATAAAGCAGATGCTGATATTAGTTTTAAGATATAAAAAGATAATATTTATAAAGCGAAAATATTGAGGAAAGTTTTAAGTAAAAGCTTGGATTTTGTTGTTATTATACTTAAAATGATGTTTGTTACATCATGAGGGCATATTTATCGTGTTTTCGATATTTATTGCTTTTGTTAACTTTGTGACTTTTGTTTGCGTTATTTTCAGTCTTGCGGTAGAACACGACTCAATTTTAGGAATTGTGACTGTTAGGAAATGATTCTGACTTATTATTCAAAACTATCTTTTTTTTTTTAAGTTTCCTGAGACAAACATTTAAATACTTTAAATAATAGGGGTAATGGTAAGCATGTGATTATGAATAACAGCACAGAGATAAATAATATATACTAGTAATCAAAAATGTGCATTTTTAGGTTATATATTTTATCATTATATCTTATAAGAAATATTTTTCCTAAATCAGCACCATAAAATTAGAGTTCCAGATAATTTTCATAGTTCATATTGTCGCATAGATGAAGTTAGTGGAGATAAACAGTGTGCTAACTACAGATAACACTCGCCAATCTCAAATCAAGACTTTATTCAACGAACTGTTTTTATCCACAAGACGAAATGACTCGAATCTTACGGATTTAGAAAGATACAGAAATTATAAGAATATTCTATAACAGACCAGAAATAACAGAAAGTAAATCAATAAAAACACAACTTTTAGGCAACTTGCTTACGGTCAGTTATGAACTTGCGAACTCTCACTTTCAGATCAAAACAGTCTACAACTGTTAGAACAAGTTTCGTTACAATATATTTAATGCAATTGTAACTATTTAGTTTTTTTATTGTTTTGAATGTTATAATCAATTAAATAATGATGTAGTCATAAAGGAAGGATTTTCTTAAATTAGTATATATACATCAGATTTATTGCTTTTGAAATCAAGCATTAAGTATAAAAATTTAAGAACCTAAATATATGTAATCCGTATATTTCAAAAATTGTATCATGTTTCTTATTCGATAATCAGGCAAAACCTCGTGCCCATATTCAAATATGGTAAAGAATATTATATTTGCATTTTCATAACATAATAAAAGAAAGGAACAGCGTACAATCCAGAAAGAGATACAAAATACTTCGTTTAAGTAAACAAAGTTACAATTTTGATGAATTCTTTAAACAACGTTTATAAACATTCGATCTTCAGGAATCTGCACTGTGTGAGGTCTCAGTTCACATTTTTTTCTGAAATCTAATTGTCAAATGTCAGTCAGAGGCATTGAAATGAGCATCGTTAGCTCTTTCCTTTCATCTTCGTATAGTATAAGTTGTGCTTGTATCTTTGTAGATTATGATATCTGACAATTTTCTGTTATATAACTAATATTGTGTACTGTACGTATAATTGGCATATTAAGGGTAGTATAATTTTGGATATACTAAAGGTAATTAATATATTAAAGATTAATATTGCAGTGCAAAATATATGTTGTCATTGCTAACCCCCTTTGGATGGAATACCAATTCAATTCAAGTTGAAGAGATCGAGGAAGGGGGATTCAGTAGTTTCTGAGAGTAAAGACCCCTGAGTACCCGAGGGCAGAAGTCTGACTTCAAGATCATATGAAGATGACACTCATGCACTCTCTTACACAACCTCTTTTTACACGGGGCTCTTTACACACTTCACAGATAGACCACATGTTAACGAACAACAATGCCGGAACCCGGGACACCGAGGTCATTTGGAAGATGGGCTTCCCCTAGGCCAGGACGCCGATACTAAATATATAATAAACATAAAATAAAATTTATGTATATTTTATGTATACTTTTTTTCCTATGAATATAGAAACTTGACTTCTTTTCTTTGAGAAATCATCACTTACATCCTGCAGGACATTTGGAGTTTCATAGTGATTTCTTTTCTACTTTTTGCGTGAAATATCGGTTTGTTTAATAAGTGATATATGAAAGTAAAATATAATATACTTCATCATGTCCCTTATGTTAAAGTTCAATATTCCTTTCTCCAATTGGACTTATGATGAAATTGCGTGTCTTATAGTTATATCTTTGACAACGTATTCTAAAGAAATTAGAATGGCATCCGAATATTTTCATTGATTACGAAACGAGATTTGGAAATGCAAGAATGTATACATACCGTTCATAAAGGAATTTATAAATGTCACAAAGCAATTTACAATGCATGATGGCACAATGTATGTTATAAAAATGGCTGATGATTTGAATCTTAATAATAAAAATTACATGAGAAATTATTAAAAATGCAGGAGGATTGCTTTTATTATTAAAGGCACAGATTAGAAATATAAATTGCGGTTTAAACCCCTGTTTTATGAGAAGTGAAATTACGAGACAAGGATATTTGGAGTGATAAAAGTAAGATATATTTGTATATATAGTAGTGATATCAAAGAGTACTTAAGAAGCATCTTCAGCAAAGTGTACTTCATTTTGCTTTTCGTTTACCAGTAAATAACCAGTGCCATAATCTCATGTGGTATGCAATCAAGTCTGTGAAATCTAACATAGGTAATCTCTTCAAAATTTCTCACATATTTCTTACGGGTGTTAATTTCCCTTCTGCCTCGCATACAAGTTATAAACCTTGTCAAGAACATGAATACCTAGACATTTATATTTAGGTTCCGAACATGAGCGTTTTGATCTTCGTTGAGCAGTAAAAAAAAAAGAATATACAATCCGATAGACTGAATCCAAAGTTTGATAAAGAAATACTATTTTAGTGACCTCTAAAGACTATTTCGCTCGAACAGAAGGCAATATGAATGACCGTAACAGTACGACAGCATTGAAAAGAACTATGATTGAGTTCTATGGACCATCAATGGCCATGGTATAAACCCTCCCGTATTAGAGGCCCACCCCGCTATCGGTAGAAAATTTTTAACTTTATCCAACAGGGCAGAGAGAACCAACTAACATATTTTATAATAATAAGAATATCGCATATTAAATTTTTATTTTTCTATTTGTTGAGTCTTTATATATACGGATATATGAAAAAGCGTATGAAGGAATTATTATAAGATAATCAATTTATACAATACATACATGTGAATGTACAGATCTTTAGATGATTCACACTTTGGCTTATATAGTTCAAAATGCAATGCGGATCTGAACTTTATATAACAAAACTATGCATCAAATTTTATCTATAACATTATTTTATTTTTGTAGTTTGACCGACAAATTTCTTGCGAATGGATTTCAGCCAAAAATTGAAAGAAATCTACAAATTTTATTTTCAAGACTACAGACTAAATTTCTAGGGTAGTTGGTGTTTTCAAACAGGTACACAGAATTTCTAAAACGTGATTTTAAAATATAAAAATTACTGACATATGGTGAACAGTCAAAATCATGGGACGAATTGCTCTGACAATTGCAAAATTTTTCTTTTGTATACTTCATATACTGGAGGAGGTATAGATAAAGCTCCCAGTTCACGTTAAATTCTTCAGCATGTAATATTTCCTAATACAACGAAACAATCCTATTTCCAGATTAATCTGCTTGCCCTTTTATCAAATTTGAAGAGAAATTTGTTTCGTTATCATAATATTCCTTTGAAGGAATGACATTTAATGTCTTGTACATCGAGCAAACCGAAAATATAGACCTTCTCATTTATATAAAATATTATTTTAAGAAATATTTCTTTGAATTTTCAAATATTATAAAGGCCATTTTTTGAAAATATAAAGATAAGCTTTGAAATAAAGACTATCCTAATTTATAATAAATATTAGGATAAGAAGGAACTTTATATAATATTTTACAATATTTCCTAACTTTTTTCAAATGAAATTTATTAAATATGATAAGGGAAAACTCATAAGAAAGGAAAAAAATAGATAAATAATATAATGAGTTTTTAAAAAAATATGAGTGATCAATATAAATGTAGAAATTATCAGGATACTTAAGTTCAATATCGTGATGTTAAAAAAAATCATGTATGTTTACGAAACCCTTGATTAAGATTAAATTTTTCTACGGTAATGGAAGTTAGATAAATAGGGTCATTATTTTCAAAAGTTAAATTATCATGAGAAATCTTTTTTTGCTTCAGAATTTAACGCTAACATCTTAAAACGTTTGGATGAAAATAATCATAAAAATTTGGTAGTTTTCTACCGTAAAAATCAAAAAGAGTTTTAGAATTCAAAATAAGAGTTGCCTTTTATCTAAATTAAAAATAAAACTAAATTTCCTGTTTGAAGTTCATTATGTGTCGAGGTCTTACATGACATAAAAGATTAATTAAAATGCCATAATTAAAATGTCAGGGCATATACTATCATGAAACAAAAAAAAGTTATGGAACCTGAATGAAATATTTTCTTATCTGTAAAAATATTTTTTTTTAATTAAAAATAATAAAATAACTTATTTGAGTAGTCTTAGTAAGAATAAAAATTTTCATCATCTTATGATCTAAATACCTGAACAATAATAAAAACATTCAAAACTTATTTGATGATATCGCTAAATGTTTTATTATTACATCCCGTACTATGACTGTATTGTATTATTGTTGTGAACTAAGTACTTTAGAGATTTTAATAAAAGTGTTATCTAATTATCTTATTAATTTTTTATATCTATTTTAATTAAACTTATGTACTATACTGACACTGACAGAATTAATATCCAATAACCTCACTCTAATATTCCATGATATATATATATACATATATGTAGCAAAAAGAATTTTATTTAAATGGATGGAATAAAATAGTTTCGTATAATCTCTTCGAATTAATTATTGATTTATATAGCATGGAAAAATTTATGCAAAACACCTAAAAAAACTAGATATTTACTCGAAACCTCTTTTCTTTTATGTCTCATATAATATATTTTGAGATGTTATTTTGAAAATTGCTATTTAAAGAAAATAATTATGATACCGAAAACCTGTAAATAATCTTTAATTCATAAAAATTCCATACTCTAATCATTATACACAGATTTAATTTTTGTTTCAGCAAGTTGTCGTGTTTCTCCTTTTAATATTATCTGTTTTTGAAAAAATGTTCCACAGATGATTAATATTTCAATATTTCCCTTCATAATATTTAATGGAAATTTTTATAACATTCCAGTAACTGATTTTTTTCAATATCCACACTCCAATATTAAGTAATATCGGGATAGCTAATAAGTTAAAAATATTATACCACATTTATAATCTTATTTTATACTGGCATGCATACAAATAATTTTGAAAAAAATGTTATAGTTTTTCATGTGAAAGTTTTCGGGGTTTCAGATCTGTTAGGAGTCCACGAGATGCGTCGAAACACAAATTAAACAATACGAAATTTTAATCTATTTGTTGCTAAATTTAAGAGAGTTTCCATCAATGGATCAAAATATTCTGTCCAAAGATTTTCTCATAATTTGTTTAAAGGCAGTTGGACGTTTCTTTCACCATATATTTATATTTTTTTTTCCAAAACATTAAGATGATATGGAACATTGACTAATATTTTACAGAATTTATCATAGATTTATCATTTAAAATCATATCAATTTTAAAAAAAAGCTTTTAAATCCTGAATATTTTTGCAAGTATATTAATTCCATTATTACTTGAAATTTTCTCATTATTCATATGTCGTATATTTATATAAATTTTATTGTCCAAAAATTATTTCGCATTAGAAGGGAGGCCTGGTAGTAGGGTCTTGCTTCTGAACCGGAGAGTTTGAGGTTCTGGATCCAATTCCACCAAAGAACCGTCGTGTAAGCGGGTCTGGTGCACTTTAAATCCATCAGGGCTAAGCATCCTTCCGCTAGTGTGGCGTGGAAGTTTGGAGAGGGAAATTACAGCTCAGGTGTCGACCTCGTCATCTGACAGCGGTTCAAAATTACGAGGTCCGTCCCAAAATAGGTCTGGTTTTACTTTAAAACGGGACATTAATATAACTAAACTAAACGTATTGGAAGAATTGACTTCTATTAGAATAGAATTTATTTTCTTAAAACATTCTTTTAACGATTTAAAAAAGATATTTCGTCACTAAATATTTTAATTCCTTTCATACATAGAAATAATCCATTTAACAAACGGAAGATGCCACCTTTCAGGTAACGAACTATAAAATCGACACATAAGTATCTTACAAACACATGATATCTAATGTGTATATATTGCCTGAAGATTTCTGACTTTCTTGATGGACTTTGAATGCAAGTATGTATGTTTGAAGCTTTTGAGCATGTTTTCAAACTAGCAAATATTCCCTACAATCTTGGAAAGGTGTCTTGAGGTATGGTTATAATGGAATTTAAGGTTACTGAATAAACCTTATATCGGTTTAAAAATAATTACTTCTAATCTTATTCATTTAAAGCTTTCAACTTTTACTATGCTACTCTTTTTCTCAAATCTTTCAATTTCATCTTTAAATCTGTATTTAATAGAAAATTATTTTAATCTTACAACTTTATAGCTAGTTATTTCTCAATAGTCTCATCGAAGATGATATTATATTCATTCAATTTCCTTTTAATTATAATTGTTATAACTTGAATTATAGATCTGATGTTTCTCTCCGAATGATTTTAGATTTTTTAAACTTAATTCCCAATTGTAATATAATTTGAAAAAGAATTTGTGTATGTTTTGATAACAGATTCTGTTCCATATATGAATATTCCTATCACTGATTCTCAGACCCGCCCGAAGGCACACGGATAAATAATACTGAATGACCGCGACATTGGCGGCAACTGTGGTTGAGTCCTAAGGCCAAGGCCACGGTATAACCCTTCCCGAAGAAAGTACGTCCCGACATCGATGGCAGGAGCCAGATCCCCACCTTTTTGGTATAGTAAAATACTGTTTCTTAAGTATAAAAAAAGTCATATAATATAACATTTAGCTTATTGTTAGCATATTAGTTTATGGTTGAGCTAAGCAATATTAGTGTTTATACTTTAATCTTTGAACAGCTTTCAATGTAGAAACCAACTGCGAGAAGATATGATTAAATAATTAGTAGTCAAATGTTTCTTAAGGACAGCTTTTAACTTATACAAGGTTTTTAGGAACCAATAGATTTTTAATAACTTATATTTAATAGCATTTTGTTAAAAAACAGAAAAAAAACTTTTATATATTATCTTTTTATCAGCTTATTATATTCTATACATTTCATTACATTTATTATCTTTCAAAAAATGTCAAAGAAAAAAAAAGTTGACTTTTTAACAGAAACTGCGTTTTTTTTCCATTCATTTCCATTTCTTTATAAACAAGATTTGTTGAAAACATGCCATAAAATATGAATGTTGATTTGCAAAATTTGGAAATTGAACACTTTTAACAAAACGAAGTAATCACAAAACCTTTAATCTTGAATAAACAAGTAATTTGGTGAGATGTTTTCTAATGGCATTTCCTAAATTACTTTTTCTTAAAAAAAAACAGTAACACGGACATAATGACATGGGAACGAAAGTGAACCCTGTAGAAAGAAAAAAAAAAATAGTGTCATGATGTATAGAACAAATTTTGAAAATGAATGACAAAAATAATTAGTAACAAATGAAAAAACTCTGATTTTTTCTCCTCTGATATGTTTTATTGTTTACACTACTCACACGGTTTCTTTAAAACAACGATAAAGTGCTACATTCAATATATATATATATGTGTGTGTGTGTGTGTGTGTGTTGAAGAAGTTTAAATTTGGTTTTAAAAAGGATACTCATTAAAGAATTGGTTTCTTTTAATTTTCTTCATAGCTACACTTTTTTTAGAGTGTTTTATAAGATAAACTCTTTTTGACTTTCAAAGACTCCCCTTTTTTTTTACTGTGAGGAATTAGGAAATAGTTTACTAAGTAAACTTCATTACTTCAATAAATTTGACGCAGAAGAATATATTCAACATAAAACCTATGCCACATACAAGAACTATCTTTTTTTTATTGAGATTTCAAACTTACTATTTTTTAATCCTAAATGAGAATATTTAATTTCTTATCGGACCAGCCAATTTAAAATACTGTAACAATTCTGAAATTTAATTCTTAATAATATAATTTGTGAAAGAACAAAAAATAAATACACAATTTTGATTGATCACAAAATAAAAACACACTTGAATTTCCGAATATAGAAGAACATTTCCTTCGGTTTATTCTACGAAGTATCCTCTAGGTGAATGCAAGATTTTTAATTTTCAAAATCTTATACATAATTCTCCATCTAGTAAATTTATGGTAAATGCAAGTTTGAAGCTTAGATTACATTCGTCATCTTACTGTTCTCGATAATTATTACAGAAACGATTTCAATGTTTTGGTTGCAGCGACAAATGAAGTTTAATTTTTAATTTTTATTTACTTATCAATTTTTTGCACATTTCTTTTACCAGCGACAAATTTCGAATATCTTGTTTATTTTTCTTAATTCTGGTCAAATAAAGGAAAACAAATCGCCACTAAAATAGATTTGCATTATCAGTCAATTTTTTTTAAATATACATTGTAAGTATTTCGTTAGAGGATGAAAATCAATTACACGATGTTTTATCAAATTACAGGATGCGTTTGAGTAAGCATTTGTTTTTTCATTACCGTTAGAGTATATTATAGTATCTCAAATTCTAACTATAAAAATGAACTGCTGAATGAGCCAAATCAAACCTAGCTTTCGGTTTTCATTCTTTTAAACAATCTTTGACCTTCAAAAGATTTTTTTTGGCTGTGGCGGAGGGTATTCTAGAGACAAAAAATTGCATATTTTTCATTTTCTTTCTCAAGTGATAAAATTTCAAGGTATTTAAAATTATTTTAATTTGTTTAAAATATATTATAAAAATAACATGATGATCAAATATTCATTTTTAATGGTAATGAAAATTTTCTCGAAGCCTATACTGAAAATTAAAAGTAGGATATACTGTTATTCACAAAGTTATTCGCCGACCGTATAGCGAAGACCTTTTGTTTTTACTTACTTAGTTTATTTTTCACATTTTTTTGAAACTGAAATAATAGTTCATTGTTGGAACAGTGCAAATCATTCGGCATAGCGGCAATATTTTCATTCAAAAATGCATTTCTCTTATCAGAGTGTCATTCAATTGCCTTAGAACAGTATAAATAAAGAAAAATCGATTCCAGAATGAATGCTCGATTGTCAAATCGAATAGTAAAATTTCGAATAATTTCCTATATTTCAGACGACAGATAAATTTTGTATTCTCCTAGAATGGCCGCCCATGTGATGCGAGCTACTAAGAAATGGCTTTTCCTTTTCCAGAAACATTCATTTCCCAAAAATTGCAACCATTGAACAATTTTTATTCTTCCTCATTTGTTTATGGTCTATAATTTCAATTGCAATCACATTTTCCTTTTTCAGAGTAATTGATGGTGATCTTTTGTTTCAGTTCCTTGGGGTGCCTTAATTCAAACTAGCCTTTGTAAAAGATATAAAAACAGAGAACTCGGTAAATGGTGTTTCTAATATTTTGGCCATTGGTCTGTATCATAAAAATCACCAGATCAATTTTCTTTTAAACAATGTCGTTTATGGAATGGGAATTCGAATGATAGAATTGAAAATAAGTGTACTAGAAAATATTTATATAAGGCTATCAATATAAAAGCATTGCAATCAACCCGGCAATTATATAAATATTCTATGCCATTCATTAATTTTGAAGATATCAATTTTTCTCTCTAAACAAAAAAAATTGCAAAATAATCTAAATATAAATATAAAGACAATTATATATTTTGTCGTTTTCTGAATTCAAGGTTAATAAAACTGTACTGAAAATGTAAAAACCTCAAACCAATTTTGCCATATTAGTATTATGTTCGGAAAGAGAGATTGGTACATATTTTAAAGTGAACTTTAATGGAATTGACAATATTCACTGTAATATTCTCAATTCTTCTTTGCAAAACTTAATTTTTTTTTTTAACTGAAAGATTTTGCCTTTTATAATGGCATACGACCAGATTCTTGTACATAAAATCGCTTTAGGAAATCGGAACCAAAGAGTTATTATTTACAAGTTTACATTACATATTTTGATTAATATTTAAATATTTATTTCCAAATTAACATCGTAATTATGAAAATGAAATATAAAAACTGGAAATTAGAAATTGTTTAGTAATTTTTAACATTTTTTTTTATAGAAATGATTTTGATAAGTTATTTATAATAAGTATCCAAATTCTTGTTGCATGATCTTTATTCAGTATTTTGTTTTGGGTTAGTCTCCATATCTATTATATACTCACTGTGGTATTGTATATATACTTTTCATCACGTGGTAACTTGTCAAAGGAGAAAATTCGCAAAACGCAATTGGAATTCAATGAAGCGAAAATTGAATATTTCTCAAAAACAACTTCATCTTTTGCCATTATCCACGACAGCATTCTGACAAAATTGGTGGAATATTGCTCAAGTTGGCGACGAGATCGTAACGCAATCATAAATCTAATCAGTGGCCTGGAGGTAAGTTCTCGGCTTCGGAACCGGAGGGTTTCAGGTTCGATACCCGATTCCACCGTAGAACCGTCGTGTAAGGGGGTCTGTTGCACGTTAAATCCGTCCTGACCAAACACCCTCCCGCTGGTGTGGAGGGGGGGATGCCAGCTCAGGTGTGGTCCTCGTCATCTGATCTCGGTTCAAAATTACGAGGTCCGTCCCTAGTGTTGCTTCAAACGGGACGTTAATATAACTCAACAGAACCAACTGAACTAAATCTAATCAGTGACAGATGAGTGATTAAGTTTCAAAAATGGTTTTCTCAAAATCATTTAATAACCGCTATATAAAACTAATAAAATTCGCTCACCCGCTATACAAAGTTATAAAACATATAAAATCCAGTTCTGACAATTGCTCAGACGTTTCAGTTTTTTTTTTAATGAAAATATTCACAAAACTATACATTTTGCTTAAAATTCATTTAATATAATCTTCGTCTTCTTACGTTTCAGTTTCGATTGGTTTAATTAATTTGAGTGCATCTAGACATTTTAAATCCCTAGTATTGTATAAGATTATTGCTTTAAAATTTAAGATAACCGAAAGACTTTTTTGCAGAATATAACATATGCTTTTTGGAGATGTAATAAAAATGAGAAATAAATTATTTATATATATTTTTCCCTTTGCACTAAAATATGTTTATTATAATCTTATAACATTTATTTCACATAAAATATTAATTTTGATTATGAATAAATTCGGTAAATCTTCTATCTAGGTTTATATATCACTTTTCATCTCATATTTCAGATTTTTCCGCCTCCCACTGATTCCGGCTGCAGAGCACTTATTAATAGGAAATGCAAAAGAAATATATTATTAAATATTACGTTTATGTTACATATTATGACATTTATATTGCCGCATTGAAGAAAGATTGTTGAATCTCCATGGCCGAATGGTCATGGCACTGGTCTTGTGATCAAGAGACCTGGGTTCGAATCCCGCTAGAGACACTGAGATTAACGGAATATGTAAATACTTAATTCCTTGATTTTATGTTTTTCTTTATTTCATGTTCCAGAAAATTTACTGGACATTCCTTTAGTTTACCAGACAAGTGTTCTGGATTTTTCTTACTGTCTCCAGAAGAGTATTCTGGAACTTTCTCTGCTGGTATAAAAGCAGAAGATTTGTCAGTTACTGTATTCTTAGTTCTGAGTTCTGTTAACAAATTGGTTTAGCTCTACCTCTTGTGTACGTCATTGAGTCCAACACTAGAATATCTACGTGACAATATTAAAGACGGTTTTATACATTTTTATCCTTTTTCTGATATAATATTTATTTCTGCAAAATTTCAAATTATGTAATTAAATAATTGAATAAAACCTTAACGTTTTTCTTTGGTTTAATTTCCAAAAAGAAATAAAGAAATTAGACTGCTATTAACGATATTTCAAATACATCTACTTCAACATAAATAGAAAAATGTATTTTTCAGTTCCATTCTTTTACTTAGAGTCTTTATTTTGAAAAGAGATGAAACAACTTTGGCGACTTAAGAAGTTCCTTTGAATATCTTAAGAAGTTCCCAAATTATCTTGAAACCCATCTTGCTTTTCTAAAATCATGTTCATTTTTACACATGTAAATCGAATGAAATTTAAAACAAAAAATGTACTTATTCTACCTTGCATTTTCTCTTATAAAATTTTTTATTTGAAATAGGCTTTATTTCGCCTATGATAAAAAATATCGCAATAAAAATTTTTTATTGCATACTCGGTTTATTCATATTTTTAGATAACATCTTTTAGAAAAATTTTCTTTCTAATAGCATCTCTATGAACATCTAAATTGTAATAAACATCATTTTATTAAAAAGTGAAATACACAAATGACCTTGAAATGAAATATCCAGTATATTCAAAATAAAGCATATTTTATATATTTTCCTCCATGTTTGTGAATCATTTTCATGTCACACAGTCTCCTTAAATTTGGATTTTTTTTCATAAAAATAATTTTACTGAAATATATTTTATGAATTTTGAATGTTTCGATATGATCAAATTTGAAAGACTTTTTATGAAATCATTTCTTATGTCTATCACATATTAATACTCTTTTAGAATTAAATACCAGAAAGGAAAAAAAATCAGAATTAATATGAAATTTTACAAATTTTTCGACGCATGCTGGGGGTTTCAGAAAGTATTGCTTTCGTGATTTCTCACTTTCAAAAGATGAAATGTAGTTAGAAATTCATATCTCCATAATCCCTAAATTTCGAGAAAATGTTCTCAGACAACAATGACGACACATCCAAAAAACTTGATTTATTACAGAAAAATACGAAGACACTTTATTCATTACATAAAAAACAGCTGTAAATGCCTGAGGAATGAAATTTAGCATATCAGCAATTCAATTTGTTCATAATGTATACCACGGTATGAATTCTCAATACAGCGTAAATGAACTAATCATAATCTAGGAGTGGGAATTTAAGTAAAAGGACAAACAACATAAAAGAGAAACTTAGTGACAGATAGTCTCCTTTTCAAACATTGATTTTAGTCTCCATATAACTAAATATGTAGAGATATGCACATTCAAATTTGAAACTGTTGAAATCTTTATTACATAATAAGCCTTTAATTGAATGAACTGTCATCAGCTTTTTTACAACTTCTTATATAAAATTGAAAAATTACATACTCTAATGACGTTAATTTTCAAACACAATGAATTTCAATTCACATACATTTAATCTGCATGAATGGGAAATAATACAAACAACCTTCACTCAGGGTCGAACCGTTGACCTAAGCATCCGTACAGACAGAGACATATCCACTAAGTCACACCGTACTAAAGTATCCCAATCTTTTAGATCTACGTAAGTATAAAATAAACTTGGTCTACACTAAAGAGTCTACGCATAAACATAAATATGGAAGACAATTGTATTTTCTAGATTCCCAATTATAGAAAACGAAGGAAATGTATACGATTTTGTACTAAACTCAGATACTTTTAAGTAAATAAAAAAATACCTTAATAAAAACGGATATGCAATATATGATAATGTCATTTCCATATAACTGATTTTATAACCCATGAGATTTCCTGCATAAAACATGGTATTTTCCCTCCAATGTTTTTTTAGCTCAAATTGTTTTTTATCTACAAAAATAACTTAGCAATGCTCCGTAATTAAATTACTGTCATCACTCCTAGAATTAAGTAAATTTAATATAACAAATTTTCTTAATATAATCTAGTAATAAAAATTATTAATAAGGTAATGAAATTAGCTGGTCTATCCTAATAAACCACTAATCTATTCTTTCCCGAGGTGTTGTTAGTTCACTCTATTATTATATGATTTAATGTCGGTGTTGAATAATTTATGAATAGAGGATTTATAATAAAACATTCACAAAAATGCAATTTGCTGGAGATAATTCTGGTGGAATTTTGCACCAATGAGTTTTAAGATTGTATAAAATTATCTTACACTTGAATGCTTGAAATGTTCAAGAATTCAGAAAATGGAAGCAGAGGAAGGAATAAATTTTGCAGAATTAATTTGAAATGTAAAATTGAAAATATCAACAAAAATGCTGTAAGTATTTAAATTTTAAATAAATGAATGTTTGAAATTAATATACGTATTGCGTGTGTAATGTGTTTCATAAGCGGAAGATATCTTCCAAGGCCCTCATGTGTTTGGTTTTGCTATAATTTTCTCATAAATTTTTTGCGCTATCAAATATACTCAAATATCAGAGTACATTCGATAGCATGATTCACCGAAATGAATTTCTGATAATTTCATCATTACTATCAAGAATTGATGTGTTTGTTGATGTTAATTTTCATCAAGTTTTAGTTTAGTTTAGTTATATTAAAGTCCCGTTTGAAGCAACACTTGGGCTATTTTGGGACGGACCTCGTAATTTTGAACCGCGGTCAGATGACGTGGACGACACCTGAGCTGGTACCCCCTCTGCACACCACACCAGGTCAGTTTGGTCAGTTGACGTTTGGTCAGGACGTATTTGACGAGATGACGAAATTTTCATCAAAGAGTGGTGAAGATTAAATTATATGTTTTTCGCTTTGATTATAATTAAAATATAATATATTTTAGATTATTGATATTCGGGAATAATCCTCATTTCAAAATAAATTCAAAATAAGACAAATAGTAATAAGTTATCAAAATTAAAAGCAGACACTTTAGAATAGGAAAAAGCTGGAAAAATGACATATAGAATTGTGAAAAAAATATATCACGTTTGATCACATGTTTGTGAAAATAACAGATCTTACAAATAAGAAAAATATTTGCAAAAAAAAACAAAAAAAAACACGGCTAACCGTATGATAGTTTTAAAAATGTATAAAATATACAACAAAAGATATGTATGTTAATACAAAATAATACGAAAGTTAATACTGAATAAATATTGTCACATAGGTACTTGAGTGTGAAACTCAATTACACACACGCACGCACGCACACACACGCACACGCACGCACGCACGCGCACGCACACACACACACAAGAAGTAGAGCTAAACCAATTTATTAACTGAACTCTGAACACAGTAACTGACAAATCTTATGCTTTTATACTAGCAAGGAAAGATCCAGAATGCTTTTTTGGAGACAGTAAGAAAAGTCCAGAACACTTGATTATGATCTGAGAGATTTTGAAACGATTACGATCTGTCGATCCAATGAAAAATGGGACAAAAGGAGATAGCTTTTTCTCCAGAGTATTTTTTAGCAATGTTTTATTTTTTATGTCAGAAAAAGCTAAATTTATCATACTTATCTGATAATGTATCAAATAAAATAGCACTTGAAGGATTTTTTTTTTACATTTTGTACATAATAAGAATTAATACGAGATCAAAACTACATTTTTAATTTGCCATTTCAATTTTAACTCCTTTGATTTATGATCATTCATATTTTGACAATAATTAAGTAAAATATAATTGATATCATCGAACCTTTGAAGTCAAATGCTGTATTTTGAATATTTAAAAAATTAATTACATATTATAATATATTTTTTATTAAACGATATCCAACCCTTTCCATTTTACAAGGGGCCTTCTTATGAGTTAGTATTATTATTTATAGAAATACAAAAATTCGCAATTTTAATATTTTATTAAGATAAATATTGTAATGAATTTATTTAAGGACTTCCAAAATACATTAGTTGTAGTTTCCACATACTGCTTCACAGTTAAAAATATAAGAACAACCAAAATTGATTGTATGATTGTTTAATGATTGTTCATGAGTTTGCACATAGCAATCATAAACACGGAAGTGAAGGAATTTCTCTAGATAATACGGAAAAGTAATAATTTTTATTCCATTTTATGATTGTTTCTTTATGTGTAAATGCGTTTGTTTCGTTTCACGAACGAGGTCTATTATAAAACAATAATAGACGAAATTACGAGGCCTAATTATAAACAATAATAGACGAAATTTGCAGATTAACAACGCTAAGAAATGCTGAAAGCTCAATTAGAAAAAAAAAACCCATTCCTTTTATTTTTAAGAATACATGAACACGTTCCCAGACACGGGACATTATTTTTGCAAGCAGATAATTAAAACGATTACGATATAAATAGTATATCGATACGCAACAATGTCATTTCTATCCATACGTATCGTACATGAAATGTAATTTTTTAGGAATTCTATCATTCCTCAGAATTTGTGCCATAACTGTGGAATTATCCTGCATATATCGTAAATGTATCATTAAAGTATTATCGTACAAAATATCAATTAATATTATTTTGATATTTATACGATTCTGAATGGCTTTCAAAATCATAAAACAGCATTGTGAGTTAGTTTAGTTACATTATGGTGCCATTTGAAATAAACGCTAAAGCTAATTTGGGACGGACGTAGTAATTTTGAACCGTTTTCAGATGATAACTTGAACTGTCGCTACCTTCATCAAACTTCTTATCCACACCAACAAGAAGACTTTTGGCCATCAGATGTAACGTCACCAGAAACTGATCTTTGAGCATAACCTGGTTTCGAACCTGCAAATCTTCGAAATCGAAGCCTTGCCAATACGCCACCATTATTGGTGGTACATCATGCACTTGGCTGGGAGACTTGTGATTTAATTTGGTTTATGGACACTGAAGTTTATGGATTCCTGAACTGATTAGTGCCTTTACCCTATATCATATCTGGTGCACGAAGAAATCAATAGGATATTTTTACACAGATAAGGTGCAAAAAATACTGTCTTAGGTGCAAACTTAACAATATCACTATATCTGAAACGGTAAGGTCCATCTTAAAGTTAACCCCAGGTAACTCCAACAGGGATAATAATTCAGTCGAATTACAAGTAACTTTTTTTTGCTGGCTCGAGATGTGATTGGAAAATTATAAGCTTTAACTGAATGAATGGACGACAAGTAATCGTTTTTCCTGTTTTCTTAATTCTGTAAAATAGCTAATCAATATTTCTTATGTTTCAATTATTAATATTCGATATTTTTATTTCAGTGTGTATTTAATTCATCCAAAACCTTCTCTCTCTCTATTTTTTTTTAAATTGGGGTTACTTTATATTCCATGGTCCGAATCACAATATATAAACCGTTATTAATTTCTGTATTCTCTCTGATTGAATAATCTGAGTGAATCTTCTACAAAATTTTGGTAGAAGGCAACGATGGATTACTTCAGCCTATTTCCTATCATCTTGATTAAACAAGTTCCAAATAAAAGATTGTTTTCCACTTTATGTGGTAAATTACTTTGGATAATAATACCTTAAATGTTCTTACTATTTGTTTCTCTAGAATGTATTGGGTATTTTCTCATCTGTTACCTCATGGGGTTTTAATTTACTACTGATAGTGCGCATGTTAAACATGTTGGAAGTCCTATTTCAATTGATAACCAGGTATGTTATTTTATTTGATCCTTTGAGGAAATTACCTGTTGCTTAATTCCGTTTTTACATATTATGAAGTCTTTGATTCGTTAAAATATATGTTAAAAACGTTGGATCAGAAAATTTAGTCGATTAATTCGAATTTCTTAGGCTAGGAGCTTTCGGCTAACTCAGAGCTATTCTTTATTCTGTGATTTTATTCATTATTTAATTTTATTTAAAATTATCTGTTTCGTCAAATGTAATGCGTTTTAAAATTTTCAGATAAGTATTTATGTACCTTGCTCTCTTTATAACTTTTGCAGAAAATTATATTTAAGTTTCAAATTTCGATAGTCATGTAACTCCTATTATAAAAGCCTTATTATTGTATTTATTTATCTGTGCATTCATTTTTTAAATTTTTATTATCTGGAATATTGCATAAATAAAAATGTTATATTCCTGTTTTCAAATATTGTACGTTTATATAAAATGCAACTTCAACTAACAATTTTTCATGTTTCATTTAAGATTTTTTTTCAAACTTTTTTAATTCATGAAAGTTCCTAAAATTTTTGCAAATGGAGATAAATTATCAAGTAAAATTACTTGTTTCATTTCAAGTAAGAATTTATTTTATGCATTCAAATGTATAGATAGATTTCTAAGGTAATTTAGGAGAAAGTAACACGATTTTAAATATTTGACTTCTTTCAAAACGTTTATAAATTATATCATACTGCAATGAATCAATCGAAATTTATATGAAAAATGACGTATTTCATAGATGCTTTTGTTTCAAAAAGAAGATATATCTAGAAAAATTTCTTTAGTGTGTCTCCATCTTTGTCGCCAAATGGTAACCCCCAAAAACCAAGAGGAATATTTTTCGTAATAACCCTCATACTGACCTGTATACAATTTTTTCGCTTGTTTTGTTGTACATCTATTACAGTAGTTTTATAGGGTATGAAAACTAAAAATAATCGAGAAATAAACATCCATTAAAGAATTTAATTAAATTATGGTTTATAATTGAAAGTATTATTGCTGCTAATATAAAATTCAATGTTATTTTTAAAATAAATTATGAATAAAAAATTTATCGTTTTGAATTCTTGCAGAATTATGTTAGTTTAATTTAAAATCGTCTATTTACAAATGTTGTCAGAGCAGAAATTAAAACCTTATGCTCGAGCCTTTTAAATCGTTTGCCTTTGGTTTTTTTTTCCATTTTAATATTTTGCCATTCTAACCGAATTCTTTGCTATTCCTTGTTCTTTCCGTGGATTTCCTGTTATTATGCGATTAGTCTCTAAGTATTGAATAATCCAAAGTCTGATAACTTGGATAATCGGAAATATTATGATCATAAATATTATGAAGGATATTTTATTTATGAAAATTCGATGTTTACATATCTAAATATATATATATATTGTTGATAGAACCACATTTGCATCACTGAAAAGCTCTGCTGTATTTTTTTAGGGAAATCGTTCCCTGCTCAAATGACGAATTATTTGATCCGAGTAAGTGTTTATTTTTTCAAATTTCTTCTTAAGGCATCAGTATTTAGTATTGAAGTTATTAGGAACTGATGTTTTCATTTTTAAATGTGCTGTTCTTGCCATTCTTAAATTTAAGAAGTTTAATGAGCCAGTGAAGCTACTAGTTTCCGCTCCCGTTGCTAGCGAAGCTCAGGAAATTTTTTAAGTTAAAATTCCGCCATGTGCCTTCTACAAATGCCAAAGGCATCATATGTTCACATTTTATTGTCTAAAGAAAATTAGATGTTTCGAAAATTAGTTATTTTGGAGTTCAAAGAAAATTCAGTAATAAAGGTTTAAAAAGAAGATAGATAAAACTCATAGTGATCAATAAATCTCATAATTTTGATAAAAAGTTTGTTCAAAGTTCAGTTTATATGGTCAGCTATCTTGTTTGGAGACTTTGTGCTGTTATCATCCTTGACGAAATAAGGGCGTACCAGACACTAGGATTTTATCTTCATATAAAATTGCACATTTTACCGAGAATAAGAATTTTTAAATAACAAAATTCTGTAGTTTCAAAAAGAACAAAAGTTTTTTTTTTCACAATTGTATGAACATTCAGTAGATCTAATAATAGGAAAACATTAAATGCTTGCAGAATATTAAAAAAAATGTGGTGGTTTCTTTATCTTACTTCACATACTTTATTTAACCCGGAGAGATTTTTCCAAATCTAGCATTACGTGGATGGAATTTAGTTCAAGATAAATTAATACTTATGATATATAAAAATAAATGTAATTTTTGGATCGGATCTTTAAAACTTCTCTTTAATTGGATGCTTACATATTCTAAATACTAAAACTAGTATATTTTTTAAACCTAATAGAGAAAACAATTCCTATGAGATTACTGTATATTTATAAATTGAGCATTCAAATATTATGTCTGATATAAAAATTATATTTTTAGATAGTTTCATTGAATAATCTTTTAATTCAAGAAAAAAAATCAACGCGTTACTATAAGAAATGAATTTCCAAGCGATAAAAGCGATAATACATTTATATGTATTCAATTATATTATTTTAAATGACAGGTTTTCAAAATGAGATCAATTTATTATTGCTTATTTGAGAGGTTAAATCTTAACTGTAAATATAACATTTTTAAAAAGTCTTAAATATATATTTTAGAAAGAAATCTCTTGTGTATGGGAAAAAATAAGTTAACTTTCATATTTTCAGTATTATCAATGAGGGAACAAACCCAAAATGAAATATTTGCATATAGAATGGAAATTATTTGAGGTTCTTTACAGCAATGAGAAAAATACTGTTATAAAATAAGTTAAAAATACTTTAAAATAGAAGTACAAAAAATTCAAATTGTGCAGCAATTATATTGATATCATTGAACGGAAATTTTTTGAAGGTTTGAAATTAATTTTAATGTTGTAATATTTCCGAAATTATCAGGGATAAACATCAAAATTTTGCTCATTATTATATAACAGAAAAAATCTAAGGAGACTTATTCTGACTTAATATTTTTTAAAGGTCTGTCTCCAGCGCACACAGAGCACGAGGAGACACGTATATTCATCTTTAATATAAAAGTCATAACAAATGCGCTCAATATTGACATTTAATATATAACGGAAAGAGGATATTTCTGTGAGAAAATATAGAGGCTTCTTTTCAATCTCCTTGCTAATACGTTCTGAACGAGTCATGTGAAGGAAAGCAGCAAACTCTCCAAGGTCGCAACAATTCCCTAAAACACTCCCATACATTTACCCGACTTCTGCTTTCTGAGATTCAATATTCAGCTTTTCTTATATTTCATAGAATGATCGAAAGAAATCAGAATAGATTTTGAATCTATGCCTTTTAACACATTTATTTAAATTTTAAAATAAAACTACACATTTCGGTCACAAAATGTCAATACCACGTTTTATTTATCTGAATCGCCGGGTTTCCGAATAATTGCAATCAAAATCACTCAAATAAGTAGGCCGATAGATGGAAATTTTTGACAGATATTGTCTAAAACTTTATGTATATCTACATGATAAATATTGTGCTCAATTTCAGATATCTAGATTTTTACGTTTTTGAGCAGTTATATTCATATGCAAGAACGACAGGCAGAAGGGTGAACTTCCCTTCAATACCCAAAATTATATAGAAATCTTAAAATTTGGTGTTATGCATAATAGCCTCAATTTATTCCTCTAGCGTTTTCAGTTATGTACACGATCAGAGAAGCATAACTCTACTCAAATTCACAGAATAAAATTTTTGTCAGTAGCTATACTATCTCTTTGTAAAATTCATATATGATTAATTAAAATGTTTAAAATGAAATCTCCTTTTATATTATATGATAATACAAACTTGGTTAGCTTTAGTGTGGCGTTCTTTGTATGCGTCAAACCTTTAGAACTAGATCGTATCCTCTTATCTTTCAGACCAATACAGTATCTGAAATTTTCTGAAAGAAATATTTTGTTTTAGATGATCTGTATTCAGCTGTATTGTGTCATGAGCATTGTTTCAATATGGTGGGAGAAGATATCATTAATTGAAATTTTATAGATCAAATTATTTTAAAAATTATCAGTCGAATCAAAATGTTTCCATTGCTTTCCTCTTTAACTGCGGAGCTTGATTTCGATTAAGTTAACACTTTTCATTTTGTTAATTTGAAGTGATATTGATTGGGCTAAGCATCCATGCAACACTTCAGATGTTCATAAATAAAATGTCATTTTTGTGCTGATTTATAATTGAAGTTATATGTGAATTACTTTTAGACAATACGATTTATAATTCAAATGATTGTTAATTATTTTTAGATAATAAATGTAATAATGGCATAATTCAATGCGCAATAAGAGCTGGGGCAACAGAGTTCAGATATTAATGTATCATATAATGACAAATTTTTCCATAATTTCAAAATGCGCGTATTTCTATTATCGGTATTCAATGTAAAGAAAATTTAAAAATGCAAAGAAAAACACTTGCTCTTAAGAATTGGATGCAAATAGAACATTGATTATAAAAATCGTTTTGTATTCACGCAGAAATGCTTCTAAACTTATGAACTTGAAGTCAATTTTTAGGCGCATTTAGTTCACAGTATATGTATTTTTCTGGTGAATTAAAAATCTAAATACGACAAAAGCGATATTTTAAAAAAATGTTGAACATGAATCTAAATTATTCAAATATTTATTTTGAAATAAACGTTCCATTAGAATAGAAGATGCGTTCCAAGTTTTGAAAATTCCTGCTACAATGGAATTCAAAACAATGATCATAGTAAAAACTTTGTTACAATCCATTGTTACAATCTTTTGTTCTGTTCACTTCCATTTCCTTTATGACACGATGAAACAACAAACATAGACATCAGTTTTAGAATAATTTACAACATAGCATCGCGAAATTCGCTATGAATGTTTCCTGTTTCAAAATTTTACATCTAGAATTACGATAATTATTTTCAATTCTCTTAATCAGGCTGAAAATATTTATTTTTTAAATAAACAAGGAATATTATTTTAGAAACGAGATGCAATGTTTTATCTTAATAGCTCGAGAACTTAATATTTCTTTCTCTCGGTACAGATAATTTTGGTGTGTGTATATCTGTGTTTTGGAGCACTGTCGGCCAAACAGTCTGATTTAAAGTTATCAAATGTAATACAATTATAATAGTTTTAATTAAAAATTAAGCGATATTGCGTTTTAGCCTGATAATTTCTAAAAACAAAACGGTAAAAATAATTTTATATCTTACAATACAAAAGAAATCGGTGATACAAACTTTTTGCCATGCATGTTTGCTTTTTTGTATACGTAGTAAAGTACAGTAATCGGCAAAGTTAGAACTCGAGATTTTGGCGAATTACCACGCTTCAG
Source organism: Argiope aurantia (assembly GCA_026543865.1). Taxonomy (NCBI): domain Eukaryota; kingdom Metazoa; phylum Arthropoda; class Arachnida; order Araneae; family Araneidae; genus Argiope; species Argiope aurantia. The sequence continues at coordinate 98,169 of JAPMOR010125796.1, forward strand.
ACCTCACTGAGTTCTAAAAACACATTTTTAGAAAATGTCTGTGTCAAAGAAAACTCAAAAACGCTTTCAGCTAGACGGTTAAAATTTGGCATTTGGCTTTTTAACAATTTTACAGACTTTTTTCGAATTTTGTGTAAAATCTGTTCAGAGGTAATCCGTCTGTACGGCCGTTAAAATATGAGTTCATTACAAAATGAAGAGAACAAGATAGTCAAAATTTCTTACATAGATTTAACATCTATAATCACTATAACATCTATAATCGTTTATAATCACCAGTCAAATTTTAAACCAAATCTAATGAGAGGCTGGCGTCTATCGTTCAGAAATCTGTAAATGCAATGATTGAAAATCGTAAGTTTTTGTGACCACAAATGCAGTTTTGTCAAATTTTTGTTTCAATCGGTTGAAAAAAAATGCAAATTCTATTTTTTAAAAAATGAATTCGTTTTTCGTATACCATTAACGCATGCCAGGTATTAATCACAAAAAATTCGCCAAGTATGACACGATAGCTTCAATAAAAATACTAAATTCTCGCCAAAAATTAATATTTCGTAACTATTGTACGTCAGTGCCATTTAAGGCTCACATGCAAATTATAATCAAAAGTTATTATACTTTAAATTATTTAAATACAATAACGAATCAATATCTACATGTTATTTGAATTTCACCGACACTGTCTAGGCGTGCAGCTGGATCCAGAGTATATTTTTAGATGCCCTTCTATTATTTCAGCTCTCTTAAAAATAGACATTGACTGCACCAGGGATATTCTTTATTCCGGTAAAGCTGAAGATGTGGCCAGGGCTGTTCTGCATGATACAGCCCAATCTAATTGTCCCCCTCTCGCCTCCTCCCTTATTTTTTATTGCACTTGTCACATGACAAAAACAACTTTAGTGATTTTTGTCGTGTGGCAATTAATTTGACAGCTGATTTTCGATCATTGATGACTATATTAAAATTTTGGAAGTTTTATAACGGCAGTAACTAGAAAAATCTAATGTTACTTAGCTTGGTAAAAAAGGTAAGATGGAACTTAAATTTTCCAATAAATATCTTTATGTCTCCATTTATTATACTATATCTGTACAAATAATACAAGTATGTATGTGTGTGTGTGTGTTGGCGCTCCACAGGCAAGACCGTTTGATCTACAAAAAATCAAATTTAGTACACGTATATCATGGAGATTGGAAATGTGCATCTCGGAAAGATTTTTTTGAAATTATAATTAGAATTTAAATTAAAAATTTAGCTAAATATTGGCTTTTTCTGCGATAACTTCCGAAAATATTGCTGCACAAAGAAAGTTTGCGAATAAAAAAGTTTATTTTCGGTTACATCAATTTAATAATCGTGTATGTTTTTGTTGAATTTTGGCAATTTCTTAATTTTTTTGCTTAATTTCCAACAATATGCGACATTGTTCCTTGAATTTCAAACAGTTTTCCTCAACTATTTGATAGAATGATTCTCTTCCTTGGGTGAAAACTGAAGAACAATGTTTCTGTTGAATATCTGTGTAGTTTACTAGGTGTACAAAAAATGTACAAAATGTACAAAAAATGAAGTTACAATACCACGGACTTTAGAATTTACATTAGTAAGATTTCCGTTTTTAATATCTTTACGTTCTGGGATTGGCCTTCATTAGAAAGGTTTAACAGCTTTAAAAACTGATACATTGGTAGACATGAAGTTGTATCTAAACAATTTAAAGAATTAAATATAACCGATATTTCCAGTTCCCAAGGGCAAATAGTTTAAAAAAAAAAAAAAAGAAGCATCCAAATTATCTCAAATTAATCGTTCAGAAAATGTGAATATTACTTTCATATAAAAACTTTTCATTTTAGATCAATGTGTCGGCCATCTCAAAATGGTCTGAAATTATTACAATTTTTGATTGTTCCAATATTGTAATTTTTAAAACTTTATAATTCGGTCAGATTTGTTCACGGAAGATAAAAAAAAATTAAATTATTTAAAAGCTGAACTGTCAAGTATTTTTTGCTCAATGTTTCCTTATAAACAAAATATTGTACGAAATTTGGACTTGTTTCAAGTATATTTATTGATCGAAAGAAAATATTATTTACGTCATTTATACCCTCCTTAAATCAAAACTGAAAACTGAATTTTTTGATCCATCAGAGAATCTTTCATTGTGTAATTTGTTGAAATATTGCATTAATTGTGAAAAATCTGTAATAAACATGAGACTTCAGTCCGAACGATTTTGTTTTCCGTACTCATATTTTTCAAAAATTCATTTAATCATTTCCACTTTAATTTCAAATTCAAAATTTACAGGAACTACTAAAAATTGGAAATACGTGTATATTTATCTTTGTTGCACTATGTAAGGCCTCTACAGCAGTATGATTATCAGAATGTGAAGCTCAAATATATTTTGCTAAAGAAGATATTAAGAGATCGAATTACGTAAAATATTTAATTTACATTTTAGCGAGTTTTAATCTGGGCGAAGCAAACTGATCGTCGAAGTCGGCTAGTTTTAAATATTTAATATTTATTGAATAATACAACTGTATTTATAAGCCTATATACTGATTTTTTAATGAATATTCCGAGATTTTTTTTAAAAAATCGCTTCTAAATACTTCTTAGAATCATTTTCCGTGCTTAATTGATACTAATCGCTCATTTTCCCCTTATAATGATTCGTGTGGTTTGAAGAATTATTTTAGACGCATTGTTTCTAGATTTTTGTTAAAACGGCTTTGTTCCTAAAAACTGATAATTACTATTATGTATGTTGAAAAATAATTAAGGGTAATTGGATGTATATTTTCAAATATAAATCAGGGATAAAATCTTTTAGATACAGTGACTTAGAAACAGATTGTAAAAATATATAACATTGTATATTTCATTATATTATAAACGTTGCAATTAATTCAGTCTCTGCAAGGTAAATGTAACATATATATATTTTCCATAGTGAACTCCTAATACATAATATTCATGCTTAATGTATCACATTTGTATATATTTTTGAAATATTTTTATCCTTAGCAATTTTTCGGAATATTACTATTGTGTAAAATGTTCGCCGAAAAATTCGGAAAAAAAATTTAACTTTTGAAAAGTTATTTTATTATGGGGTTCGAACTACTTATTATCCTTTGTTAAATATAAATTACATTAACAAATACACAAGCTGATTTCAATTTCAGTAAAAACAAACCTGTAAATTTTCTGGTGGTCTTTAAAAGATCTACTGGACAAATTATCTTTACTTCTAATAGCTTTATTGCGTGTACAGAAATGACTTGTGTATCCCATTATGGTATTCAAAGGGCCGCGGTGGCCTGGTGGTAAGGTCTCGGCTTCGGAACCGGAGGGTTTCAGGTTCGAGACCCGTTTCCACCGAAGAACCGTCGTGTAAGGGGGTCTATTGCACGTTAAATCCGTTCTGACCAAATGTCCTCCCGCTGGTGTGGTGTGGTGTGGTGTGGAGAGGGGGGTGCCAGCTCAGGTGTCATCCTCGTCATCTGACAGCGGTTCAAAATTACGAGGTCCGTCCCAAAAATAGCCCTAGTGTTGCTTCAAACGGGACGTTAATATAACTAAACCAAACCAACCCATTATGGTATTCTTAATGCAAATCTCTACTAATTATATTCTCATCTGAAATATGGGCTAAATTGATAAAGCAAAACTGTTACTAACATAACCAAGGATAGATGACAAATATGGTGATGTACAGTATTTACAATTAAATTTTAATTACTTAACCCTTCAGTATATGTATACATTTCTGGAATATTAGCATACTCAAAGCTCATTTTGATCGCAAACTGTCAAGTACACATTGCTCATCTTATTGGCTATTTGTACACAAATGAAACATGGTCAGTGTATATGAATAATTTTTCATTTAAAAAATGTTCTTATTTATAAAACAAATGCGAATTTTACCGATTACTCTCGGAAAAGTAATCCGATGCATGAATATTCACCTAATACATGGGCTTGTTTATTGTACCTCCCAAAATAGCCCTAGTGTTGCTTTACAAAGGGACTTTAATATAACTAAACTATTTATTGTACCAATATATATATATCATTGTTTTAAATTGAATTTCCCTGTAAAAATAATCTACATAATTTTACCATTTATCAGGTGTTTTAACAATCAAAATTGAAAAATAAATAAAACGCCAAAATGATGGACCGTCTTGAATGGTGAGTGAGAGGTACCATCCGAGTGCAAAGGGTTAATAAGAAAAACCAAAATTGAACTTAATCTCCTTTATGCCTTTTCTGCATCCATTTCCTTTTTCATTATTCTATTCATACAAAACTTATCATTTTATTATACTTTTTTCTTTATAAAGATAACGAAAGAATAAGAAAAATATCTATATTTTGCATATATTTAAAATTTGAAAGTTTTTGAAAATAGCAGTTGAAACATACAACTTGAAAAAATCACAGCTTTTGCCTTTAATTTTTATGTATATGCATTCTCAAAAATCTTATCATTACACATTCAAAATAAAAGGAATTATTAATATTCCTTTCAAGAAAATGTATTCACATTATAAAGATAATGCATATCTTATAATAATTTGTTACTCTTTTATTGAACACGAAAGGACTTTCGATCAGATTTTCTCGAGTATTCAGAATCTCTGTTTTGTTCCGATTTCATATCTGTACTGATTATTTTCAAAAATTTCATCTATATATTTAGAATCTGAGCTATTAGTTGAAACATTTTCGAGAATATATCTGAATTTCTGATGCTCCGGTGCCCACACTGTTAAAGTCATAACATTAAATAAATATGAAACTCTAGCACGCGTAGGGGTAAAATTCCCCCCCCCCTCGCCCGCCAATTCTGAAAAAAAGTTTCATTGATTTCTGCGTTCTGGTCTTCTATATCCCTCGTGAAGATTCAGGAAGTAACAAATACAAAAGCTTCTAAATACCTAGAATTTCTACACACACACATACACAGATGATGGGATTAATAATACCTCATCCCTTTTTTGTACTGATGGGTATAATGATATCCGATTTTCACTAGGAGTAAAAAAAGGATTTGAACCCTCTGCAGTTTTGGGTCGGGATAGCACTATCGCCATTATCAAAGGAAAGATTTTAAAAAACCCAAAAAGATTCCGATGCCTCTAAGGCATTTGGAACTTTATTTAACATAAAAATAATAGCCTAAATGTTACTAGATATGGGGAAAAAATCCTTTAGCTTTGGTAGCACATTGAATGCACATATTTTGAAAAAAATTGCAAAAATAACAACTTCATTAAAATATAAAACAAACCAATAATATCTTTGCTAGTTGTAGCATTCTCTATTAGGGTTAATTCTCTAAAAAAAAAGAGCTCCACTTACCTTTTATCCGCTTTCCGAAGGGAAAATATTCTTTTTCTTGAGGTAATAAATGAAAATGAAAAATTATTTTTAATATTTTTTTAAACATTTGCAATGATATGTATTCAACATAAATTTCAATCTTAATAATTGCTGAAAATTAAAAATTTAAAATTAGTGCAAATATAAACCTGAAGAACAGAAGGAGGACAAAAGTATAAAAACTATCTATTCGAAAGATTCTAATAGAACTATTCCGCTTTATTTTTTGGGTTGTCATATTGGCTACGAAATCGCCAGAATTTGGGAAATATACACACGGACCGAATATATTTATTCAAAGTCATCATCTTTAGATTGTTGGAAGCAAATGAAATTGATTTTAAACAATTTTTGAAGCAACAAATAAAAACGATTGCCTGGGTGCAAACACATCTGTTATTATTTAAGGTATTTTAACTTGGATATTTTAATTAAGTGAAGACGGGATTCAAAATGACTCAACGTTGTTCATTAGGTCCGATTATCACATGGTATTTTGCCCTTGAATATAATCGCCACCAGAATGCTTTCAAGTTCTTCTTTCAGTAGTATCTTGACAAAGGTCTAAGTATGAAAAGTGCGTATAATCGAGTTTTTTTTTTAAGTGTTTATTGTTATTTATGGAGTCAATGACTCCATGCCTCTGAAACTGCTTTTAATTTGAATAATGCAAAATGAATAAAGAAATATTTTAAAAATATTGTATGCTTTATTTTTATTTGTTAAATTCTAACAATTATTAACGATAGTGTAATTTCATAATATCTCAACGAAGTAAATACTCATTAAAAGATTGTTTAGTCGCTGACTTTGTCAGTTGGTTTGTCTATGGCAAGTGCAATTTGTAACAACTACAAGATTGTTTAGATTTTTCTTATAGCATCTTACCAACATTTTGCAATTTGATACTAATATTTTTGGTAAGTATACGATTTCCAGAATGTTTTGTATTTCCAAAATAAATTCCAATGCTGTTCATAAAAGATAAAAAGGAAAAATAACAATAACATGTCTCTAGCGGCATGAGGAAAATTCATGTCTCCAGTTACGGATTAATTTCTACCCAAATTACAACTTACAAAAATACGATTCTCGGTTAGGAGACAAAACATATTTGATCCTAAATTATCAAATATATATATATGGAGTAAATCCCGCTTCTATGAAGGATTTGAAAATGGATAATAATAATGGATCAATTTGTTCGTAAATCCATACAAAGGACTCTTCTCAAAAGCAGTTTAATCCTCTAAAAGGAACCTTTTTTTAATATCCATTTGCTCAAAATTTGGTATTGTGGCCATAAACGCCGATATCCCGGTTAAACAATAGTGCTAGCTCTCCGACTAAAATTCACTCCCTATATTCCATGTACAATGAACAATAAAGTTATAAGGACAACATTAAATTAAATATCATCTAAAGGAATTTTTTAAATATGACTTCTATTATATATTTTTACAATACCACTTATAGCACATGAAACACAAATATTAGCTCCAATAAAATTTATTTTACAACCATATAATTAAAGAAAATAAGAAAATATGGAGGAATGTATAAGAACGTGTTCTAATATACTTAAGTTTCTTTAATAATCAAGAAAACTACTTTTCGTCAATTACTGAAATAAGCCGAGAGGTTATGGAATCTGAAAGCTCTTTTAAAGATTTCTTCTCGGAATTTTTTCCCCCCAATCGTTTTTGAAACAAACAGAAGAGCCTGTTTGCATTGATATCAAGTGCTATTTTTATTAAAGTTGGGGACTTTAAGCCCCAATCAGAAGTCTTAGATGAACATGGTAAATTCAAATTTTGTCTAGCTTCATTTGCATTTTTTTTTCAGGAAAGATCTTCCTAGAATCATTATTTTCTGTCAATCAGTGAAAATGTCTGGTCTTCTAGTTTGCTTTTCCAAGCCATACATTTTAGAAATTTTTAAAACTGCCGATCTCTTGATTCTTTTAGATATTTCGGGTTCAATTCTCGATAAGAAAGAATGTTTCCCTTTTTTGTAATCAGACAGATTTGTTGCTTTGGGAATGGTTTAAAAAGTTGCATATATTCGACGAGTGAGAAATTTATTTCGAAAATCAGTCTTTATATCCGGGATTGTCAATTTGTTTCCAATATGAAAATTTTGTTATGAAAACAGTACCCTTATATTTTTTTCCAATATCACGTAAATACAAAGTGTAAATTTAACTATTAACTGGGGAGGTGAAAATTTAGGACTTAACTGTGAAGGTACGGTCAACGAGACTACATTTTCTTTGCACTCAAATTTAATTTTCTATGAAATCGTTAGTATAAAAGTATTAAAAAATATTCTGCAGATATATTTATTGATAAACTAGCCACCTTTGGCGACCAGCCGGTTCGCCAGTATTACCGCTCGCTACAATTTTCAATTAAATATTTTAAGTAACTGGTCTCTTAAAGGATTCTCAAACAAAACATTTTTAATCTTCAAATTTTGATAGTCATACCAAACTTATACTGTTGTTTAGATCGATTCTTTCAATTTACTATATATATTTTGCTAATTTGTTGTCATTTCCGGTAAAACTTCAACTTTAATTTAAAATGTAAATGATAAATTTGCAATTAATATTATTTTTTAATAAAACCAAGCCTTTTATTTTATTTATAATCTTTATTGTTGTTTATTAATTATTATTATTATTGAATGTGAGTATTGCAAACAGAATCGCTCGGTATTTAAGTCTTATGTTAACTACAAAATATTTTTCATAATTTATGTAATATCTCAAACAATAATTCACCAAAAATTTCTGAGATTCAGCATAACATTCAGCTTTTAGTTTTGCTTTCAAAAGGATTGTAATTAAATCAATAATAATATTTTGTTCCGGCCTATAAATATATTTCAAAAATTATGCAGTCTAAATTTAATACAGTAAGGTACCATATTCTGAGAAATATTCTGGACATACCAAATTTTAAATAAATGAATGAATGTTTCTATTTTCCACGATCAACTAAGACATATTTATGAAGTTTTAAATGTTAAAAATTTAGAAAAACTCAACATTTTCATAATCTTAGGCCAATTAATCTTGGGAAACCTGCGCACTGCTTGGCTTATTTTCTTTGAAGCGATCGATAGAAAATCTAAAATTATCCTTTTTTTATTGAATAGTGATATTCAAATTTTCCTAAATCAGTCAGTTTAAGTGATTGGAAATTAACTCTTAAAAGTCAGTGATTTAGTTGATTGGAAATTAACTCTATGACCACCATAAAGTCTGTGCTTTCTCTTGTGGTGTATGCATTCTCCTTAATATCCGATCGAATAAAACATCACATACAAAAGTACTACATAGAACAAACACATCAAAAGTAAACATAACATTTCAATAGTTGCCAAAAACAAAAGAGAGAAAAATGCAATTAATAAGCAGACGATATTTAGAAAAGTACAGATATTTAGACTTGAAAATGAAATTATCTGAAATTAACCACACGCGCAGACGATATTTACAAAAGTCAAAAAATTCAAACCTGAAAAGGAAAATATATGAGTTATTCCATGAATAAATGCCATAAGTTTGTTTATATCTTCATTATTTTATGAGTCATTAAATATCAAAATGGGTCCGGGACTAAATAAACTCCCTGTATAGACAGTGTAAAAGATCATAAAATAATTTTTCTTGAATTTATTTTTTAGAAAAAATAATATTTCATATTTGTTTCATTTCCTACAAACATTTGCCAAAAATTATATTTTTGCAGATTTCATTTGAAAAAAGATTTAATTTATTTTCAGTTAGAGCTTTAATCAATGTGATGGCAACACTTGGAAAAAAGCTATTTTTTTCCTATGAATGCGAAACGTGCTTAATCTTAATTTTTATTTTTTACGAAAAAAATTATTGAAAACCATATTTAAAATATTTATTTAAAAATTCATTAAAAATAGGAATTTAATTTTAAGATTAAAACATTTGTATCATTTAAAAGATAAATTTTTGATCTTTCACTTCATGTAAAAATCTTTTTTCTGCGGTAATATTTTCGGCAGTTATTTGAGAAAAACGTCAAAATTTCGCTTAATTTTTAAATAAATAAAATTCTAGTTAAAAATTCGAAAAAATAACCCCCAGGTTCACATTCCCGGCCTCCAAGGTATACACGTGCCAAATTTGGTAGCTGTAGGTTGAATGGTCTGGCCTGTAGAGCATCAACATGCGCGCACACACACACGCACACACACACACACACACACACACACACACACACACACACATTGAGCTTTATTATAAGTATAGATAGATATAGAAGATTAGCAAAATTAGATATTTCCATGGTTGCATCTATTTTCTAATAATTTGACACGAAAGCGTTGCTTGAAATGGTTCAGCCACCAAACTATTCAGGTAAGCGGTATTTCAAACGATATAAATGAACGCTAATAGGTATGTTGCCAAAACTAATAAATGTTAGAAATCTTGGCAATTAGTGCAGGCGGTATTGTGTATAGTTCCGAATCTTTAACGCTAGTTAAATATCCAACATATTGTTATTCAAAATAGCAGTTATAATTTCTGGGTGACTTAGGAACAGTTGCGACATTTTTTTAATATAGTGAGGAGAATAATTTTGATCAAATTATAAAATAGGGCTTAGTTTATTAAGCGTACATAATTCTATTTTTACTTCATTTGCTTACATGACAGCATTCATAATTATTTCGCTCAATACATCCTGTAGTAAGGTCCTCAATTAATTATAAGCTTTCGATAGCCATATGTAGAATAAGCCATGCATAATCTAAATATTTTGAAGTTGATCTTAGCTTTATTTCATTGGAATATGTAGAATACTTCATCTTGGCGCTTTATTTATGTTCCAGTTATATATGAAATACAGTGTCTTCTATGCAGAATCTTACTCCGTCCAATATCAAGGTACATACAAGTATCTCATAAATAATCAAAAAGAATAAATAGAAGACAATCAGACAACTCCTTCACTAAAAGAACAGAATGCCACATAAAGATCTATTTTTACTTACTTATACATTATAAATTCTTCATTTCCACTGAAAAAAGTGTAAAAGTTTTATTGCATTTAGAATTTAAATAGTTTTCTCTCAGATTGGGTTAATGAAAGATTATTAATCAGATTCCAAGCAGAATGAATTCTTGACCGCAGATCTGATAATACTGATTCTGTAATATCAATATTGCTTTTATCACTCAAAATCACACAGCCCCATTGTTCATCTGTTAAGTCAACATAAATTTTTCCTCAGATTAATTTTTTCAAAATTTTTGGATTAAAAAACGGCCATTTTCAGAGAATTCTAATATTTATACAAGATTCTTACAATCCAGTTCAAATCGCCCTTGCATTCAATTCATTCGTATTGCATCGTGCCATTTCATTGTGTTTATTCCCATATGATGTTTTTCTCTACAATTGATCCATCTTTCATTCCATGATTAATTGACTTTTAGCACTTTTCCTTATCTCCATCAGTTTGGTTTTATAGTGATTGAGTTTCCTTAAAAATTGAGAAACGATGGTTTTAGTTACATTTTCATCAGTTTTCTTTTTAATTTTATAATAACTTATTCTTGCAATTCAAAAAACAATCCCAACGATTTTTTGGGTGTCCAATCAATTCTTTGTACTGCATCTCTTTTTTTACCACGTTTGGAAAAGCCACAGAATGACAGAATATAAAAGATAGTAACCAATTTTACAGTAATCACAATAATTACGAGAAAACGACCGCCTCTTAGTCAGCTATTGGCTTGTTTGAAACTTCTATCGATAGGACGTCAGTTCTTTGGGAGTCAGCACTCATGCTTATAGGCTACATTCATATGAATAAAACATATCAACGAAATCAAAGTGGGTTCCTTTCTTTCGATTATTTAGCTATAACTTAAAAAGATAAAGATGAATAAACGGAATTTTATGAAAATTTAATGTTTAAAATTATTTATTATATGGTATTTCTGAAATACTTTGGCAGCTATGATCCCACAAATTTTTAAATGGCTCCTTTTTGAAAAGACTTCACAATTTTAACCACACCTGTCAATAAATGAAGTTTGATGTGTAATGTTGTGATTAAAGTTGTATTTTTATGTAACTGGTTTGCCTGGTTTCAATCAATCGAATTTGAATTCAATTATTCGGAATTATCGTAATTCATATATTGAACATTCCACAAGTACCAGTTTTCCTTACTATATTACAAAACACTCAACTCTCGCCTGAAAATAAAAATCTGTGTATTAGTGGCATTCATAGATTTGTCCAAAATCCACAGATTTATTCAGAGGGATAACATCGTTATTATGGAGATTACGAGAAAGTTATTGTTTGCCGACGGATTTTAAAACTTCCCGCTCTTTTGCGCATGCTCCAGGATAGGTTTAATTCGTCAAAATAGGGGTGAGGGGATAGATGAAAGGAGAAGATGTTTACATTTAAACAAATGTAAACTCAGAATATTCGTGGACTTATGAGGGTAAATATTGAAGATAATTCGCAATGCTATCAGAAAAAGATATTAATTCACAATAAAATATTTTAAAGCACTTTTTATTTACTGAAAGGAGTTAAATATTAAATTATGATGAATAGATAGTAGATTTCATCATAAGATTCAATTAAAATTTATTAACTAACTTTTTTAGAAGATGATAATGATTTTTTACATGTTGAAAAGCTTCTTTTTTGGATATATTATTGAATTTTTTAAGACTTATTTTGAGATAATCAAAAAATTTACTTTATTTAGAACCTTTTTTTTTTTCATTTATGAAGTTGCTATAAATATGGAACACCTTAATATTATTATATATTATTTCTAGATGGTATGTTAAAAATAATATTAGAAATAATAGAGGTCACGTGGTATCCGAGGGGGTGAAAACCGGAGAGAGACGGAACAGGAAGTGGATCACACAGATAAGGACGAGGGACGACGAGCGAAGGTTCGCCATGAACGAAAGAGACTTGATTCACTTTTATGTTTTATATTTTAATCCATTAATGTAAATAATCTAGAATATATTGTGTTCCTGTATTTATTTCTACACAATCATCACGATTGAATCGGACGATTATTAAGATTGAACTGGATATAAAATAACCACTCAGGCCTAGACATAGAATAGGCGCCAGCCGTTGTTGGAATAGCTAGGAGAAATGCACGTTGGAAGTGTAAGGGAACTTGACTAACACTGATATATAAATGTAACCTTGGCTTTAATCTGGGACCATTAGTATAAATATAGTTATCATCTATGTTTGTATCTTGAAAATAATTTCTATGGTATGGATATATTCTTATAACGAAGCTTCCAAACTTCATTATGAAAATCCACATTTTTTTTCTCGTGACTTTCCCCTTTGTTCATTATTTTTGATAGTTGTATTTTTGAAAAATTTTAATATCAATTGTTAAACAACCATTAAAAATTAGGAGTGCTTGAATAAAAGTTATTCTTTACAATTTTGTAATAGTAATGGCAATGACTGTAAAATTTTGTTCCTTTGTACTTTTTCATTTTTTCTTTCCAAAGTAAATATAAATAGAGAAGCAGTAACATGGATTAATGCTTGTAGTGCATTTATGTCGAGAAGAAGACTTGGAGCAAATATTAAGTAAACATAGAGATCTCTGATCATCTCTTCGTATTTTACTGTCATTATTCACGAAGAAACTTGAACCATTTCTAATCGAAGTTTGTTATATAACACTGTATTATTCTCTTAATTAATTCATCCTTCCACTGACTGATAGTGTAAGTATCGAGATGTATAAATGCGCCATTTTTTAAGGCGATTCACCACAGTCAAAAGGATTGTATGTCACAAATCAGAACTCGCATACCTTCAAATTGACTCTTTTATATCATAAAATATATAAAATATTGCAATAAAAATCCTTAACCATAATTTTATTCCCTTCTAAAGAAAGTTATTTATGTTAAAAATACTACCACAGTGTTGAATTTTCTGTAATCATATCAAAAGTAATCAATGGAATAATACGAAACTTTCTAATGCCGTGTAAAGTGTACTTGTCACCACATTCAAAACTTAAATACCCAGTTCAAGCTATTTTAATACTTCTGCTTACAATAGTTATTCAATAATAAGTTCAGAAATCCACAAATTATAAAAAAAATACACACTGACCATTTATTGTGCGTTACAACTGAAAAAAAATTATAATTTGGGGATGATAGCTTACCCAAAAAATAGCATACCAAATACCTTTGAAGCTGAAAAGAATGCTGGCTTAAATGCCCTCACAATTTTTTTCTAAAAAATATTTAAAAAAATGGATGCATTAGGTTGTCTACTTCAATAAAATATAAAAGTCTCAAAAAATCTGAAATCAAATTCGTTATAAACGATATTCTGGAAATCAAATTTCACTGAATAAAGTAAAAATCTTGTTAAATTCTTTTTTTAAAGGATGCTTATTTTTCTATTTTAGTCCACACTGAAATATTGTTAGCGGTATATTAATGTTTTTTTCTTAAATAAAGATTTAATATTTGACAATCTTATTTTTTATTTGAATTATTCAGAGTTTAAATTTAAGTCAACAAAGGTTTATTCAGAGAAGGCGTGGGAGATTAAACAATTCGACAAAGACGTTCGATAGAAAAATGAAATGTTTATTTGGAAAGACGTAAATATATTTTATTGAAATTTAATCGCAAAATAATTTTAAAATATTAATTTTTCCCACAAGGAAAAATTTCAAATGCCCGTTCAATAAAGAAAAATTACGGCATGTGCCCGAGGCGCATGGATAATAAGGCGAAGTTTTTCCTCTCTTTTATTAAGAGATTAATTTCGCAATTTCGAATTAAATGATAGTATAATGTATAATTTTTATTAAAGGTTGGTATTTGGATTTTTTAGCACCGAAATTTCTAAAAGAATACTAAGAATGCATAATTTCGGTATTATTTAATATGTCCGAAGTTGATATCAATTTTATGTTTTTAGATATAATAATAATCCTGAATAATACTATAGCAATATTAATTCTTTCTAATATCTGCAGCATTTGTATTATTATTCCAAAAAATTGTAATGAAAATTATTTGGTGAAAGCGAAACAGATTTCAAATAATATATTATATCTAAACATTTTTCTTCATAAAATTTGCGAAACATTTTCAGCAAGCAAAATTTTTTGTCGATTATTAATATTATCAGATAGTTCATAAATTACATGATTATACATATTTTTATGAATAACAACTTTCGAAATGTATTTAACTTCAGATAAAAACTTTTTGAACTCTAATTACCATTACTGTTTATAAATTTGTTGTATAATAATAGCGTAGTATTTGCTTTTGAACCTATAATTTTGTAATGACTATTAATGGTATGAACTTGTGATTTTTAATTTTATTAAATATCCGATTTTTTTTCATCCAGTGTTTTCTTTTTCCATAATTTATTGGCATACGGCTCCTTAAAATGGCAAGCTTTTGCGTTTCCTAGTCCATGCTCGATTGTAAAAAAGGAATGCCTGTCGGTTTCTATAAAACAGTGTGTACCATACATATATAGTGTGAACCTATACATTGTTCACAATTTTACAAGTCTTTTAAATTTTTCAAGGATAATAAGTACATTTAAATTTATCTTCATTTAACTTAACTAAATATGTACTACGGGCGTATCGTTAACTTTTTAACTTAATGATTACAATAAATCATTGTGCATACGTTTTGTTATAGAAACTGAGAGTTAGTGTCAAATATTTTCTTTGATATTGTTCCATTCATTTTTTTTTTGTTTTAAATACGGACCTCATTTTCCAATGCATTTTACAGAAAAAATTGCTATTTACATAGAAAATCCCAAGATTTCCAAGAAGATTAAATATCTTTGACCAGAGTTCTTTAGGGACTTTTGGTACGCAACAAAGAACATAAATTCCTGCTTAATTCAGTTTTCCTTCAATACAAAGATACTATATACACTATTGCTTAAAACACATTCTTATATATCCCGGCGTTTCTATAATATTTCTTCAACTGAATACTTGATTTGAATGCGTCTAGACGCCTTGATTTATTAGTATAAAGCAAAATTTAATTTTATACATCAAAGCCAGATCACGAAATACATACGACAAGAATAAACAGTCAAGCAATTTTATTTCTAATTTTGCAATAAAATTTATTTGTGCTTCTATACACATCTTTGCGAAATAATTTAATGTCCTTATGAATAGCACTGTTATCTACTTTTATATTTTTATATGCCATCGAATGCCATTCGAATGCCTTTTATATGCCATTCGAATTTCTCAATTTTTATACTTTTTCGGTATTTGCTGTATCGGTGTTGCTTTCAAGAAACAAATCTATTAATTCGTATAAGATGGAAAAATGCATCTGAAACAATAGTTGTTTGTTATGCCGGGTTTACACTCAGTCAGTTTCACACCAGTTTCAAAGCACTGAGGGCAAGAAAGAAGTGTAAATACTCCAAGTAAAGTCTGGATATCGAATATCCTGTTACCTTTTAACTCTGGAACGTCTGATTTCAGCACGTCAGAAGGTTCCAAGGTCTTCAGTTTTGCTGCACTTGCAGTAGAGGCATCATTTTTAGGCTTAGAATTATTATACCTATTTTCATAAAAGTTACGTTTTTTAGATTTTTTTAGAACGAGCTTTCGGCATTTTTATATGACGAAAACTACAATTCAACTTCAAAAGAGGAAAAATTAAAAGAATTATGCTAAAATTTTGAACAAATCGATTGAAAACAAGAACAACGCTTTTGAATTACGAATGTAAACAAGCTACAAACGATAATAGTGTTACAAACCAGCAATTCGGCTTCCCAGCATAGTTTGTTCCATCATCGGAAAGAAAGTTTTACAGTCATCTGAATGAGACAGACTCCGTGTGTCACTTCGGAGGTCTCAGAGCTTGGCGACAAACTTGGCGACCCATTTGGCGACTTTGGCGCCAAAATAGATTATACCCGAAACTTCGAGAATTTTCCCGATCCGTCCAGTAGGAACCGAGATACGCCTCGAACGTTCCTGATTGTTTGAGAGTCTTCTAACCCCGCCTTCTGAGACCTATAAAAGGGGCTGCAGCTGCCAGAGAAGTCAAGTCAGTAATCCGAGTCAGACTCGGTGAAGTAGAAGACAGAGTAGTCGGAAGCGACGGAGTAGAGCTAGTGCTGAACTGAGCTGTGCGCTACTGTCTGCAGTAAATTCTGGTTGTACGCTGATGTGTGTGCTGTTGTATGCTACACGTCTCGGGAGAAGACAATCGTCTTCTGTGCTGTATATATTTGTCGCTTTTGTGCTGTCCTGTGTATCTTCGTGTAAATAAACGTCGTTGTTTCTTTTTCCATTGCCGCCTGATTATTGAGCGTTCTCTACACCATATAACTTCCACTATCCAAAAGAACCCAGGAAATTTCGTAACAATAGTATTGCTGTTCAGTTACTGAAACTTGAATTTAAAAAAATGCTGCCAGATTAAAAAAAATAATGAAAAAATGAAAAAAAGAAACTTTTTATATTTTTAAAAATGACTTTGGCATATCGATTAAAAGTTACAAAATAGACGCGTAAATGTATAGTTTACATTTTGGCGTCACTTTAAATTCCCATTCAAAAATTCAACTTCCGGTTTATTAATTAGGCTGTAACTTTGCTTCTAATTAACGTAAAAACAAAAATGAAACAGTTCTGGAATCCTAAATGTATGGGCTATAAAATGAGCAAATAATAATAATTTCGATAATTTTCACGAAAACGTTTATTTTAGGGTAGGCACATACCTTAAACACGCACACGATGAGATATTAAATATAATTTTTGCAGTATTACTAAATATACATTTTAGAAATGGAAGGTGCATTAAGTAAAAGGTCCATGCGTAAGCATTAAATATAGGGAATAAATTATATTATCTTTCATTAAATATAAAATCTTTAAAAAGCTATCGAAATTCTTCAGGTGACATTTTAGATTTCAATTGAAATAGTATCTTCTCAATTCCCTTACTATAAATAATACCAATTTATTTTAATATTTATTCGGTAGTTTCTTCTTTAGATTCTTATAAATTGAAACAAGAATTGAATCTTTGGCAGAAAATTCATGAAATTTTATATTAAACTGAACTTTGAAGAAAATTCTTAAAAATAACATAGTTAATAAAACGGTGCATATGTAATGTATGCTGATGCCATTCAGAAATTTCCATAAAAATATTAAGTAAAACATTTTATTTAAAGTCATATTTTAAATAAAAAGATTTTCATTTATTAAACTTTTAAATTAAATTTCAAAACATTTTCATTCCTACCTTCCTAAATTTAGCCATGGCAAATTTCACAGATCTTGGAAAAGTGGATTACCGTGTCAAGCGCCTTTAGTTGCATACAAATATATATTCTTTTTTATTATAATAAGCAATAACGACTACATATTTCTTAAGTTTAAAAGACCGAAGTTTTAGCTCATTGTAAATTAAATTAACTGCATTGATTATTTTAATACGTATAATTTTAGTGATTATCTCAAAATAAATGATCTTATGAATTCCAAAACATAAAAATAAAAATTGATATTCCTAACTTCTGTGGTTTGAGTAGTTATTATATTTCTCGTGAGTGTATTGATTACTGTGCGATTTTATCATTATTATAAAGTTCTTGTATCCTGCAAGAACTTTACAATAATGATTTTTTTTGAGATTTTATTACTATAATATCAGGCTTTAATCTATTGAACTTTTCAGGATTTTGGAACATTTATCATTGTTTAAAATATGTTCTTAAATTAAGCAGATAATAATTTCAAAGGAAATATAATTGCGCAAATTTCAAACTCAAATGTCGCTTCATTTTCAAACAACAGATTCCAAAGCATTATTCAGAACAAACTATTATTTACTTGTTTTGCTCTTTTTGCTTCGATTTCCCTTATCAAAAGGCGAAACAATAAACAAAGAATATATCCGTTTTAAATTGCTTTATAACACAGTATCACAAAATCTATTACGAATAAAGGTTTCCTTTCCCAGAATTTAGCATTTTACTTATACAATAAAGCTGTTATTGTATATTCTGTGAATCAGCTGCCGATTTTAGTTTCGGAAAATAAACAAAGAACATTTATAAAGCAGATGTTCCGAGGAAAATTTTATTTTAAGTGAAAAGCTCGAATTTAGTTTTACCTTTTTATTATATCTTAAATGATGCTTGTTATATCCTGTGGAGATATTTATTCTGTTTTGAGATTTATCTCAGTTGTTGCCTTTGACTTTGTTTTGTTTCTATTCTTTGCAGTCTTGTTGAATTATTTATAAAGCAGAAAATGCCGATAAAAACTATGTTTAAAAAAAAAACCTTTTTTGTTCCATCATTGCTTAAATAATGCTTGTTACACCCTTAATATATTTATTGTATTTTTTGAGAATTATTTTAATAAAAGGCTTCGTGATTTCTGTCTTTGTTATTTTGAACCCCACTGAGGAATTTGATTCTTTTATTATGATTAATTGTTGTTAGAATAAGATGATAAAAACTACTCTTTAACAAAAATGATTGCAAAGTTTTATTTTTAACATCTATTTATCTCAATTAGGTTAGACTCAATTACTTTGTACCTTTATAATTACATAACCCGGTAAAATCAACTTAATCTGTTTGGGGTTTCATTTGTAACTTTCCAGAAATAGATAAAGAACTTCAATAATAGCTTAGTGGAAAAGGATAATAATTGCTTAATAAGCTAATGGTATGTGATCTTTTAGGTCTAATTCTAGTTATTGGTATCATATATTGTAATTCATAAGAAAGCGCACATCATATGCATTATGTAATTATCATTAAAGTGTTACATTTGGCTTTATGGAACTTAGTAAGAGAAAGAAACGACACAAATTTTTATTCATCATTCACCAGAAAACAATGCAATTTCAGCTCAATTAATCCAAGTGTTCAGAAATATCTTCTGATTTTCAAAATACATGTAGGAGAAAATTATTCCTATAATTGAATTGAAAGTTCTTACCTTTTTTTTTTTCCTGGCGACAGCCTGCTCAATTCTTTGTTATTCTACTGCAAATAAAATACACTCGACTACACAGAAAGGCGCTGAGCGGTGTTCCTTAAAGAAATATGCATTGACACGCAGCGAACAATAAGCACTTCACAGTAACATACAGCCAGCTAGAAGAAAGAAAACATTCTGCATTAACATAAAGTATAGTTTGACAAATGGGTTCTGAAACCCTCTGAGCTTGTGCGTATGCGTTAGTATGGGTTTACTTAGTCAAAATAAGGGCGAGAGGAAAGATAAAAGGAGATGTTTAATTTAACAATAAAATAAATTCTGATTATTCGTGGGTTGAATTAAAATACTGTCAGAAACGATACTCACTCACATACACGTGGAAAAAAATTGAACAAAAAAGTATCTAATAGAAAGAAAATCAAAAAAGAATGACGAAGAATTCTGGAAATACGCACATCCTTCCGCGTCTCTCCCCTTAATGAGATAGAATCGTCGAAAAGTGGTCGTCTTGGAATACTGAAACGAACAGTACAATCCAGTTACTCAGTTTTTAGTTTCGGCTTAAAGCCCTCTGGCGGAAAAAATCTGCTTTAGAATCAAAAACCGAAAAATCCACGTGGTAGTCCGTTTTCAACAAAAAGAATATTATAATTCTTTAGGAATCAGAAGAAGGGATAAATAAAATTTTAATCCTTAGGAACTGTATCTCGTAAGATCTCAATTCGCACCATTTTTTCTCTTCAAGTATTTCGGATAAACTGGTAGCTAAAAGTGTGGTAGTAGGTATTGTTTACCCACTTTACCCATCTACGAATTGCATCAACAGATCAATTGCTTGAGTATTATTGGGAACCTAGATGTTTGATAGCCCCATTGCATCTTCCGAAATAAAAAAAATGATTTCAATGATATTTCTATATTTGATAATGATATTTCTATTGTATAACAGCTGATATATTAAAGGTAAAATGCATTATGCATTAAAATTAAATGTTATTTATTATTACAATTATTTATTATTATTTCTTCGGGGTCCCAATTGTTTTCTAAGTTCTACAAGAACAATTGGTCATGTGAAGTCATTGTACGTATCGTAGAGATTAGTTTTATTCTATATACTAGAAAGACTATTTATGTAATGTGATAAACTGAATGAAAAATATACTTTAAAATTATTATATTAACCCCCTTTGAGGATCAACTAGTTCACTGGAATCACCGTAAAATTTCAATCGAATATTTCAAAATAATTTAGTCTTAATGGTTTTCTCAAGGAAGTATTTTTAAATTTCAAGTTTCAATAGTTATATAATTCGTTCTATTTTAATTTGTACTATGTTGATTATATTTTAAGTCCATCTGTGGTAATTTCAAGTCACTTTTCGCAGTGATTAGTTTTATTTGATATCCTCGAACGGCTGTCTATGTAATAAGATAGACTGAATGAAAAATATACTTTAAAATTATTAGATTAATCCTCTCGGGCGACCAACTAGTTCACCAGAATCTCCTTAAAGTTTCATTTGGATCTTTTTAAAAAATTTAGTCTTAATTATCTTCTCAGGAATGTATTTTTAAATTTCAAATTTCATTAGTTATATAATTCGTACTATGATGATTATGTTTTAAGCCCATCTATTATTCTCAATTCATTTCCTCTAAAATTTTAAATTCGATTTTGAAAAGGAATCGATTAAACTTCACCTTCTACCATAAGATGCTTGATGAAAAAAGCATGTTCATAAAAATAAATGAACTTTTCAATAATAAATTTTTATATGTACTACAGTATATATAAAATGTATATGTAATACATTTTATATATACATTTTATATATTTTATATATATATACATTTTACATAATAAATATTATATGTAATACATTTCATGATTTACGTTATATATCAACGGATTATTCAATAAAAAAAACCCTTCCTGATCGAAGAAACAAACTCAACTTTGAGTTTCTCGGATTTCATTTCTTCTTTCTTTCGGAATCTTTACTTAGACTTGCTGAGTTAGTGCCCATCTTCTGATTATTTTTTGTGTTCCGGATAGTCAATGTGTCATTGGAATATTAATTCATTAAATAAAGAAAAGGCCGAATGCAGAAATAGGTATAGATTCTATATAAAAAAATAAAGAATCACCAGACACTTCACGAAATATAATAGCTCAAATAATTTTAATTTAGATTATGAGGACTGTTGAGAAATTGTGTTTGAATAGAATAAACACGATTCCTCATTGATCGAATAATGTAAATTTTATATCAAAACTATAAATCGAAAATATAATTTAGATACAAAATCAAATTCAATGTGAGAACCTATGAAACAACGTTTGGAATAATAAAAATAAGATCTATTTCTCTGGTAGTGATAACAAACAGCTCTTAAGAAATCTCGGAGAAAGTATATTCCTATGTATATGCAACGATGAGTATTCAATAACATAATCTCATATTGTATGTCCGCAAATCTGCCAATGGATTAAACGTAAAATACACATAAAAAGTAGTACACAGTAGTGTTCTTCCTGATACTTTCTTGCATTCCTTATTATTAATGTGCTATGTTTTTCTTCTCCATTTTTAAAAATTATGAAAAAATTTGCGTAAACCACGTGGATATGAATATTTATTTTCAAAGTTCCAATCATGAATAAAGAAAACCGACTATACATTTTGGACAACTTAGTTTCA